>OZ018318.1:3066811-3416811 GCA_963969495.1 Ceratothoa steindachneri
AATTAAATTGGGAACAACTAAAATAATACAAAACGATTAAGAGAACTTAGCCGCAAATGGAGTAACTGTTGCTGCGAATGGCAATACTTGCGATTCTGAACTGAATTTAATTCGGAGAAAATCTTGAACTCATAACCTATTATCACTATAATTTAAAGTTTCTTGATTCTAACTATACCAATGGAATCAGCGTTAAAAACAACCGCTTTACTTTTGCACCTCTCCTTTGTCCGTTCGAAGCTTGACCACGGTTGAGTTTTACGCAAATACACCGAGCTTGGCTTTCACAAGGTAGACTCGATCTACCACACCTCCCCCAAAGAGAGCCTACTTGTCGATGTCACTTGCCCTGCACTATTCCGCCAATGTTTTACAGCTAGGAAACTTTTGGAGCTTGGTGCAACTATCTGGCCTGGTGGCGCCCTGTACGCCACTTGCAGGGTACCACCATTGACTATTCGTCGCCACGCCTGTTCCCAAAGCTCCGGGATTAATGCGTTTGGTCTTTTTAGGGTACACTTCGTTTCACGATTGATCCGTGCCAGTGTATACAGATGGCTCCATGTCCCAAGAGTGGTCGGCTTTCACGCCCAATCCACTCTCTTTTCAAGTCACGGTGCGTTACAAAGTGTTGTGTCTGTCTTCACGGCACAACTGGTCACAATGCAGCGCTCGGCAGGGAAGATGATGGGTCGCGCTAAATTCGGTGACCCGATTGTGATCTATAGCGTCTCGCAAATGCCGTCAATGGTGGTTTCCATGGCTCCCAATCAGCACATAAAACTATTTACAATGGTTTATCGCCATGTGGCAGCCCCCATCGTTCCCTAACCCACCCTAGGCGAGGTTTCATCCCCCCCCCCTCCGCAGCTTTATTCTTTTGAGCTCGTCATTTAGTTTCATTCGTCTTGATTTCTTTCCTAGTCGTCTCTGACGGACGGGATCGTTGCGGGAGGGGGGGGGGGGCAATAGTGGTCGCTCCCCGATTGTCACTGATGAAAAAAAGTCTAGAAAAGGACGTGCTGGAATTCATATCGTATGCCATGGCTATAGGTGTGTGAGAGAGGGGCGCGAACCTTTATGAAAAAAGAAGAGATTTTCTTATTCTATCTACCGTCGGCGCTTTCTTCAATTCCTTTTGTTATTGACGAGTGTCATTACTTAAATTGGTCTCCACGGAAAAGAAAGCTCCGTTCAACCCTTCAACAAATAAATACCCCTATCCCTGAAAAGGGGGTAGAACTCCACACCCAATTCGGACACACGAAAGCTTCAACCTACATCCTGCCCCACAATGCACATCCACAATGCCCAACACCGCATCTTCATACCGATGACAAAAAATGGACCACAAACTCCCTTCAACAGCCTTGGCCAAAAGCGAAAAAGCTCCCGAACGTGAACTCAACCATTGCAAATGGCCACCTACACAAAATACAAAGTACGTGCCCTTCGCAACTCGAAAACCACCACCATGCTCAAACAAAGTTGCTTCTAAGTTCTAATAAAGGACCACAAAGTTCTTCAAGTAAACTGATATTCCCCCCCCCCCCCTCGCTACACACAATTGCTAGTTAACCTACCTCCTTCAACCCTACCGAACGATAACACTAAAACAAATACATAACCACTTTACCGGTATAGCACTTCAGACTAGCGACAAAACGTCATACTCCAAAGCCCATCCCTGCAGCGATATTCGCCAAACCGAAGCGACCCTGGATTGCCAAACCCGAGTTTTACTGCCCGCCTACAATCGGGGCAGCACCCCACCTTTCAGGAATTCAAAAACAGATTAGAACCCCTGACTTAAACCTACCTGAATCCATTACCTATTTCAGAACCTCTTTCAATATATCCTCTCTAAAACACTCACATGAGGGAGAGTGGGGGCTAAGTAAGTAAGTAGGAGACTAAAGATCGTGGATGCTGCGAAGTACTGTTACAGCAATCCTCATTAACTTCGAATGCTGCGATCGAGAAAGATGAGCTAAAATCTGAGGGGCAAAAAATTTGCACCAAAGCTCTAGCAGCATTCAAGTACCAACTTTAACATTTCTCTCTTCTGGTGCTTGGGATTAAATAAGGATTTTCTTTACAGTTTATACAATTGTGTCATTTGTATCCCAAAGAGCCGAATTGGTCGGCTTTGCCCCTAAAAATCCAGCTCAAAAAATGTTTTTCTACAGAACGGGAAGTAATCATGTGATGCAAATTCACAGGAGACTAAATATTCAGTCCTTGGCCCTGGGGAAGAAGATTCATAGTTTATTCTTTGCGGCGAAACATTCGGCGTTCATCCTTCAGAAAGAAATCATTTTACCGATTAGTGAATTTCCACGTCCTTTTAAGACCCTATCTACTTATTTTAGCAATTCCTAGACTTACTTTCATTTTAGGGATCCTATCACGTTCTCGGCAGCTACTGGATGCTACAAAGGTGGCCATGGGGATTTTACAGGTTTCTTTAAGCAATATATTTGAAATTTAGGGAGGGAAAGATATGTTACTGTGAAGTTTCCCCTTTCGTTTGCACTGGTAAAATAATAATAATAATGATAAATATATATCTATATCTATCTATCTATCTATCTATCTATATATATATATATATATATATATATATATATATATATATATATATATATACACACACACACACACGTTTTACTTTTAACACCTGAACGTGAAATTCAGTAGAATTTTGAAAGAATGTAAGGATGTGTTAAGTGAGCCCCTAGCATGCATCTTTAGAAAATCATTGGAGAGTGGCATTGTGCCAGTGGCATGGAAGAAAGCCAATGTGATACCTATATTTAAGAAAGGGGATAAAACAAATATGTCTAAATACAGACCAGTAAGTTTGACATCAGTGATAGGGAAAATGATGGAATCTATTATAGCAAGGAATATTAGAGATCACTTGGATAAGCATAAGTTGATAAAAGAATCACAGCATGGCTTTAGTAAGGGTAAATCCTGTCTCACTAATTTGCTGTATTTTTCTAGTAAGGTGTATGAAGCAGCAGATAATGATGAAAACTATGATATTTTATACTTGGACTTTAGTAAGGCTTTTGATCGAGTGCCACACTTACGGCTTCTGAGCAAAGTTAAAGCACATGGGATCGATGGCAGTATATATAGGTGGATTCAGTCATGGCTTGGTGACAGACAGCAAAGAGTTAGTATAGATGGAGTTAAATCTGAGTGGGGGAGTGTTAGCAGTGGAGTTCCGCAAGGATCTGTTTTGGGTCCCTTGCTATTCTTAATTTATATTAATGATCTTGACATAGGTATAAGTAGTGACCTGAGTAAATTTGCTGATGATACTAAGCTAGGTAGGGCCATTAGGGCTGATTCTGATGCTGTTGTAATGCAGGAGGAATTGACCATTCTGTCCAATTGGGCAGAGAAATGGTAAATGAAGTTTAACATAGGCAAATGTAGTGTACTTAGTATAGGTAGAAATAATCTATTGAAATTATAAATTAAATGGGAGAATTTTAGGGAGGACCGATTGTGAGAGGGACTTGGGTATTTTGGTAAGTTCAGACCTTCGTCCTAGAAAGCAATGCCTAAATGCTAAGAATAAAGCTATTAGGATATTGGGATTCATTAGGAGGAGTGTAAGCAATAAGAGTGCTGAAGTCATTCTAAAACTGTATCTGGCGCTAGTTAGGCCTCATCTAGACTATGCAGTACAATTTTGGTCACCATATTTTAGGAAGGATATTGATTTGCTTGAGTCTGTGCAGAGAAGGATGACAAAGATGATTGGTGGGCTAAGGAACTTACCTTATGGTGAAAGGCTCAGAAAACTAAATCTACATACATTGGAAAGGAGAAGAGTCAGAGGGGAATTGATTGAAGTCTTCAAATGGGTAAAAGGATATAATAAAGGGGATCTGGGTAAGGTTCTTATACTTAGTGAACATGACAGGACACGTAGCAATGGGTTTAAGCTTGATAAGTATAGGTTTAGGAAGGAGATTGGGAGGAATTGGTTTACAAATCGTGTGGTAGATGAATGGAATAGGCTCACTAGACATGTGATAGAAGCCTCCTCTCTGGGTAGTTTTAAGAATAGATTAGATAAATATATGGATGAAGCTGCTAGATGGGACTGACCTTTTTTTTTATGTACATATGTATATATTTTTCTAAGGAGTGGGGAGATTATATTTTGCAGTTGCATGAATGGACATAATCCTCTGGATGCATTTTATGTATATTGTAGATTAGATCTGACGAACTCCTGTAAAGGGTGACAATGTTGATGACTTTTCTCTGGTAAGAAATCTTTTGTGTGTTGACTGGAACAGGAGCTGCCAAGTGTAGGCCATGAATGGTCTTTTTGCAGTCTCCTTCTTTTCTTATGTTCTTAAGTGTATCGCTGATTTGCATGTGATTTTGTAGATAGCTGTGCCATAATATTATATTGATCTTTCATATCCGTTTTGATCGTACTCATTATGCCACCGCTTTTCACAAAAGGGTTTTAAAAGGAGGAAAATACACCGGAGAAGACAAGGCTCAGTCCTGATGTGAATGTCACTTGAATATTACTAAATTTACGCACAAATTTCTATAGGAAATTCTTATAGCTATGTACATTACTTGAATATAGAAAAGTACACATTCTCCACCTGTATAGAATCCGAGTTAGTTGTCACAGATCTGGAGGAGATGATTTTGTCGAGTGAGTGAAATGGGAAGGAGAAGTGGTTCTTTGCCTGAGTGTACAGAGAGTCGATATCCGGCCGTTGGTCGGGCGTTGTGCAAAGGCATTTGTCTACGATGGTGCGCAGCTGGTGAAGAGAAGCGAAGATCAGATGGAGATATCTTATTTTTTTTCCCCATGGGAATGAGTTTGAGCACCAACTGAAGGATGTGTGTCCTACTCAACAACGCCGTTGGCATTTGTTAAGAGGTTTTTTTTTTATAATTTTAGGAACCCATCTGGCGACTGCCTACTTGGGAATAAGTCGCCGTACTTGCTACAGGTTACTGCTAGGCTATATTAAAAACAATATGTAAATAATAATAACGATAAAAAAGGACAAATGATAAAAAACAACAAAAAAAGAGAACAAGGCAACAAGAAGGAAGCGGGCTCCATCGTCAGGGGTAGGCCCGCTGCCCCCCGGCGCAGGAAGATGCTACCCACAACAAACAGCCAAATAAAGTAGAGGAGGCCAGCCTCCTCCAAAGAGTCGTATCCACCAAAAGTCAGCGTGCACGAACCCGTCCTGAGTACAAGGGACAAGCGGTAGCACCACGCTGGTCCCAGTCCTGGGATAGATAACGTGCGCTGAGATCACCCAGACTGGGACATTCAACAAGAATGTGCCGTAAAGTCCGGGGGACAACGCAGTCGTCGCAGTAAGGCGCAGGCGAGCGCTCCATCAAATGGCGGTGTCCAATTCAGAAAGGACAGAAACCAAGCTGAAGCCGTCGCGGCATTAGGGGGTAGGCCCATGAGAACAGTCGCGGCGCAATGGAAGGTAGGTTTAAGTTCCCTTCGACAGTCTACTATTTTCTTTGCCAAGAAGCCCAGGGGGCTACTCCGATTCCTGCCATGTAATCGGTGTGAGGAAGAGAGAAAGGCTGGTCTGGTCGCCTAGTCCTCATTCCCCGCAATTCCTACATGTCCAGGAACCCAGCAGAAGATAATCTCGACATCTGCCCCACTGGCCAAAACCGTGGCATCATGGATATCACGAACCAGGGGATGCGGAGATTCTAATGCCCCGAGAGCACTCAGGGCGCTTTGTGAGCCGCTATAAGTCACAATCCGGTCTCCGAACCCGAACCGGGCATGTCGCGTAATCCTCCGTACCGAGCGATGTATTGTAATGAGCTCGGCAGTTAAGACAGACGAAGCGCCTGGTAGAGCCCCGATGACTTCAAACAGGGGGGATACGGCGTGGAAACAGACCCCCTATTGAGACTTAGAGCCATCTGTATACACTGGCAGTTTCAGCGTGAAACGAAGTGTGCTCCAAAAAGGCCGCGCTGTAAAAGCTTTGGGAGCAGAGGCGTGGCGACAAATAGTCAAAGAGGGTACCCTCCAGGGCAGAACCATGGGCGTCACCGGCCGGAGAGCTATACCGAGATCTCGAAGGAGTTTCCTAGCCCTAAACCCAAAGGTCTTAGGGTATGACTGGCGTCTCTCGGCGGCATAGGAGCGACGAGATCAGCTGCGGTTGCAGTGAGAGCGCCAAGGTAGTGGCCTCTCCCTAAGCGAAAAGTAGGCTGTCCATGGGGGACGTGCGGAAGGCACCGTTCGCCTGGCGAAACCCAATGTGGTGGATAGTCCACCTTCCGTAATACGAGCTCAACTGCGGATGCGTAAAACTCGCATCAGTAGTCGAGCTTCGAACGAACAAACGATCGATAAAAAAGTAATGTAGTAGCCCTATAAACACCCCATGCGCTGAACGTCACGGAACGAAGAATATCCATGGCGCGGGTACATGAAATCCTAAGGCTGTCAATATGAGCCTCCCAGGTGTGGCGTCCGTCAAATACAAGACCAAGGAAACGGGGCGAGTTCACCCCTTCCAGGCGAACACCATTGAAAAACAAGTCTGGGTCAGAGTGGAGCCGTGGATGGCATCAAAAGTGCACTACCTTAGTCTTGGCCAAGGAAAACCGAAGCCTGTGCGTTTCGGCGTAACAAGAGACGCGGTTCAATGCCTGTTGAGAGTCGACGGTCCAGAGTTGGCATGTGGGCCGCGCCAAGAGAAATCGAAAGGTCATCCACGTAGAGCGTAACACTTCCCTGCAGGACTCCATCTTCCTGTTCAATTGGGACAGAGAGCCCCCATCCCCCCTTCCCGTACGACGGTTCGACGATCTCGCAAAAATTCAGGATTAAGGATTGGGAGGCGTTCTCTCGCCTCCATCCTGTGGAGTGTCTATGATACAGTATAGCGCAATACGGTATCATAGGCCTTTCCAGATCGAAAAACACCTTCACGTAGTGCTGTCTACGAAGGAAGGGCCCGCAGACGGCATTTTCCAATCGGAGCAAAGCATCCGACGTGGAGTGGAACTTGCGGAAGCCGCAATGTGCAGAAGAGAGGTGGCCTCCCTTGTCCAGAAAAAAAGGCTTATCTAAATTTTACCAATTTCTCCATCAACTTGCACACGCAGGAGGTTAGAGAGATTGGGCGGAAACCGGCCGGGGTAGAGTGATCTCTCCCGGGTTTGATAAAAGCGAGCACAATAGCGATTCGCGAGGAGTCTGGGAGGATACCCTCTACTCAGATCCCGTTGAACAAATCTAACAGGAGGGCCATGCCTCGCTCACTCAGGTATCGAAGCATGTCTTACAGGACATCGTCTGTACAAGGGGCGGTGACACGCACGAAGAGAGAGCGGAACGCAACTCTCTCAAAGTAAACCTGTCGTTGAAGGGTTCTGCGCTTCTGGAGGTAAAGTCCAGTCGGGGGCCTTCCGCGACATAACGAGGCGCATTGAATTGTGACGGAACACCATCCCGGCTAGAGAATGCGGTCGATGACTCAGCCACGGACACAGGGTCCGAGATTGCGGTCCCATTATCCTGGATAACGGGAGGGGGGTCCTGCGAGAACTTGCCCCGAATCCTTTGACTCGCTTCCACACTTCTCGACGAAATTTACCGACAGTGAAATCGTTTGGGCGGCGCTTATAGCGTATGTAGGCATAACGCTTCTGTTTAAGGGATGCCTCGAACCCGGCTGACTACCACGGTAGGGATCGGCGTGGAAAACTGCCAGACAGTCTAGAAATAGTGGTTAGACCCACAGCGATGAGGTTGCCGGAGAACTCAACGACACAAAGACAGAGAAATCAGTAATTTCCTGAAATGCGGACCATCACGCCCGCGCCAAGTACGACCGGGGCGTGGTCTCGGGCGGCAGCGGCCAGAAAATGATATTTGAATCGGAAAGTGATCACTATTCACTACCATGGAGGTTATCGACCACTCCCACCCAAAATCATGCTGTGCATCATGAGAGCACAAAGATAGATAGAGGCAGGAAAATGA
This sequence comes from Ceratothoa steindachneri, assembly GCA_963969495.1. Classification (NCBI taxonomy): domain Eukaryota; kingdom Metazoa; phylum Arthropoda; class Malacostraca; order Isopoda; family Cymothoidae; genus Ceratothoa; species Ceratothoa steindachneri. The sequence continues at coordinate 3,074,853 of OZ018318.1, forward strand.
AGCGGTTCTCTGAGTGATGCGTAAACTAATCCGCATTTAGGACACCTATCTACAGCTAGTCGATCAGGTGGGCAAGGACTTGACACCTGGGATTAATCGAGTAGTCTCCCTAGAGGGGGTGTCTACCATTCAGATCTCCGAGCAAGAGAAGGGGCCTCGGGAACCGCGCCACGACGCAGCGGAAGACGGCTGACGGTGGAATGTACGCGGAAATAACAGTATACCTCTTGACAAGGTGAAGCTGCACACCTACTGCCTGAACGGATGTATCTAAAGCAAAGAGAAGAACGGAGACATCATGCTGGGTGTAAATCGCGCATCCTCCTGCCTGGCACCCATCCCGCGGTGGTGGGGTCGCAAAACCCTTATACCCTGGAGGGTGGGCAGGGGGCACGCGCCCAGCATGGTGTCCTGCAAAAAGATAGCTAAATGAGAACGAGACAAGACGAGCCTCCGCAGCTCCTCTCAGATGGCCCAGAGTCCGCGGCAATTCCATTGAAGGAATATGCCCTCCAGGCCTAGGACGGAGGAGATGGGTGGGCCCTCTTCGAAGAGAAGACCCTCACGGGAATAGCCGTATGCTTCCGGGAAGTAGAACACCGGGCGTTGTTCGCCAGACAATGCGCTGAAGGCGATGTCGCCTTCGACGACTTATCGGGGGAGGTTGGGATCACCATGTGAGTCTTTTTCTCCCTCCGCTTCGAAACCTTAGACAGGCGGGGGTCCTTCTTTTGGAGGATCCACCGTCTCCAAGCCACCCAGCCCACCAATAGGTGTGGGCGAAGGAGCCGAAACTCCTTTCGGTGGGTTACTTTAGGAACCCAGGAAGATGTCTTCACAACCAAATTTAGTGGCGTTGCCTCCTGCCAGTCTAACGACTCGGTGGAGGCGCGCGACCATTTCGACTTACGGGAAGCGGTCACGCTGAGGAAAAGATGAGAAACCCTGGTTTTAGCCGGGCCAGTGTGTGAACCCTTTATGCCGCCATGTCTACCAACGGAGCGCCCAGGGTAGGTAGAACCGCAAAGGGTTCCGAATGGGCGCGGAAACGACCGTGCTCGTAGACCTGGAAGGAAAAGAATCAGAGGGTGTCTTTATTAACATTGAGGCATAAGATGTCCCAGGCCGAGCAGGTGAGGCAGGGCCAAGTCCTTAGCCTTGCGAAATGAGAGACGATCCTGGGCCTGAACGGCCAGGATTTCCTTCTGAACGAGATACGCACCACATTGCTTCGAAGAAGCAATTTACACAGACTTCGGCTAACCCCGACTTTGCACGTCGACAGGAGCGATTAGTAATGCCGAAGCGGTGACAGAAGTAGCACCTCCACTGAAGTAGCACGAATGCCTTAACGCGGTGGCGGTACTAACCAGAACACAAAGTCACAGAGCGTCACACTCTAACGTGACGAAGAGTGTAGGGGTGAGTCTCGGGGCCCTTCCCTGTTTTCTCATCATACGCTCGACCTTGAACGCCCCATAGTCGGCCAGCTCTAAGGTGATGTCATCTATGGAGTAGTCCACGAGTTCTCTCGCATAAACTAGTCTTCACAAAGTTCATGGTAGAGGAATTCGACACATTCGCCAGAAGGCTCCCGTCTGAGAAACGGGTCACCTTCAGCTCTCCACCAATCACGCTAACTAAAGCTCTCCCTATGATGGATCATGTTGCCCTTAGCTAACATGCTGCCATCAGTGGAGCGAAAAACGAGGAAGTGTTTGAAGCCAGCGGGCTCGAAAAAGCCAGGTAACCTTTGAATGAAGGATCTCGACGTAATCGAGGCTCCGTTCTGCGCAGTTATGGGCTTAGTCTGAGACTCCCCACCCGGCGGAGCAGCGGGGCCGGACGTGCCGATCTTGGCTTGGTCGCTTACCGAAACGGTAGCAGACACGTCCATCTCCGCGGCTTCCGCGGAGGGATAGGAGCCTCGAGTCTTCTTGTTCCTTTTCTTTTTAGGAGAGGAGGGTAGGGAAAGAACCCGCTTCTCTCCTCCGCCGTTAGTTGCCCTTAAGACAGATGGAACAGCCCCAGCCAGATCCTTCCCTGAAATGGAGAAGGTCTTGGTTGTCACAGGGGCACCAGCCAGGGAAGGAGTTCCCTCCTCTTCTTGTGGATCCTCGGAGGCCAGAGACGTCTTAGAAGCTTGCACAGGGGTGGACTCGGGGTATGTGCTTGGCAATGAGCCAGGGGTCGACCCCATGGAAGATTCTACCGTCTGAGGCTAGGTCACCACAGGGACCATGTCCATCTCTTTGGGGGGGGGAGGGCACCATGGGGCCATCCACCCAAAGACATCACGGATTCCATTTGTATCGTCTTCGGCCGTGAACTAGCACCAGTCGCAGAGGCGAGGGGGGAGGGAGACTGCATGGACGAGTGCCGGACGTTAAGGAGCACTGACTGACAGGCCCTGCCATCCTTTGTCCCCTTAAGGGGGTTCAACCTATCGAGGCGCTCCCACCAGGACTGCCCCTTGGAAATTAAGGGGGGACTACCGCTAGTAATAGGGAGTCGCCCAAGGGAGACTCCAGAGAAAGGGGTGAGGGGTAGGCCGCTGCACCCGTAAACATAGGAGAAGAGTAAACTTCCTCTCCTGACAGAGATTTGGAGGGTATCCTGTGAAACCACTCTACCGTTACGACACGGCTTAGTCCGTGATGACTTGGTAATTTATTGGGCTATTTATATTCTCGCGTTGGAAGGAATTTTTCTCTCTCTCTCTCTGATACATCTTCGCACCCCTACACAGGTCCCTTTCTAGAACGCGGAACGAATTTGAGGATTGGAGAGAGACTAGTCTTGGATTTCTTAATCGAGGATTACTAGTAGCTCTCCCTCCTACGACCTCCGAGTCTGCGGGATGAGTGGAGTTGATTCAGTGGGATGAGGAGAGCGTGGCGAAGTCTCTTTAATCAATGAGTAATAATAGCATCTCGTTCCCAAATCTCCTGAAGTTTCCTGCAGCACCTTTTCTTGATCTCTAGTGGGAGAGCAGGTGCAGTTGTAACGAAGATCAGAAGATTGTTCGGCTTTTGAGGGTCACCAGTTATGGGGCGCATTTATTATTACTTTTCTTATTTATTAATATCATCCATCTTCTTGTGATTTCTATATTCGAATCTATGTATTATTTCTAGACTGAAGATGCCCCTTCAAACATTGACTCCATGTATCTGACTCATAGTATTCTTGTAGGCTGAGATTCTTTCTTCTTTAAGTTGGCTGGGTTAATTCTTGATCTTCTTTTTTTTCTTGATGTATCTTCCTTTTTTTTAACGACGAGGTGATGATTCCCTCCATATTCTGATGACATGATGACTTCTTGGTGTTTCTTGACGATTTTGATGGGATGAGATGAGTTGAGACGAGTTAGCCCTTGAAAGTCGTATTTCCTTGAATTCCGTTTTCTTTGAGCGCGGTTTTCTCTTGAGTCGATTTCTTGGTCCTTCTGGATTAGTTATTCCTTGAAGCATTCTCTGTTTTCTTCGTAAAAATTGTGGACTTTGGGGATCGATCGCGGGTCTTTGGAATCCAGAGGCTAGCACTCTACCGTCACACTATGGCCAAGTCCGTGATGACTTGGTAGCACCCCTACAAGGTAACGTTGTGCCCTCCACTCTCAGCCCCGATCCGGGATAGTTGAGTGAGAGGAAGCTGGTGGGCGTCTACCCTGTGAAATTAAATGCCGAACAGAGAAAGTTGTGGGAGAGGTTGTAGGGTAAAAATACAGGCTATCAGAAGGAAGAAGAGGAGGCTAAGCTGGTGCTGGACGGGGCGTGTAGCGAACTAGACTGTGTATCTTCTGGGCTTAATGACCCTGCACAAGTGCTTTGAGAGGACTCTCACAAAGCCCTGATTAGCAAAGTTGGAGCGCTCCGCCCCATGGCTAGGACTATTTTAATCCCGTTGTCGTGAGCCCCATGGGAAGTTCGATCTAGAGCCTCCGAACGTCCCGTCAGAGACCCCTCCCTTAAGCATGCTCTCTTCTAGGATTAAATAATTGCTTCAATGGTCCTGCCATTGTGGATCTCCCTGACAGCATCTTTCAGTCCTACCAACTCCCATCCACAATTAAGATCACCATCTCCAACCAACTTTTACACCGATTCCACTTGGACCCGGGCCCTGAGGCTAACTGTCCCCCCTCTGGGTCTGTCAACGTCCATGTCACCGAAAAGGAGAAAGGGCCGCGGCAACAGGGACATGGCACGGTGAATTCGGCTGAGGGCGGAATGTAGAAGAGAAGTCCTCGTATCCTACTGGAGCTCACCTTCTACCACCTGAAAGGAGGCATTGAGAGGCAGAAGAAGAATGGAAACATTGATCATCATCATCTTTTGAGGCACTCGTCTCCCATTGTTGAGAGAATCTCTGAATTTCTTATTATTTGTTTTCAACTTTTGTGAAGATTATCTCTCCATTCAGCACAAAATTTGTACCCCCGCAAGATTGGAAAGGGGGAAGCGGTGGTAGTGCTGAGACCGTGGTAACCACGAAATTCCTAGTATGCATAAACTCACGTAGTCTATCTAGGTGAAAGGTAACAAAGTCTCGGGATCAGGCTAGATACCCTTTCTCCTTTCTTGGCGCTCACTTAAACGCTGCATGTCCCCCCCCCCCCAGGCCCCGGTCGGCCAGTAAGGGCTTCAAGGCAATATTTACATGTTACCCCCGAACAAAAATGGGAGGGAGGCAGAAAAAGAAGGAAATAATTGTGGAAAAAAGATTGTATGAAAAGGATTAAAACAGAAATCATTACCCTTGAAAGGTGAAGAAGGAAGAGTACCTTATTAATGTCCAGGGAAAAATCAAAACAAATAAACAATTCAAAATAGAACCCCATTCTGAGGATGATTAACAATAAGCGAACCTCTTTGGAATAATAGTGATCGGCCGGAATCGGCGGGTAGTCGCAGTGCTCAATTTTCTTGCACAGGATATAAAAACTCCCGCCCACAAATGGATTCTGAAGAGCGATCATCTGAAAAAAGAAAATCAATTAAAAAATACAATATAGAAGAAAGCAACCCCAATTAACAATCGCCAAAACAGAGAAAAAACAAAAACAAGGGCACACAACAAAAGCCCAAACTATTCTTTTTTTTCTTTTTCTTTAAGTGTGCCAATCTAACGACTACCTGCAAGGGCATAGGTCGCCGTAATTAAAATTTCAGCCTTGTACGAGGCTACTTTCAAATTCCCAAAACATTCCGGGTGTCCCAGAAAAAAGTTAACCATAATTTGAATTAGTATAACTCAAATACTATTAGAGATTTTGGGGTCCTGCATAAGGTGTTTTATTTACCAAATATTTATCTGTCGATTCTGGAAACTTCATTAAATTCCCTTGAATGATATCGATACACTAATCGGTTTAGTGGAGGCTATCAAAAATACGTTTGCGCAAGGAAGTAAAATGATGAAACGAAGCCTAGGAAGGCTAGGCCATTTTGCACTTCCAAGAGAAGCCTAGCGAGCCTCGGTCACTGTGCGATTCTTCAAGCAAAGCCTAGGCCATTTTACAGTGGTTTAAAGCCACGCTGTAGTATAGTCTCGTCTGTGTAAAAGTTTACTTGCATAGTTAACAAAAGATCAACGCGTTTTTGTAGTCACAAACTTTAGTAAGACTGGCAGTATTAAACAACTCCAAAATTCATTTGAAGAACGTTTTCCAGGTAGGCAGCCACCAAGCAAGCCCCTCAATTTGGAACAATGTTCGCAAATACCAACATGAAAGAACATGCTTAAATCTAAATAAAGGTCATTCGGGTCGTATGAGAACCATAAGAACAACAGAAAATATCGAAAATGTTCAGATGACACTTCTTCAAAATCCACATGTATCAGTCAGAAAGAATGGGTTACAATTGTCGAAGTCATCAATTAACCGCATTATTAAACATGACTTAAAATGGCATCCCTATAAGATCATGCAAGACACCAGCTTCTTGAAACTGATTTTCCTCGTCGTAGACAAGTTGTCGAATGGCTTCTCCATTGGTGACGAGGCAGCCTTTTTCATGAATGGAAAGGTAAATAGCCATAACATTAGGCAGTATGCGCTGCTGAACCTCCCCCCCCCTCCCCCCAGCATTCAACTTTGACACATGTATTTGTCAGCAGAAAGTGTCTCTGTGGATCGGAATATGCGGGAATGGCTTTCTTGTCAGCCCATTGTTTTACGAGAATAACTTAAATGGCACTGCCTACCTGAGCATGATCAACGAAAGGATCTTCCCGGAACTCCGCCAGATTTACGAAAATCAATTCAATAGACTTTGGTGGATTTAGGACGGCGCACCAGCTCATAGACAGCTTGATGTAAGAACAAAACTAAGAGAAACGTTTGACAACCGCATTGTCGCGCTAAATCATGCAATTGAATGGCCCCCCAAGATCCCCTGACTTAACACCGTGCGATTATTTCTTATGGGGATATCTAAAGAATAAAGTGTATTCTACTCCACCACAAAGCATCAACCAGTTAAGAGATAGTATCACACGTGAAGTCAATAGACTTAAGGAAACTCACAAGTTAATCAAAAGAGTTGTTCAATCAATGCGATCAAAGGCGCAAATGTGCTTGGAAAGAAATTGAGGACATGTGGAAGGAAACGGTGCTTAGAAAATCAAAAAAGAATTTGCATTACCCATATGAAGAGGTGTTTTTGATTAAAATGGATTTAAATATATTTGTTAATTTTAAACTTCGAATTTGCATTATTTTACTTCCTTGCGCAAACATAATTTTGATTGACTCCACTAAACCCATTAGTGTATTAATATCGTAAAAGGGAATTTAATGAAATTGCCAGAATCGACAGATAAATAGTTGGTAAATTTGATTCGTTTTGTAGGACTCAAATGTCTTTAATAGATTTTGAGTTATACTAATTCAAAGTACGGTTAACTTTTTTCTGGGACACCTTGTAGAAAAAAATAGAAAAGACAAGAAAGTAAAGAGGAAGAAGGAAGGAGGCTCCAGCGTCGGGGAAAGGCCCGTCTTCCACCTGCGCAGTATCTTGCGACCAACACCAATGGCTCGAGAGCACTAGGGGCTCTTTGTGAGTGGCAAAAGATCACAATCCGTTCTCAAAACCGAGCACGATGGGGTTTTCTGTTACCGAGCGGTGTATTGCAAACAACTCGGACGTGAAGACAGATGCAACCCTGATAGAGCCCCGCTGACTTAAAAAAAGAGGGAATACGGTGGAAATCAATCCTTCCTGGGACTCGGAGCCACCCGAATGCACTCGCATGAATCCAGCGTGAGGCAAAGCGTGATCCTAAAAGGCGGGACGCAATACTTTCAACGCTGCAGAAGCTCTGGGGGCAGAGGCGTGGCGATAAATAGTCTGAGCAGAACCAGAGGCGCTACCGAGTTCTTGAAGGACTTTCCTAATCCTAAAACCAAAGAGCTTTGGGTATGAGTGGCGTTTCTCGGCGGCATAAGCACCGTCGAGATCAACCGCGGATGCACTGACACATTGGCGAATGAGGGAGGCACCGGAATCAGGTGTACAGGCACAAAGCGAGTGGCATCTTCCCAACATCGATAAGTAGGCTCTCAATGGGGGACGTACGGAAGGCAACGGTCGCCAGTCGGATACCAGCGTTGTGGATAGAGTCCACCTTACGCAATACAAACTCAGTGGGGATGCATAAAACTCACATCGGTAGTCAAGCTTCGAAGTAACAAAGGATCGGTACAAAAGTAAAGCAGTAGCCTTATCAGCATCCGAGTTATTTAGCATCACGGAAAGAACAATGTTCATGGCGCGGATACAAGAGACTCCTAAGGCTACGAATATGAGCCTCACAGGTGAGGCATTGGTTGAAATCAAGACCAAGGAAACGGTGGGAATCCACCGCTTCCAGGTGAAGCCCGTTTAGCAAAAAGTCCATGTCGTGATGGGGCCGTGGATGGCTGCAGAAGCGTACCACCTTAGTCTTGGTCAAGAAAAAACGAAACCTGTGCGCTTCGGCTTAACAAAAGATATGGTTCAATGCATGCTGTAATCGATGCTCAGAAGTAGGCATTTGTAGGTATCCAAAGAGATCGAAAGGTCATCCACGTAGAGTGTAGCGAGAACATCTTCCTGCGAGGGCGGCTTCCGAAAGTTCCACTACATGTCAAATGCTCTGCTGTCAGCGAGGCCTTTTTAGTAAATAACACTACGCCACGGTGTTTTTTCGATCTGGAGAAGACCTATGATACTCAATGACGATACGGCATCATCGAGACTCTCCGCACGATGGGGAAGAGAGTTCACACTCTTCCTGCTCCATTAGGCCAGATAAGCCCCCACTCCCATCCCGTCCGCTGAATCGACGATCTCACAGAAATTCCGAAATAAAGATTGGGAGGGAGAAGGGATATTGGGGCCCGTGTCGTGCCTCCTATAGCCTGTCGGCATGCATCGTAAGCTGCAGGGGATCGACCTAGCTGGCCCCTCTCTCCCTGATAGAGGTCGATTTGCCGGCCCAAGCGACTGCAGAAAACATGATCTAAGAGCCCGCGATTGCAATCGTGTGACACCTTATGCAAGCTTCTCCTCAGGCGGAACTGGCACCGTAGGACTCACATGGAGACAATGGAACTCCTTCCCAAACTGGAGCCCCTTCGACATTTATGAGAAAGATATTTTTGAGGCCGGTCCGTCAGGACTTGGGGGCCTCTTCGGCGGGGGAAGAGAAGCGGGTTCATTCTCAGATTTTCTCTTAAAAAGAACTCAAAGAGGACTAAGGGTTCTTTCCCTAGGGAGAGAGCTCAGGGAACAAACGTTTCCGCTGACGTTTCGGGGAGCGACCACGACAAGACCAGCCCTTCCAGCCACAAGGTGAACCCCAGCGGGGGACCCAGACAAAGACCAAAGCCTAGATTACTTCAGGGGCCCTCATTCGGACTGTCTGGCGTTTTTGAGCCCGCTGGGTTCAAACGCTTTCTGTTTATTCGCTCTACAGATGGCAACATGTTGGTCAAATGCAGAGGATCCAACAGTGGAGAGCACTACGTGTCCTCACTTAACGGGAAGACCCTTCTGGCAGAGGTATGGAAGCGAGTCAAAAGGATTCGGGGCAAGTTCTCGCAGGACCCTCAAGTAACAGGCTACACAGGAAACCTCTGCGTGAGGGAAACCCCCCCTAACCTGTCAAGATTGGAGAGGGAAAGCGCCATTCCCGCTAAGAGAATCTTTGGGGAACCCCTGAGAAAGTATAGGGGGGCCCGCCCTTAGACTAGAGTCATCCGAAGGCAACTCTCCATAGGAGGGTAATTTGGGAAGCCTCCAAATACGTATCTATTGGACAGGGAGAGACTTGGAGGGACCCCTAAACCAGAATAGAGGGGGGAAGACCTACTTAGAAGAGACGGAGCTACCTGAGGGTAGAGAGTGGTAAAGCTCCTCTATTGGTTGATGGTGGTGAGTGGGAAGCCTCTGCACTAGGAGAGATCGAAAGGTCCTCTGCGTTGAGCGTAGCCGAAACATCATTTCCAGGCACCGCCAAGTTGATGCCTATGCGGCTGAAGCAGAATGACACTAAGGACACGTTCCTGCGGGACGTCCTCTTCTTGTCTTATTAGACCGAGATTACCTCACCCACCTGTACGCGGAATCGACGATCTCGCAGAAACTCCGATTGGCAGGCGTCTCCTTGCCCCGATTGTGCACCGATGGCACGGAATTCCGCCGATTCGACATCGGCTGACGGTGGTATGTACGCTGAAATACAAGTATACCTCATACCCAGGTGTGGCTGCACTCCACATGCCTGCAATTAGGTATTTATAGTGAATAGAAGAACGGAGACATCATGCCGGATAAATCGCACAGCCTCTTATCCGAGCCCAATCCCGCGGTGGTGTAATCGCAAACCTTTTATAACCCGGAAGAGATGGCAGGAGGAGGGGGGGGGGGCAAGCGCATAGCATGCTCACTTGCAAAAAACGGGAAAAGGGAGGAGATGAACCTCTGGAGTTCCTACCACTTAACCCCTAGTCCACGGCAATTCTATTGAAGGAAAAATGCCCTCTACGCCTAACTCGAAGGATCCGCGGGGCCCTCCTTCGAGCAGAAGACCTTATTAGGAATGGCTTCCGCCTTACCGGAGGAAGAACTTCGAGGGCTTTTGGCAGTCGAAACCGGGCGAGTCTTTCCTCAGTCTGTATCGAATCCTTTGGCGGGCGGAGTGAGCTGAAAATCGGAGCTCCCTCATCCTTTGGACGGTCCGGAGTGTCCCGCCCAGCCTTGAACATGGGGGAGGGAGCTGGGTCTCCATTAGAGATGCCGTCCTTACCTGGTTAGAATTAGAATACCCCAGTTACGGTCTTACGACCACTTTCGGGGTATGCGCTTCATGTGAGTTATACAACTCGATTGAGGCGCACGACCCGTTCGAATTAAGGAAAATGGTGTGGAGGAGTGGCACCAACTCTATCATGGTGATGTCCGAGGAGGTAGGAACCCAGAAAAGGGTGCCGAATGGGCGCGGTGCTAACCGCACTGAACTCGACAGGACTAATTCCTTGGCCTGGACCTCTTTCTCTAGAAGATACCAGCTATGCACATTGCTTCGAATAAACAGGGTGTGTACCAACTATGCACATTGCTTCGAATAAGCAGGGTGTGGCTCGCCGCAATTAACACACTTGGGCGTACATGACAGACTTGTCATGCGTGATCCTTGCGCAGATCGCACAGATTTCGTATTGACCCGAGTTTGCTCGTCTACACGTGATTCGTCTGACCAAAGCGTTGGCAGTATAACACCTCCGCGGCTGATGCAGGTATGCCTCGACGCGGTAGCGACACGACTCAGCAGGCACTGATTCAGTACGCCTAGAGATAATACAGAGAGGATAGTTGTAGCAAAAAGTGTGTGCATAGAGTGACAAAGAGGAATGCACCAGCTCAATTCGGTGAGCGAGGCACTTTCTATCAGCTCTCGGACCGGTAGGAGATGCTGCTCCTCCAGGTACCAGATGTAGCAGTCTATATTGGGTACCTCAATGCTTGAGGGGGTGGACACACCCGTAGGTGCAGGATATGGACAAGCCCCCTCTCCGATATAAGATCGTAGGAGTCCCTAGGAAGTTATAGGGGTTCTCCTACTCTTTAGAGGGGCTGCCTAGTTGAGAGTTGTAAGAGAGGAGCCCTTTTACCAGTTGATGTTGTGATGTCGGGGTCCTTACTCGCCTTAACACCGAAGTGGGACAGTTTCACTCTTTTCTTTTGTTCTCAGAAGATTCTAAAACCTGGCACCATTAAGAAGTGAAAGAGAAAGGTGGACGGTGCGCATCTCGCCCACAAGCCGCTCTCGTCTTTCGGACCTTTCTCGGGTTCCAACTGCGGCCGCGTTAAAGAGTTAGCTTGGCGCCTATGCGGCAACGAGCACCGACCAGAGGTTACTAAGCGGACAGTCGCTTCCCCAAGGGAGCAATCCGAGATGGATAAATCGCAGGTAGCCCCAATCTAACAGAAGGAAGTGCCGCTCCTCTAGGTACCAGGTAAAGGTCTACTTAGCCCCTCCCCGAAAGGGGAGGGTCTAACTCGAGACCCACTCGACCGCATATAAGAAACGGGAATAGGACAAAGCACAATACCTCATACAGAATGCAACCCAATGACCATATGTCGCTTTTGAAGTTATAGCCGAAGCTATGCATTCTCTCGGGACTCATGTAGTACGGGGTTCCAACCAGAGAGAAGGCATCCAGGGTCTGGGAGCTGAAAAAGCGCCCTAATCCCAGATCGCCGAGTTTCAGAACGCCACGAGAAGTGATGAACACGTTGGACGGTTTGATATCTTGAAAGCAAACAAAAAATAATACATCAGGGAAGCGACAACAATGAAATAACAAAGGTAAGGAGAGTTATGTAGATCTGGTTAATAAGTAATATAAGTTGAGAACAAGGGGAAATAAATCTTCCCCGAGCTCTTTAGAAGCCTAATCAGCAAGCAGCCTCCGCGTTGAACGCAACAGAGCAACAATAACCATGGCACGGATACAAGAGACCATCAAGTGCCGAATGTGCTCCTCCCACAAGTGATACGTGAGTCAAAAATAAGACCAAGGAAACTGAGTCTATCACGCAAAGGAAAACTCCGTTTATTAACAGGTTCGGGTCAGCGTGTTGCCCTCGACGGCAGCTGAAATTCACAACCTTAGTCTTGGTCAAATCTCTAATAAAGGACAAAGCTTGCCGGTTGCTAAAGCAGCTTAGATGTTCCAGGTTTCGAAAGCGTCGTAAAGATATAGCGAAATTGAAGTGACGGAAATTATTTTTAAAGGTAGAGTCTGAACAACCCAAGGCCCCAATTAAACTACAAACGTTATGTACCTGCTACACATTTGGGCAACGGCGAGCCGAGTGGAAACAGCGCTTCCGATTACAGCGGTTGACATACGCTATAGATACTCGTTCGAATACCACGTTAAACTAGAGCCCTAATAAGAAATAAAAGGCTGTAAAAGTGTGAAGATCAGTCGCTAAACCCTTACCAAATTATTCTAACATTTTCACCTCTTGAGAGGTTAAAATGGTAGAAACCTTCTAGTACAGATACTCATTGGATGTCAGTTGGTGTGAAAGAAAGTTCGGGATAACAAAAAAGCAACGAAGCGATTGTGGCAGGAAAATTATCAGTCTACAAGAGGATAATACAAACACAATAACACTCAAACAATTCGAAGAATCGATGATAAAAGCCCCTTACCTCGGTGCATTATTCGCCTGGCGTGCATATGTTGCAAGGCGGCGCATAACTGCGAGAAGTAGTTCCAGACCAACGGTTCTGGAAAAAGCTTCTGCTCCAGCCCGGCCATCGCAATCGCGACAGATAAATCGCCGCCATCTGCTAATTCGAGCACAATAAAAAGCTCTTCGTCCTCGACGAACGAAGCGAAATATTGTATTATATTTGGGTGGTTCAATTTCTGTTCCAAATGAAATAAAAAAGCAATGTTATAGTGGAGAAGATGTGCAACATGAAGTGTAATGCGCGCATTGCTAACTTTACAACAAAGAAAATTATTGCTTAAAACTAAAGAGCAAAAAACAGAGTTCGAGAGAAAATGTCCATAAAATGTGGTTTGGTATCGATTGTTGCATCAACAACTAGCTGTTCGAATGAGTATTCGAATTATACCTAAAATAAATAATGATTCAAAAATAAGAAAATTATAATCGAATTCTAAAATTCTTTATTGAAACGCACAAAAGCTGCGACGAATATGCAGTTCCCAAGTGAGGCGACAGTCAAAAACAAGACCAAGGTTACGATGAGACGCGAGCACATCCAGGCGAACCCTATTTAGGAACAAGTCCGGATCGGGATGATGCAGTGGATGGCCACATAAGTGCACCGGTGACCTTAAGTATTGGCCAAAGAAAACCAAAACCAGTGCGCTTCGGCAATATGCGGTAAAGAGCCTTTTTGTGGTCGACGCTACAGAGTTGGCATCTCGGCTGACCAAAAGAGATCAAGAGATCATCGAAGTAATGCATAGCAAGATCATCTCCCGGCCACACTGAGGTAATAACGTCAATACTCAATGCAGTGAGAGTGACACCAAGGGCACTTCTCCTTAGGGATACTCTTTTCCTGCTCTATTAAATCGTAAAATGCTATGCTTATACATAGGCGGAATCGACGATTGGGCAGGAACTCAGACACGAAAATTGGGAGACCTTTCTTCGCCCTCTCAGTGTGGAGGGGTCCGTGATAGCGTATCGCATGCTTTCTCCAGAACAAAGAACACCGTGGCAAAGTGCTATTCACGAACGAAGGCCTCGTTGATAGTATTTTCCAGCAGGAGCAGAGCATCCGACGAACAGTGGAACTTGCGAAAGCAGCACTGTACAGGAGATGAGTGGCTCCGCTGTCCAAGAAATAGGCTAACCTAAAATGAACCAATTTCTCCATCAACTTACATAAGCACTAGGTTAGAGATATTAGGCGGAAACCAGTCGGAGTAGAGTAATCTCTCCCCGGCTTGCGAAAAGTAAGCAGGCCAACCATTTACAAAGAGTATCAGATCCTGTTTAACAAGCCTAAAAGACCATGCTTCGCTGACCGAGGTGGCGCAGCAAGGTGTACGGGATATCATCAGGACCATGAGCACAACCTACTTGGTTTAAACATGTTGTAGGGCTACCTGAATATGTAGGTGAAGTCCAATCGGCAGCCTTCAGCGAGTAGACGGTACTTAAAATGATGGAGGAGCAGCATCCTGGCTAGAGAAAGTGGTCGCGAAGGATACCGCCAGGGATATTTGGATGGAAAAGTGATCTCTACCATGAATTTCCTCGATCATCTCTGATCCAAAACAGGTTGGACAGGACAGGAAAATGAAGCAGTCCTCGGATTAATCCGTGTAACCTCCCCCCACATCAAAGGGGGCCGTTAATGTCAGCTGACGGTGTTATGTAAACAAATAAAAGTATATGTCCCTTATATGGGTGGAAAGGGAAACGCACCCACCTTAATTTCCTAAACTGTCATGGTTCCAGCATGAAACGAAGTGTACTCTAGAAAGGCCGAACGCAATACTCCCGGCACTGTACAAGCTTTGTGAGCAGAGGCATGGCGACAAATTGTCAAATGGTACACTCCAGGGTAGCATCGTGGGCAGAACCAGGGAAGCCACCGGCCCGAGAGCTATACTGAGCTCTCGAAAGAGTTCCCTAGCCCTAAAGGGCTTTGGGTATGATTGGCGTCTCTCGGCGGCATAGGCACAGTCGATATCAGCTGGCGAAAGTGGGAGACGCCGTGCTCGCGCGTACAGACGAATAATGCACTTGCACGACGAAGAGTGAGAGGCATCTCCCCAGCATCACCAAAGCTCTCAAGGGAAACGTGCGAAGGCACCGGTCGTTAGGCGAAGGCCGGTATGGTGGATCGAGTCCATCTTCCGCACTATACGCTCGGCTGCGGATACATAAGAATCGCACCCGTAGTCGAGCTTTGAACGAACACAACGATAAAAAGGTAAGGCAGTAGCCCTATCAGCACCCAAAATGCTGAACGTCACAGAACGAAGAATATCCATGGTGCGGGTACAACAGACCCTAAGGCTGCGAATAGGAGGCTCACATGTGAGGTGTCGGTCAAATACAAGAACAAGGAAACGATACGAGTCCACCACACCCAGGCGAACGCATTTAGAAACAAGTCTGGGTCAAGGTAGAGCGTTGGATGACGGCAGAAATGCACCACCTTAGTCTTGGCTAAAGAAATCCGAAACCTGTGCGCTTGGCATAGCTAAAGGCGCGGTTCAATGACTTTTGGAGTCGATGCTCCAGAGTGGGAATCTGAACCGCGCCAAAGAGAGATGGAAACGTCGTCCACGTAGAGTGCAGAGAGTTTTAATTTTTTTAAATTTTGGGGAGCCCATCTGGAGACTACCTACTTGGAGAATAAGGGGCTGAACTTCAGCAAACTCTACTACAGGGCTAAATTAAAAAAAAACAAAAAAAAATAATATATAAATAACAAATAACGCAAAAAAGCAAAAGCAAAAAGCAACAACTAAGCGGGCTAATGCGTCGGGGGTAGGCCCGCATCCCTCCAGCTGCGCAGGAACAAGCGACCTACAAATGTCAAATAAAGTGGAGGAAACTAGTGTCCTGCAAAAGGTCATATAGTACACAGATCAGTGTGCACGAACCAGTCCCGAGTACAAGGAACAATCAGTAGCGAACCCGCTCGTCCCGATAACGAAACAGGTAACGTACGCGAAGATCACTCAGACTGGCGCATTCAACAAGAATGTGCCGAACAGTCCGGGAAACAACGCAGTAGTCCCAGTACGGTGCAGGAGAGCGCTCCATCAAATGGCGGTGCGTCACGCTATTGTGTCCAATTCGGAGACGACAGAAACCAACCTGAAGTCCTCACGGCATTGGGGGGTAGGTCAATGGGAACAGTCGCAGCGCAATGGCACGCAACCTTAAGTTCCCTTCGACCGTCTCCCATCTTCAAGGCCAAGCAGTCCGAAGAGCGAAACGCTGGTCCGAACGCAGAGTCCTCGCGGACTCTTTGGCGCTCTCCTCGGTGCGCTCATTCCCCGCAATTCCTACCTGTCAAGGAATCGCGAACCAGGGGAAGCGGAGATTCCAATGCCCCGAGAACACTCAGGGAGCTTTGTGAGTCGCTATAGATCACAATCCGGTCTTCGAACCGGGCACGTCGCGTAATCTCCCGTACCGAGTGGTGTATTGCCACCAGCTCGTCCGTGAAGACAGACGCAGCGCCCGGTAGAGCTCCGCTGACTTCAAACAGAGGGGATACGGCGTGGAGGCCGACCCCCTCTTTGGACTTGGAGCCATCCGTATACACTGGCACGGTTCCAGCGTGACAAGAGGTGTGCTTCAAAAAGGTCGAACGCAATACTTCCGGTGCCGTACAAACTTTGGGAGCAGAGGCGTGGCGACAAAAAGCCAAATGTGGTACCCTCCAGGGTAGCGTCCTGGGCTGAACCAGAAGTGCCACCAGCCCGAGAGCTATACCTAGCTCACGGAGTTTCCTGGCCCTAAACCCAAAGGGCTTAGGGTATGACTGGCGTCTGTCGGCGGCATAGGCACCATCGAGATCAGCTGAGGATGCAGTGAAAGCTATTGGCAACCGAGGGAGGCGCCGGGCTCGCGCGTACAGGCGAGTGATGCACTGTACGCGGCGTAGAGAGATTGGCATCTCGCCAGAATCGACCAACAGGCACTCAATGGGAAAGTGCGGAAGGGACCGGTCGCAAGGCGAAGACCGGTATGGTGGATAAAGTACATCTTCCGCAAAAAACGCTCGGCTGCGGATGCATAAAACTCGCATCCGTAGTCGAGCTTCGAACGAACAAAGGATCGATAAAAAAGTAGGGCAGTAGCCCTATCAGCGCCCCAAGCGCTGAACGTCACGGAACGGAGAATATCCATGACCCGGGTACAACAGACCCTAAGGCTCCGAATATGAGCTCCTAGGTGAGGCGTCGGTCGAATACAAGACCAAGGAAACGGTGCGATTCAACCAGTTCCAGGCGTACCCCATTAAGAAACAAGTCTGGGTTTGGGTGGAGCCGTGGATGGCGGCAGAAGTGCACCACCTTAGTCTTGGCCAAAGAAAACCGAAACCTGTGCGCTTCGGCATAGCGAGAGATGCGGTTCAATGCCTGTTGGAGTAGACGCTCCAGAGTTGGCATCTGGGCCGCGCCCAAAAAGATCGAAAGGTCGTCCACGTAGAGCGTAGCGAGAAAATCTTCCGGCAGCACCGAGGTGATGCCGTTGATGCTCAGCGCAAAGAGTGTGACACTGAGCACACTCCCCTGCGGGACACCCTGCACCATTGAGCCGGAGAGGGCTTCCCCCACCGGTACGAGGAATCGACTATCTAGCACAAATTCAAATATTTCATTGGGATGCGTCCCCTCGCACCCATCGTGTGGATTTTTTTTTTTTTTAAGAGCTCATCTGGCGACTGCCTACTTGGGCATTAGTCGCCGTATTAAAACTGGCCTAGTTCTAGGCTACTTTAAAATAAAATTAAAGAGAAAAAAAACAACAACACCCCAAAAGGGGAAAAGGAAGCAAGCTGGTGCGTCGGGAAGAGGTCCTCCCGGCGCAGGAGCGTGCAACTAAAGGAAAAAACAAAAAAAAAAAAACAAATGCAAAAAAAACAAAACAAAACAACAAAAACAAACCTTGCTTAAATAATAGGGAGAAGGCCGGCCTCCCCCAAGAAGTCAACAAGTCCACAAGTCAATGTGCACGAATCTGAACCGAGCACATGGGACAGGCGGTAGCGACCCCGCTCATCCCGGTACTGGAACAGGTATCGTGCGCGAAGATCACCCAGACTGGGACATTCGACAAGAATGTGCCGAACAGTCTGGGGGACGACGCAGTCGTTGCAATAGGGCGCAGGCGAGCGCTCCATCAAATAGCGATGCGTCACACGAGTGTGGCCGATTCGGAGACGACAGAAAGCAACCTGAAGCCGCCGCGGCATTGGGGGATAGGTCCATGGGAACAGTCGCGGCGCAATGGCACGCAACTTTAAGTTCCCTTCGACCGTCTCCCATCTTCTTTGCCAAGCAGTCCGAAGAGCTGCCCGTATTCCTGCCATGTAGTCAGTGTGAGGAAGAGCGAAACGCTGATCCGGTCGCAAAGTCCTCGCGGACTCTTTGGCGCGCTCATTCCCCGCAATTCCTACATGTCCAGGAACCCAGCAGAAGATAATCTCGACATCTGCCCGGCTCGCCAAAACCGTGGCGTCACGGATTTCACGAACCAGGGGATGCGGAGATTCCAATGCCCCGAGAGCACTCAAGGCGCTTTGTGAGTCGCTATAGATCACGATCCGGTCTCCGAACCGGGCACGTCGCGTAATCTCCCGTACCGAGTGGTGTATTGCCACCAGCTCGGCCGTGAAGACAGACGCAGCGCCTGGTAGAGCCCCGCTGACTTCAAACAGAGGGGATACGGCGTGGAAGCCGACCCCCTCTTGGGACTTGGAGCCATCCGTATAAACTGGCACGGTACCAGCGTGACACGATGTGTGCTCCAAAAAGGTCGAACGCAATACTCCAGGCGCAGTACAAGCTTTGGGAGCAGAGGGGTGGCGACAAATAGCCAAATGTGGTACCCTCCAGGGTGGCGTCCTGGGCAGAACCAGGGGAGCCACCGGCCCGAGAGCTATATCTACCTCTCGAAGGAGTTTCCTGGCCCTAAACCCAAAGGGCTTAGGGTATGACTGGCGTCTCTCCGCGGCATAGGCACCATCGAGATCAGCTGCGGATGCAGTGAGAGCTGTTGGCGACTGAGGGAGGCAACGGGCTCATGCGTACAGGCGAGTGATGCACTGCACGCGGCGTAGAGCGAGTGGCATCTCCCCAGAATCGACCAACAGGCACTCAATGGGGGAAGTGCGGAAGGCACCGGTCGCAAGGCGAAGGCCGGTGTGGTGGATCGAATCCACCTTCCGCAATAAACGCTCGGCTGCGGATGCATAAAACTCGCATCCGTAGTCGAGCTTCGAGCGAACAAAGGATCGATAAAAAAGTAAGGCAGTAGCCCTATCAGCGCCCCAAGCGCTGAACGTCACGGAACGGAGAATATCTATGACCCGGGTACAACAGACCCTAAGGCTGCGAATATGAGCCTCCCAGGTGAGGCGTCGGTCGAATACAAGACCAAGGAAACGGTGCGAGTCAAGCACATCCCGGCGCACCCCATTAAGAAACAAATCTGGGTCGGGGTGAAGCCGTGGATGGCGGCAGAAGTGCACCACCTTAGTCTTGGCCAAAGAAAACCGAAACCTGTGCGCTTCGGCATAGCGAGAGACGCGGTTCAATGCCTGTTGGAGTCGACGCTCCAGAGTTGGCATCTGGGCCGCGCCAAAAGAGATCGAAAGGTCGTCCACGTAGAACGTAGCGAGAACATCTTCCGGCAGCACCGAGGTGATGCCGTTGATGCTCAGGGCAAAGAGTGTGTCACTGATGACACTTCCCTGCGGGACACCCTCTTCCTGCTCCTTTGGGCCGGAGAGGGCTCCCCCCACCCGTACGCGGAATCGACGATCTCGCAAAAATTCAGATATAAACATTGGGAGGCGTCCCCTCGCCCCCATCGTGTGGAGAGTCTCCATGATACCGTATCGCCATGCGGTATCATAGGCCTTCTCCAGATCAAAAAACACCGTGGCGTAGTGCTGTCTACGAAGGAAAGCCTCGCAGACGGCATTTTCCAGTCGGAGCAGAGCATCCGACGTGGAGTGGAACTTACGGAAGCCGCACTGTGCAGAAGACAGATGGCCTCCGCTGTCCAGGAAATAGGCTAATCTAACATTTACCAATTTCTCCATCAACTTGCACACGCAAGAGGTTAGAGAGATTGGGCGGAAACCGGTCGGAGTAGAGTGATCTCTTCCCGGCTTGCGAAAGGCGAGCACAGTAGCGATTCGCCAGGAGTCTGGGAGAAGACCTTCCACCCAGATCCTGAAAAACAAATCTAAAAGAAAGGCCATGCCTCGCTCACCCAGGTGTCGAAGCATGGCGTACGGGACATCGTCCGGACCATGGGCGGTGTCCGCGCACGAAGCGAGAGCGGAACGCAACTCACTCACAGTAAACTTGTCGTTGAAGGGTTCTCCGCCTCTGGAGGTAAAGTCCAGCCGGCGGCCTTCCGCGACATCACGACGTGCATTGAATGCTGGCGGAGCAGCATCACGGCTAGAGAATGCGGAAAAAGCAGTCGCTAAGGATTCTGCCACGGACGCGGGGTCCGAGATTGAGGTCCCATTCTCCTGGAGAACGGGAGGGGGGTCCTGTGAGAACTTGCCCCGAATCCTTTTGACTCGCTTCCACACCTCAGCTAAAGGGGTCTTCCCGTTAAGTGAAGACACGTATGCCCGCCAAGAAGAGCGGCGGGCGTGCTTCGAAATATACCGGAACCTAGCCCTAGCCCGACGAAATTCAGCGACAGTGAAATCGTTCGGGCGGCGCTTATAGCGCATATAGGCATAACGCTTCTGTTTGCGGGCCGTCTCACACTCGGCCGACCACCATGGGAGTGGTCGGCGTGCAAAACGGCCAGACGTCCTAGGAATAGTAGTCAGGCCCAAGGCGATGAGGTTGCCGGAGAAGAACTCAACGGCCTCATCTACCGACCTAAACTCCTCGACTGAGATAGAGAATTCAGTCATTTCCTGAAATGCAGGCCACCGTGCCCGCGCCAAGCACCACCGAGGTGGTCTCTCAGGCGGCAGTTGCCCTGAAAATGCTATTTGAATGGAAAAGTGATCACTACCATGGAGGTCATCGACCACCCCCCAATCAAAATCAGGCTGTGCATCCGAAGAGCACAAAGATAGGTCAAGGCAAGAAAATGAAGCGGTTCTCGGACAGTGATGCGTAAACTCATCCACGTTTAGGACACCCATCTCAAGCTCTTCGATCAGATCGGCAAGGACTTGTCCCCTGGGATTTATGGAGTAATCTCCCCAGAGAGGATGCCTGCCGTTCAGATCTCCAAGCAAGAGATAGGGCCTCGGCAACCGTGCCACGACGCGGCGGAAGTCCCCCGCGTCGAAGTCAGCTGACGGTGGAATGTACGCAGAAATGATAGTATACCTCCTATCCAGGTGCAGCTGCACAGCCACTGCCTGAAGGGAGGTATCTAAAGATAAAGGAAGAACGGAGACATCATGCCAGGTGTAAACCGCGCATCCCCCAGCCCGGCCATCCCGCGGTGGTGGGGTCGCATGACCCTTATACCCCGGGAGGGCAGGCAGCGGGCACGCGCCTAGCATGGTCTCCTGCAAAAAAATAGCTAACGGGGAACGGGACGAGACGAGCCTCCGCAGCTCCTCCCAGTTGGCCCGGAGTCCACGGCAATTCCATTGAAGGAATATGCCCTCCAGGCCTAGCTCGGAGGAGACGCGGGGGCCCTCCTCGAATTGAAGACCCTCACGGGAATGGCTGTACGCTTCCCGGGGGCAGAACCCCGGGCGCTGTTGGCCGGACAAAGCGCTGAAGGCGCTGTCGCCTTCGAGGACTTATTGGGGGAGGTTGGGCTCGCCATGCGAGTCTTTTCCTCCCTCCGCCTCGAAACCTTAGGCGGGCGTTGCGGCTTGGGAGGCGGAGGGCCCTCTTTTCAAGGAACCACCGTCTCCGAGCCACTCGCTCCACCTCGGGGCGTGGGCGAAGGGGCCGAAGCTCCTTTGTTGCTGTCCTCCTTTCGGGGAACAGCTTTAGGAACCCCGGAAGATGGCCTAGCGACCATCTTCAGGGGTGTTGCCTCCTGTGAGTCTAACGACTCTGTGGAGGCGCGTGGCCGTTTCGCCTTACGGGAAACGGTCACGCTGGGGGAAGAGGGGGGAAGCCCTGGTTTTAGCCGGGGCTGGGTGTGAACCCCTTTTGCCACCAGCTTTACCAGGGGAGCGCCCGGGTGTAGTAGAGCCCGCAGAAGGGCTCCGAATGGGCGCGGAAACAACCGTGCTCGTTGGCCTGGATGGGCCAGGAGCAGAGGGTGCTTTTCCAACTATTGAGGCATATGACGTCCCAGGCAGAGCCGGGCGCGCCAGGACCAAGTCCTTAGCCTCGCGGAATGAGAGTCGATCCTGGGCCTGAACGGCCAGGATTTCTTTCTCAAGGAGATATGCACCACATTGCTTCGAAGAAGCAGGGTGCGGCTCTCCGCAATTGACACACTTGGCCACACACGATTTGGACTTATCGTGTGCGACCTTGGAGCAATTTACACAGACTTCGGGTGACCCCGATTTTGCACGTCTACATGAACGATTCGTATGGCCGAAGCGGTGACAGTAATAGCACCGCCGCGGCAGTGGCACGAATGCCTTCATGCGGTAGCGGTACCAACCGGTACGCACCGACTCAGGGAGCTTGTCACAGTCGAACGTGACGAAGAGTTTAGGGGTGGGTCTCGAGGCCCCTCCCTGTTTTCTCATCACACGTTCGACCTTGACCGCCCCATGGTCGGCCAGCTCTAGGGTGATGTCCTCAATGGAGTAGTCAACGAGTTCCCTCGCATAAACTACTCCTTTCACAAAGTTCATGGTAGAGTGCGGCGTCACACTCACCGGGGTGCCATGAAGTGTCCGAAGAGCACTTATCTTGGCCGCCTCGGCGGGATTCGCCAGAAGGCTCCCGTCGAAGAAACGGGTTACCTTCGGCTCTCTACCAATTGCACTAGCTAATCCTCTCCTCTGATGGATCATGTTGCCCTTGGACAACATGGTGCCATCAGTGGAGCGAATAACGGGGAAGCGTTTGAAGCCAGCGGGCTCGAAAACGCCAGGTAACCTCTGAATGAGGGGCCCCGATGTCATCGAGGCTCCGCCCTGTGCACTTTTGGTGTTAGTCTTAGTCAGGAGCTCCGCACACGAGGGGGTAGAGGGGCCGGATGTGCCGATCTTGGCTTGGTCGCCTACCAAAGTGGTAGCAGACCCATCCATCCCCGCAGCCCCCGCGGATGGAGAGGAGCCCCGAGTCTTCGTCTTTTTAGTCTTTTTCTTTTTAGGAGAGGAGGGCGGGGAATGAACCCGCTTCTCACCTCCGCCGGCAGAAGCCCCCATGCCAGATGGGCCGGCCTCAGCCAGGTCCCTCTCCGAAATGGAGAAGGTCCTGGTAGTCGTAGGGGCACCTGTCGGAGAAGATCCCTCCCCTCCTTTTACTGCCTCGGAGCCCTCGGCCATTTGAATGGGACCTTGCATAGGGGCGGATTCGGGTGGGTCTCCTCAAGGCCCATGTCTATCACAGGAGGGGCCTCCAGTTGGCCATCCCCACCCAGGACATCGCAGGTCCCCTTGGCAGTGTCGCCAGTCTTGTGTGGGGAGGCACAGGCCTTGACCCCAGCAAGGTTTAAAATTCTTGCCAGCAGGTCTTTTGAGGGAAGCGACCGAAGGGGCCTGGCTTCCCTCTCCCCCCTAAGGGGGTTTGCCCTACCGACCCGCCTCCACGAGGGGCGGTCGGCAATGGGCTGCCTGCTAGCTTTCTTGGCAGTCCCCTTAGAAAGCAAAGGAGGGACTGCCGCTGGAGATAGGGAGGTGCCCGAAAGCACCTCCAGAGAAGGGGGTGAGGGGGAGTCCCCTACACCCATAGGCGTAGGAGAGGAGTAAGCCTCCTCTCCGGTTAAAGAAGTATGGAGGGTCCCCTGCGCGAGCACAAGGGGGGGGACCTCCATTTTCTCGGTGGAGCTGCCCAAGGGCGGCTCCGTAGATGTTTTGGGGGAAGTTGGGGGTTGGGGTTTTTGTTTTTTTTCATACATGGGCATGGTGACCCTCTTTTTAATACGGGACGCAATAGCTCATCACCTCTTGCAGTTGCCCGCACTGCAAGAGGTGCTTACAGGCCTGGCAGAGCCAGGCGCCACCATTTGGGACCACCCCTCCCGCCTGGTGGCCTGGCAGTCCATCGGCATGGCGGCTCAACCTTGAACACGGCGTAAAAATTAATAGATTTTGAAGAGGAGAGGAAAAGGGATGTGAGGAAGGTATGGTTCGGGATGAAGCAGGTTGTTAAAAGCCAGCCACCCCAGACCGGAGCTCAGGGGTTAGGGAATATTGTCCCCTCCCCCCTCAGCCCCGATCCGGGACGGTTGGCTGAGAACAAGGTCAGCATCTACCCTGTGAAATTAGAGGCTGACCAGAGAAAGTTGTGGGAGAGGTTGTATGAAAAGCGACGAGGTAGGGGAGAAATAGGGCTATCTGAAGGAAGGAAGAGAGGCTAAGCTGGGGCCGGATGGAGCGCTGGATCCCGTCAGCACGGCGGCCAGGATGGCAAATCGACGCGCCCCTTACGGGGCCATCGTGTGGAGAGTCTCCATGATATCGTATCACCATGCGGTTTCATAGGTCTTCTCCAGATCGAAAAACACCGTGGCATAGTGCTTCTAGGAAGGAACGCCTCGCAGACGCTATTTTCCAGTCGGAGCAGAGCATCCGACGTGGAGTGGAACTTGCGGAAGCTGCACTGTGCAGAAGACTGATGGCCTGCGCTGTCCAGGAAAAAGGCTAATTTAACATTTACCAATTTCTCCATCAACTTGCACACGCAAGAGGTTAGAGAGATTGGGCAGAAACCGGCCGGAGTAGAGTGATCTCTCCCCGGTTTGCGAAAGGCGAGCACAGTAGCAATTCGACAGGAGTCTGGGAGGAGACCTTCCACCCAGATCCTGTTGAACAAATCTAAGAGAAAGGCCATGCCTCGCTCACCCAGGCGTCTAAGCATGGCGTACGGGACATCATCCGGACTATGGGCGGTGTTAGCGCAGGAAGCAAGAGCGGAACGCAACTCACTAACAGTAAACCTGTCGTTGAAGGGTTCTCCGCCTCTGGAGGTAAAGTCCAGCCGGCGGACTTCCGCGACATCACGACGTGCATTGAATGCTGGCGGAGCAGCATCACGGCTAGAGAATGCGGAAAAAGCGGTCGCAAAGGATTCCGCCACAGACGCGGGGTCCAAGATTGCGGTCCCATTATCCTGGAAAACAGAAGGGGGTTCCTGCGAGAACTTGCCCCGAATCCTTTTGACTTGCTTCCACACCTCTGCTAAAGGGGTCTTCCCGTTAAGTGAAGACACGTATGCCCGCCAAGAAGAGCAGCGGGCGTGCTTCGAAATATACCGGAACCTTGCCCTAGCCCGACGAAATTCAGCGACAGTGAAATCGTTCGAGCGGCGCTTATAGCGCATGTAGGCATAACGCTTCTGTTTGAGGGCCGTCTCACACTCGGCCGACCACCATGGGAGTGGTCGGCGTGCAAAACGGCCAGACGTTCTGAGAATAGTAGTCAGGGCCACGGCGATGAGGTTGCCGACCAAACTCCTCGACTAGGATAGAGAATTCAGTCATTTCCTGAAATGCAGGCCACCGCGCCAAGCACCACCGAGATGGGCTCTGAGGCGGCAGTTGCCCTGAAAATGATATTTGAATAGGAAGTGATCACTACCATGGAGGTCATCGACCACCCCCCAATCAAAATCAGGTTGTGCATCCGAAGAGCACAAAGATAGATCAAGGCACAAAATGAAGCGGTTCTCGGGCAGTGATGCGTAAACTCATCCACATTTAGGACACCTATCTCAAGCTCCTCAATCAGATCGGCAAGGACTTGTTCGCTGGAATTAATTGAGTAATATCCCAAGAGAAGATGCCTGCCGTTCAGATCTCCAAGCAAGAGAAAGGGCATCGGCAACCGCGCCACGACGACGCAGCGGAAGTACCCCGCGTCGAAGTCAGCTGACAGTGGAATGTACGCAAGGATAGTATACCTCTTATCCAGGTGAAGCTGCAGAGCCACTGCCTGAAAAGCGGGATCTAAAGTGAAAGGAAGAACGGAGACATCATGCCGGGTGTAAACCGCGCATCCCCCAGCTCGGCCATCTCTTGGTGGTGGGGTCGCAAGACCCTTATACCCCAGGAGAGCGGGCAGCGGGCACGCGCCTAGCATGGTCTTCTGCAGAAAAATAGCTAACGGGGAACGGGACGAGACGAGCCTCCGCAGCTCCTCCCAGCTGGCCAGGAGTCCACGGCAATTCCATTAAAGGAATATGCCCTCCAGGCCTAGCTAGGAGGAGACGTGGGGGCCCGCCTCGAACAGAAGACCCTCACGGGAATGGCAGTACGATTCCCGGAGGCAGGACCCCGTGTGCTGTTGGCCGGACAAAGTGTGGAAGGCGCTGTCGCCTTCGAGGACTTATTGGGGGAGGTTGGGCTCGCCATGCGAGTCTTTTCCTCCCTCCGCCTTGAAACCTTAGGCAGGCGTTGCGACTTCCGAGGCGGTGGTCCCTCTTTTCGAGGAACCCCCGTCTCCGAGCTACTCAGCCCACCACTAGGCATGGGCGAAGGAGCCGAAGCTCCTTTGTTGCTGTCCTCCTTTCTTTGCTTGGTCGCTTACCAAAGTGGCAGCAGACCCATCCGTCCCCGCAGCCCCCGCGGATGGAGAGGAGCCCCGAGTCTTCTTCTTATTTTTTTGCTTTTTAGGAGAGGAGGGCGGGGAATGAACCCGCTTCTCCCATCCCCTGATAGGAGCCTCCAGGCCATATGGCCCCGTTGGCGAGAACGCACTACTCCTGGAGTTCGCGAACAACGAGTTCCTCACTCAATGGGTGAGAGAGCCAACGAGAGGAAACAATATGCTCGACTTGGTTTTCACCTCTGAGGATGACATCGTTGAGGACCTCTCTGTTGGCGAAGAGCTCGGTGGCAGTGAACACCGACTAATTAGATTTGTAGTCAAAGTCCCGAAGGCAGGGCTTGCAACTAGTAAATCGAGGAAACTCGATTTGAAAGGAGCAGACTTTGCAGGTCTTCGTGCTGGACTGACTGACGCGAGGCTAGAAGTGTGCGATGTTGTTGAAGACTCGTGGAACAGTTTCAAAACCACATTCATGAGTCTTCAATCGCGTTTCATCCCTCTGAAATGTCCCCGTCGGTCTTCTGTTCAACCAAAGTGGTTTAATCGAGAAATCGGCCAACTGCTTAGAAAAAAGAGAACTGTGTACCGGCAATCAAAGATCTCGGGTGACTTTGACGAATACCGGAGGCTAGCCAGGAGAGTGAAGTCCAGCATAGGGGCGGCTAAGCGGTCTGAGGAACTCCGAGTGGCGAGACTCTGTAAAGAGAATCCCAAGGAGTTTTTTGGATATGTGAACAGCCGTAAACCAATCCGTCGAACGATTGGCCCTTTGAGAAATGAGGAGGGGACATTAAAGCACTTAGATGCAGAAAATACTAACCTCCTCAACGACTACTTCTCTTCAGTTTTTACTGAAGAGTGTGGTCCCATCCCCCAGCCAATGGATTCCTACTCGGGAGGAATCTGGAGGATATGGACTTCACCGAAGGGGAAATAAAAAAGAAGATCACTGACCTAATGACGAATAAGTCACCTGGCCCGGATGGGTTTCTACCTAAAGTGTTAAAAGAAGTGCGCGATCAAGTGTCACGACACCTGAGCGCAATCTTCAACATGTCAATCCGGACCGAATGCGTTCCTAGAGACTGGCGTGAGGTGGAGGTGACTCCTATCTTCAAGGAAGGAGACCGAAGCCAACCGTCGAAATACCGACCTATCAGCCTGACTTCGATAGTCGGTAAACTCATGGAAAGCACCATGGTGGACAAAGTGACGTCGTATTTAGAGTCAAACCTGCTACTGAGGAGTTCCCAGCACGGCTTCCGAAGGCAACGGTCATGCCTGACGAACCTTGTGGAATTCTTCCACTTCGTGTTCAGTGAGCACGATCGGGACAAGGCGGTGGATGTGGTCTACCTAGACTTTCAGAAAGCCTTTGATAAGGTACCACACCGCCGCCTTCTCCGGAAAGTGCGAGCACTGGGCATAGACGGAAAAGTAGCCGGCTGGATCGAGAACTGGCTAAGTGGCAGACGGCACGGGTGGTGGTGAATAGACAGGCTTCTGAGTGGGTGCCCGTTACTAGCGGGGTGCCTCAAGGTTCTGTCCTGGGACCACTACTATTCATCATCTACTTCAACGACATGGGCGGTGACATGGTTGCCAAGATTTCTAAATTTGCCGACGATACCAAGCTTGGTATGAACGTTGCAAAGGATGGAAATACTGCCCGCCTGCAGGAAGATCTTGGGATGATTGGGGAGTGGTTGGACACGTGGCAAATGCCTTTTAACGTGAAAAAATGCAAAGTGATGCATATCGGCCACAGAAACACCCAATCTCAGTATATCCTTAAGGGAACTGCTCTTGAATCGAGTGTCACTGAGAAGGACTTGGGTGTAACAATCACTAGCTACCTCAAGTTCTCGAAACAGTGCATTGAGGTGGAGAAAAAGGCCCAAAGGATGCTAGGTTATATAAAGCGCCAGTTTGGAAATCGGAAGGAGATTGTACTGTGTTTATACAACTCACTTGTTCGACCACACCTGGAGTATGCCGTACAATTTTGGAGTCCTTCATTTCGTTAGGACATCGCGAGATTGGAACGCGTACAAGCCAGGGCAACCAAGACGGACGTTTATCAGCCTTCTGCCCGGTCACACCTGCTCATTTTCTTCCTTTGTCTTCTCCTCTCCCGGCGCCCTGCGGCTTCCGGGAATGAGCTTAAGGTCCACCAGCAGTAGGCTTCGGCTACTTCGGAACCAGCTACTCAAGAAACTCAAGACTCTGGGACGTGCACCTGGGAAGGCGGTCTCAGTGCTGGCTCACAGGAGAGCTCAACGCGCTACATTCTCCCCGACCGTTCCCAGAGCCTCACCGGATCCCCGGTGAGAGAGAGGCCAGGTGGTCACCATGCCAGGGGTCCGTCGCCTCCACCTGTACAGGCTCTTCGTCGTCTTGACCTAGAGCCCCTCTCATACGCCCTTGACCCAGAGACCCCTACGTCGCCTAGTCGTCCGCCGCCAGCATACGAGATCGCCGGTCGACTTGGAATGTTACGCCCACATTAGGTGGGACGTAATAATAAGTCACCTCCGACGCAACCTCACAGCCACCGTCTTTAAACCCCGGGACCGCACGGAAATAGAGCTATTGCTAGCACTCTACCCGTTCCGGCTGAGCATCGCGTCCACAACATTTCACACCCTTCATCAGCGCCTACGTCTCTTCTACACGGTATCGCTCCACGGGTTGGGAGCAGCGCTCATCGACACCCGCCTACAGGCTGCCACAGAATCGGGCATCGAGTATGACTCAAGAATACTCAACCGCTCGACCGCCCCCCCCCCCGCCGGCGTATGGATCTTGGTATCGAAACCCTGCACCCCGACGGACTAGTCGGCGACGCCCTGCGGGCCGGTCTCGACCGGGCCCGCAGGTTCCTAGCAGACGTTAGGAACTCCGTGAGTTGGAAGACTGAAATCCGAATAGCTCGCCACCACCGCCGCATTGGTTTGGATCAACGCACGCTATCGGAAACCTCAGATGAGTTTCGTTCCCTTAGCCCGGGAACCCCCCCCCTACTTCCCCAGCCCGGATCCCACCCTTGACTCCTCTGCCTCCGGTTTTTCCATCTCTGAAGCGTCTTCGACCCCCGCATGGATTCCCTGTGATCGCGATAGCCTCTTCGGCTCTCCTGAGCGTGCGCCCTCTCCAGTGCCAATCCCGCCTCTCGTGTACTAAGTGTTAAGGCCGGTGCCCTCGGCCAATCTCACCAACAGTGTCCCCAGTGTCCATAGTGCCCCGGCTCCCCCGTGTGTTGTAGAACTTCAAGACCCCACCATCACCCTCCACCCCCCCCCCCTGGCCGAGCCTGAAATCGTTTCTTTCTTTGAAAACGCCGCTGTTGAACTTGGGGCGTTGGTTATCCAGGACCCTCCGCTCCCGGAACCCTGCTACACCATATGCATCCCCCAACCCGGCCTCACCGTTCCAACAATTCTCCAGGGCCCCCCGGCTACCCCGTCTTCCTCCACAACGTCTTCAGACACCCACCCCTCTGAAATGGGGGACGTCCTGGACGACCCGAAAGGTGGCCCCTCGGATATCATGAGGGAAGGAGGAAACAACCGGAATAATGATGACAATAACCAGCAAGATAACAACGACCGGGGTAACGAACAAGACGATGACCGGGGTAACCAGTGGGAAAGCCCGGGCCTGGACCCCCTTGAAGCAGATACCCCCTGGGTGGATTTCTCCACCCCCATGGATGTCGAGGAACCAGGTTCCTACGACTCCATCACGGCAATCTCACACCTCCAAAAGGCCAACGCCAAAGATGGCGTCAAAATTTTCCTGAAAAAGAATTACGGCAACTAGGCTCCATCGGATGACCGCACCATCACCTGGATCAACACCCTCGTTAGCCGGGGAATCATCGAGGAGGCCCACATCCGTTGCGCCCACAGGATCTTTGGGGTAACAAAGCCCAACGGCTCTGCCAGACTCATCTACGACATGTCCACAGCAAGTGAGGCATACGCCCCACCAAAATTTAGCCTCCCCAGCATTAAGAAAATAATGAACACCCCCACCGAGGCCCTTTGGGCCATGAAGCTTGATCTCAAGGACGGCTTCTACCACGTCCGCCTTCACCCAAAGGCCCGCCCCTGGTTCGGTATAAGATGCCAGGGGCGCTCCTTTAGATTCACACGCCTCCCTATGGGGTTCAACGGCGCCCCCTTCATAATGCAGAAATTGACCTCCACGGTCATGAACCAGCTAGCCCTCAGATACCGCATACAGGTATATACCTACCTTGATGATGTGCTTTGTCTGGGAACCAAACGCGCGCTTCGCGCCTTCATGCGAGCTGTCAACCAAAGCTCCATTAACGCCAACTG
Source organism: Ceratothoa steindachneri (assembly GCA_963969495.1). NCBI lineage: Eukaryota > Metazoa > Arthropoda > Malacostraca > Isopoda > Cymothoidae > Ceratothoa > Ceratothoa steindachneri. The sequence goes on from OZ018318.1 coordinate 3,105,626, forward strand.
GAGGAAATCAGTCACCACGCCTTCTAAGAAGATCTCGTATCTAGGATTCAACATTGACCTCAAGCTAAAGCGCATCCAGATCACCCCCTCCATGCTGGAGAAAACCCGTTCCGCCCTTAGGACTATGACCTCCCGCCCCGTCTCTCGTAAGGCGTGGATCAGACTCGCGGGTCTGCTAAATTTCATCCTCCCCTTCTGCTGGATTCAACTTTGCTACCTTCAGCACACCCACCCCAACCCTGGCCCCTTCCTCCATCTTAGCCGTCTGATCCACGGTAAATGGGTGCGTTTCCGCCCCCCGAAGGAGGCCAACCCAGTCATCTTCGTGGACGCCTCTCCATGGGGCATTGGCTGGTGGTGCCAGGGGGCCTCCATGGCCTTGGATCGTCGCTCTTGGAATACGGGCATTTTTGAACTGGAATCTCTTGGAATTATCCTTTCCATCATCATCGCCCCTCGTGCCCTCCTTTTTAGCGACAATATCGGGGCCATTTGGAACTCGAAGCGCGGAAAGCTCCCCGAATCCATCCTCCTCTCCCTCTCCCCCGCGTCTCTTGTGGATTTCTCCAAAGCTTTCCGCATTGCTGCCAGAAATATTGGATACATTTGAAACAGGCGTAACCCTGCGGACGTCCCGTCTCGGTACTTTACAAGAAGCATCGAGGCATGTGCGGGCCCCTCCTCCTGATGGACTATATAGGGTCCCACACTCCCCGAGACGGGACGGACGTTTATCAGCGTTCTGCCCGGTCACACCTGCTCCCACCGTCCGCCCCTTCGCCTCCGTTTTTGGGCTCTTGAGCCCCTTTATATTTTTGCTTATTATTGTTAATGTTTTCTACTGAAAACTCTTTTGTAATTTCTTAAAAATAAAAGCAAGGTCCTCCTCACCCTTTGGGGGGATAGGACCACAGAAACCCCCAATCTCAGTATATCCTTAAGGGCACTGCTCTTGAATCGAGTGTCGCTGAGAAGGACTTGGGTGTAACAATCACTAGCTACCTCAAGTTCTCGAAACAGTGCATTGAGGTGGAGAAAAAGGCCCAAAGGATGCTAGGGTATATAAAGCGCCAGTTTGGAAATCGGAACAAGGAGATTGTACTGTGTTTGTACAACTCACTTGTCCGACCGCACCTGGAGTATGCCGTACAATTTTGGAGTCCTTCATTTCGTTAGGACATCGCGAGATTGGAACGCGTACAAGCCAGGGCAACCAAGCTGATTCCCTCTATCCGACATAAAAGTTGAGGATAGACTAAGGGAATTAGATCTGTTCTCGCTGGAAACTCGTAGACTGCGTGGTCAGCTCATCGAAGTTTTCAAAATACTTCGAGGGTTCGACAATGTTGACTACCGGGATATTTTCACACTGAGTGAGAACAGAACGCGCAATCACGGCTTCAAACTTGAACTGAAGCGTTACAACCGCAATCTGTGTGGAAATGTTTTCACTTACAGTATCTGCGGTAAGTGGAACGCACTTCCAGTGGAAGTTGTCAACAGTGAATCTGTTGACCAGTTCAAGTCAAGAGTAGACAAGTCTTGCGAAGTGGCCGTTTAGGGACGCAAAACAATTGAGCAGCCATGTGCCCGCTCGATTGCTAGTCCAAAGGTACCCTCTTTGAATGGACCGTAAGGTCTCCTAGGGTACTTTCTTTCCTTGTAACTCCTTGTAACTCTTTTTACGAAATGGAGAAGGTCCTGGCAGTCGTAGGGGCACCGGTTGGAGGAGATCCCTCCCCTCCTTGTACTGCCTCGGAAACCCTAGTCGTTTGAGAAGGACCTCGCATAGGGGCTGATTCGGGTTCGGTGCTTGGCGTCGAGCCCGCGTGCCCCCTCATTGAAGGCCCTACCGTCTGAGGCTGGGTTGCCTCAAGGACCATGTCTATCTCAGGGGAAGGCCTCCAGTTGGCCATCCCCCCCGGGACATCGCAGGGCCCATTGGCATCATTCTCACTAGTCAGGTGTAGGGAGGCACAGGCCTTGACCCCGTAAGGTTTAATATTCTTGCCAGAAGGTCTTTTGAGAGACGCGACTGAAGGGGCCTGGCTTCCCTCTCCCCCCTACGGGGGGTTTGCCCTACCAAGCCTCTTAAATGGGAAGCGGTCGGCTATGGGCTGCATGCTGGCTTTCTTGGCAGTCTCCTTGGAAAGAATAGGAGGGACTGCCGCTGGAAACAGGAAGGTGCCCGGAAACACCTTCAGAGAAGGGGGTGAGGGGGAGTCCCCTATACCCGTAGGCGTATGAGAGGAGTAAGCCTCCTCTTCGGTTAGAGAAATATGAAGGGTCCCCTGCGCAAGCAGAGCTGGGGGAGGAAGGGCCATTTTTTTCTGTGGAGTTGCCGCGAGGGCAGCTCCGCCGATGGAGCAGGGGAAGTTGAGGTTTTTTTTAAAATTTGTTCATCATTGGGCATGGTGACCTTGTATTTTATACGGGAAGCAATAGCTCATTACCCTTCGCAGTAGCCAGCACTGCAAGGGGTGCATACATGCCTAGTAGAGCCAGGTGCCGCTATTCAGGACCACCCCTCCCGCCTGGTGGCCTGGCATCCATCGGCATGGCGGCTCCACCTTGGACACGGCGTAAAATTGATAGAGTGTGAAGAGGAAAGGAAAAGGGATGTGAGGAAGGTATGGGTGAGGATGAAGCAGGTTGTTAAAAAAAAAACATCCCGGACCGGAGCTCAGGGGATAGGGAACATTGTACCCTCCCCCATCAGCCCCGATCCGGGACGGTTGGCTGAGAAGAAGGTCAGCATCTACCCTGTGAAATTAGAGGCCAATCAGAGAAAGTTGTGGGAGAGGTTGTATGAAAAGCGACGAAGTAGGGTAGAAATACAGGCTGTCTTAAAGAAGGAGAAGAGGCTAAGCTGGAGTCAGATGTCCAGGAAACCAGCAGAAGATAATCTCGACATCTGCCCGGCTTGCCAAAACCGTGGCGTCACGGATATCGCGAACGAGGGGATGCGGGGATTCCAATGTCCCGAGAGCACTTAGGGCGCTTTGTGAATCACTATAAATTACAACCGGTCTCCAAACCGGGCACGTCGCGTAATCTCCCGCAACAAGCGGTGTATTGCAACCAGCTCGGTCGCAATTACAGAAACAGCGTCTAGCACAACCCCGCTGACTTCAAACAGAGGAGATACGGCATGGAAACCGATCCCCTTTGGGGGCATCTACAAGTAGGCTCTCAATGGGGGACATGCGGAAGGCAGCGGTCTCCAGGCGAAGGGGGGGTGAGGCGGATCGAGTCCACCTTCCGCAATGCACGCTCGGATGCAGATGCATAAAACTCGCATCCGTAATCGAGGTTTGAACGAACAAAGGATCAATAAAAAAGTAATGCAGTAGCCTTATCAGCACCCCATGCGCTGAACGTCAAGGAACGAAGAATACCCATTGGGCGGGTACAGGACCCTAAGGTTGCGAACATGAGCCTCTCAGGTGAGGGGTCGTTCAAATATAAGACCAATGAAACAGTGCGAGTGAACCACTTCCAGGTGAACCTCATTTACAAATAATGGAGCCGTGGGTAGCGGCATAAGTTCACCACCTGTCTAGGCCAAGGAAAACCAAACCTAACAAATTAACTTTCGGTTTGACCTTGCTACCTGTCATAGCTAAATCTTAATGTGAATTTACCCATCCCTCTCCTACTTCCTCATTGGTGATTTCTTGCCTTAGAGGCGGTCCTTTATCTTTTACTAGCTTATATACATATACCTTTATTATATTATTTTCTCTTGTAGTTATCCTTGAGAATGAACTGGGACATTGTATATATATATATATATATATATATATATATATATATATATATATATATATATATATATATATATATATATATATATATATTAGTCAGGCAAGCTTGGATTTAATAGGACCAATTTGCGTTCACTTTGCGGAGATATATTTTGGGCCTATTGAATCCAGCAATTTGAGTACCAGGCTCTTAGGCCTGGAGGAGCCAGGAGCAGAGGGTGTCTTTCTTAACATTGAGGCATAGGACGTCCCAGGCAGAGCCGGGCGCGCCAGGACCAAGTCTTTAGCCTTGTGAAATGCGAGCCGATCCTGGGCCTCAACCGCCAGGATTTCATTCTCAAGGAGATATGCACCACATTGCTTCGAAGAAGCGAGGTGCGGCTCTGCGCAATTACACACTTGGCCACACACGATTTGGACTTATCGTGTGCGACCTTGGAGCAACTTACACAGACTTCGGGCAACAATATACACAAGGTATCATCTGCTTGGCAAAGCCATCAAATGGACAAATATGGCATAGATAAATTAATGCTATAAACACCCAAATAAATAGTGTTGGGAATGAAATGTGGCCATACCCCCCCCTTGTGACCTCCTAGACAATAAGCCTGACAAATGAAATTCGAAGTCTCCTCCTACCCTCAGGCAAAAGAAAAAGGAATACATTTACCTGCAGAAGACAAATCTCTTTAAGACAATCTTGTCGAGTTTTGGCATCTTTTATGGTCTGGATCTGGAGTTTCTTCAATGCAACCGCTCTCTCCGTAGACTTCCAGCGGGCTTGGAAAACAACGCTGAAATTTCCGCGGTTTATTTCCTTCTCAATGGCAAAATCTGCCCGAGACACACGAGTACAAGTGATTTCCTTATCTAAAGCAAGCGAATCCATTTCTACTATTAAACCACGAAGCAACAATCAATATATTTGCTTGGCCTAATCGCTGTAGACAAAAATAATATAGCTAAAGGAAGGATGACCCAGCACACACACACATTGGTAACTTTGAAATCATTTGAAATAGGCCATCGAATTCAAATATGAGAGGATGGATTAGTTCGTCCTTCCCGGAAGGCAATTTCACAGCAAAACAAAATTAGAGACGAATCCAAGATGCAAAAGAGGGCAAGTTTGCGCGGAAAACTCGTTAGGGAAATGTACCTGATAAATCGGATACATTCCAGTTTGCCAAAACCGCAATTTCATAAAGTATACCCTAATAATGAAGTTAAATAGTGCGTAATTGGGATGGAGGGGGGAGGGGGGATACGTTGTGATCCATTATTTGTTTTGGTCTGCGACTTAGCGAAGTTAAGCCACATCGTTATGGGAATTCGATGGGGATGGAGATCCGATTTGGGTCGCCTTCACGGCCGTTGTCATCGCTCATGTTCGGACCCCACCTTACACTATAGCGAGATATAGGCACCTTAAATCGTAGTAATTTCGTCCTTAGCAAGAAGAGCATTGCGGCAATTAAGCACCTTGAACGCGGCAACAAATTCTTGGCCGTGGCTTCGTGAAGTCGGTTTCATTTTAAATATACCCCCACCCCTCTTCCAAGGTAAAAAAAAAAGAGAAAAGAAATTGGAGAGATATTCTAAGCCCATACTCATGCATATTGTTTTTACAGGCAGAAATATGGCATAAGTATGGGCATTTCCCTTTCCCCGATATTATGCAATCTGTTTATGGAGGATTTTGAAAAGCACCTCCTTCCCACCCATTTTACCCAATCCCATAACGTGGTTCGGCTATGTAGACGATATATGTGCCACATGGCCTATCAATGATAACATTAGAGTCTTTCTGTGAAAAATTGAATAAGATCCACTCAACTATTAAATTTAAAGTAGAATGGGAACTGAACAACTCATTACCGTTTCTGGATGTAAAAATATCTAAAATAAACGACAAAGCAAATTGTTCCGTCTACCGAAAACCAACTAATTCTAATGCCTATATTCATTATTTCTCGTGTCACGATGTATCCGTTAAAAGGTCTGTAGTTTCTTTCATGTTCCTGAGAGCACATCGCATTTGTGATCCAAACATTCATTGAACTGCAATATCCCCTTTGGTTCATAGAAGTGTCACTATAAAGCCAGAACCATCTATTACTCCCCAGCTAATTATAAGGAAAACAGATGTGACAAATATTGTGTTACCAACCCATACTTCCCCCAGTTATTCAATTTTAAAAAGTTGGCAAGGACCAACAACATCAATGTTGCCTTTCAGTACGAGAATACGATCAGAACTATCCTATCAAAAAATAGATCGATCGATAAAGAACAGAGTTTATTTTATTCCATGCAAATCATGTAATGAATTATATATCGGTGAAAGCATCAGATTTTCCAAGAGAATAAATTAACACAAATGCGATATGCGACATGGTGCCCTCTACTCAAGTTTATTTCTACATATGTCCAATGAAAATTATCACATTGATATTGATAAAATAGTTTATACGTCTCAATTATATACATCGAGGCTTAATTGAATCGGCACTTATAAAAGAAATTCCCAACTTTAATACTTCCGACGACCAATTCAACACTAATACCTTAATAAGAAAGAAATTCATACTTCCGTTTCTCAAAAATGCCGATATATTCGTGCATCTTCCACCTTAGCGCCACTGATTTGTGTGTGCACGTTAAGCAAGTTATGGATTTCACTTGTTCACTAGCGACTGACTATGGCGGATGTTTCCGTCGAAACCTGGTTTAGCATATAAAATTAGTCCTATTACTGTGGTTTTATATATATATATATATATATATATATATATATATATATATATATATATATATATATATATATATATATATATAATAGGGTGTTTAAAAAAATAGATGGCATAACTTCGGGATTATGTTCCCTATGTCTAAATAATAAAAATAGTTCCTATGAACATAAGTCCGGAAATGCTTGGTTTCCGAGTTATAGGCTATTAAAATACATGTAATCAGAATTTCTTTTATCTCCCTTAGGTGGCGTCTTTCAGCACAGGATTCCGTTTAACTCGATCAAGTAGTTGTCTAGATAGTGGTACATCGTGAGTGGACATGTATTCAAATCAAGAGAGAGCAGTTATGCACTTCGTGTATGGTTTGGTGAACGGTAATACTGTAGAAGCTCGTTGCCTGTACCAGGGAAGGTTCCCAAACTGAAGATGCCCCAATAGGAAAACGTTTGTGAATATCCATCGTCAACTGTATGAATATGGGACCTTCGAACTTCTTGATGGCGACAGAGGACAACAAAGGTCTACGGCGCCCGAGGAAGAGGATACTCGATATTGTGAATGATAGTCATGAAACCAGCACACGACAGTTGGCAAGGCAAGTGGGTAATCCTCATTCGAATAGCTGGAGTGTTTTCCCAGAAAAACAGTTGTAACCATATCATTTGCAAGGTATAGAGGCGTTGTCACCAACATATTACCCTACAAGAGTTACGCTCTGCCAATGGTTCTTGGAGCAGTGCGCTAGAAATACAAACTTTTACAGCTTCGTTTTCTTCGCCGATGAAGCACAATTCACAAGAGTTGTAATAGTCACCCTCCACAATCAGCATGTATGGGCAGAAGAAAATCCACATGCAATTGTATCATCACGTCACTAACAGTGGTTCTCACTGAACATCTGGGCCGGTGTTGTTGGTGATACGTTATTTGGGCTCCATGTACTCCCCCCAACAGGCTTACGGTTGAGGCATACAAGCGCTTTCTGGAAGACAACATGCCCAATTACCTGGACGACATTCCACTTATCACTCTTCGTCAACTGCATTTCATGCATGATGGTGCTCCCGCACACTTCAGTATCGTAGCCCGCAGGTACCTTGCTAGAAGTTTTCCTGGTTGGTGGATAGGAAAAGCTGGATCAATTACATGGCCTCCATGCCCACCTGATCTGAATCCCTTAGATTTATACCTGTGGGGACATTTAAAATCACTTTGTGTATTCATCTCCGGCAGTTGATGACTACTCTCCGCAACCGAATTGTAGCAGGGTGCGAGACAATACGAAACAGGACAGGAATTTGAAGGAGTGTTCGTGATTCTATGAGACGTCGTTGTGGGGCCTGCATTAAGGTATGGGGTGCACATTTTGAATAATTTCTCTAGGGCGCTCAAAAAGTGTGTATGTGATACTTGTGGGAGTTATTCATTGCATATATATATATATATATATATATATATATATATATATATATATATATATATATATATATATATATATATATATATATATATGGCATGGCCCGTGCTGTTTTGACCGTTACAACGGTCATGGGTATATATGCCAGCGTACCACAGAGGCGGCACGGGAGTTTTAGCAGCGTGTCTGTCGCCGAGTCAACAACTTTTCGCAGCGTCTCTCTCCTCATGACTCTTCCTTGGAAAATTATTTTTCGGGCATCCGTGAGGATCACCCGACATGAGTTGAGTGACACGCTCAAGGGTTGTTTCTCCTTATTCAGAAGACGAAGACAACGTCCCTACTCAGGAATTTCAAAGTGCTCAGTGTCAACAACCATTAAGTGGTTACGCTACGCAGGAATCAGCCACAGATTCCGCAAGATACCTCCTGGCGACGTCTGAAGGCCAGGGTAGGGGTACCTCGCTTCGACCGCCACCAGTCGACCACGTCAGTGAGTCAACAAACCACTCACCGGCTCTTGGCAGAAGAATACTTGTGCCAGGTCCGATTCCGTCCGCATTTCCCAAATCAGCCACACGAAACAGCCTAGAACTAGGGTACTTCAAAATAAAAATATGAAAACATAACAATGATAAAAATGTAAAAAACTTAACAATTAGGAAGCAATCTCCGGCAGCGGGGGAAGGTCCCCCTCACCCCAGGGCAGGAGCGTGACACCTACAGAGAAAACAATAAAAAACAAACAAAAAAACAAACCCTGCTTAAATAATAGGGAGAAGGCCGGCCTCCCCCCAAAAGTCAATGTGCACGAACTCGTCCCAAGTACAAGGGACAGGCGGTAGCGACCCCGCCAATCCAGGTACCGGGACAGGTATCGTGCGCGAAGATCACCCAGACTGAGACATTCGACAAGAATGTGCCGAACAGTCTGGGGGACAACGCAGTGGTCGCAATAGGGCGCTGGTGAGCGCTCCATCAGATAGCGATGCGTCACACGAGTGTGCCCGATTCGGAGACGACAGAAAGCGACCTGAGGCCGTCGCGGCATTGGGGGATAGGTCCATGAGAACAGTCGCAGCGCAATGGTACGCGACTTTAAGTTCCCTTCGACCGTCTCTCATCTTCTTTGCCAAGCAGTCCGAAGAGCTGCCCGTATTCCTGCCATGTAGTCGGTGTGAGGAAGAGCGAAACGCTGGTCCGGTCGCAGAGTCCTCGCGGACTATTTGGCGCCCTCATCAGCGCGCCCATTCCCCGCAATTCCTATATGTCCAGGAATCCAGCAGAAGATAATCTCGATATCCACCCGGTTCGCCAAAACCATGGCGTCACGGATATCGCGAACCAGGGGATGCGGAGATTCCAATGCCCCGAGAGCACTCAGGGCGCTTTGTGAGTAGCTATAGATCACAATCGGGTCTCCGAACCGGGCACGTCACGTAATCTCCCGTACCGAGTGGTGTATTGCCACCCGCTCGGCCGTGAAGACAGAGGCAGCGCCAGGTAGAGCCTCGGTGACTTCAAACAGAGGGGATACGGCGTGGAAGCCAACCCCCTCTTCAGACTTGGAGCCATCCGTATACACTGGCACGGTACCAGCATGACACGAGGTGTGCTCCCAAAAGGTCGAACGCAATACTCCCGGCGCCGTACAAGCTTTGGGAGCAGAGGCGTGACGACAAATAGCAAAATGTGGTACCCTAGGGGGTTAGGGTATGACTGGCGTCTCTCGAATCCCGCCTCGGCGGGATTCGCCAGAAGGCTCCCGTCCGGGAAACGGTTCACCTTCGGCTCTCTACCAATTGCACTAGTTAAGCCTCTACTCTGATGGATCATGTTGCCCTTGGCCAACATGGTGCCATCAGTGGAGCGAATAATGAGGAAGCGTTTCAAGCCAGCGGGCTCGAAAACGCCAGGAAATCTCTGAATGAGGGGCCTCGATGTCATCGAGGCTCCGCCCTGTGCACTTTTCGTCTTTGCCATAGTCAGGGGCCTCGCACCGGGAAGGGGGAGGGGGCAGAGGGGCCGGATGTGCCGATATTGGTTTGGTCGCTTGCCAAAGTGGCAGCAGACCGATCCGTCCCCGTAGCCCCCGCGGATCGAGAGGAGCTCCGAGTCTTCTTCCTTTTTGGAGAGGAGGGCGGGGAATGAACCCGCTTCTCACCTACGCCGTAATGAGCCCCCAGGCCAGATGGACCGGCCTCAGCCAGGTCCTTCTCCGAAATGGAGAAGGTCCTGGTAGTCGTGGGGGCAACAGTCGGAGGAGATCCCTCCCCTCCTTGTACTGCCTCGAAAACCATAGCCGTTTGAGGAGGACCTTGCATAGGGGCGGATTCGGTGCTTGGAACCGAGCCCGGATTTCTCCCCATGGAAGGCCCTACCGTCTGAGGCTGGGTTTCCTCAAGGACCATGTCTATCACAGGGGGGGCCTCCAGTTGGCCATCACCCCCCAAGACATCGCAGGTCCCGTTGGCAGGATCGTCACTAGTCTTGTGTGGGGGAGGCACAGGCCTTGGCCCCGGCAAGGTTCAATATTCTTGCCAGCAGGTCTTTTGAGGGAAGCAACCGAAGGGTCCTGGCTTTCCTCTCTTCCCTAAGTGGGTTTGCCTTACCGAGTCACTTCGATGCGGAGCGGCTGGCTAAGGGCTGCCTGCTGGCTTTCTTAGCATTTCCCTTGGAAAGAACAGAGGGGTCTGCCGCTGTAAAAAGGGAGGTGCCCGAAAGCACTTCCAGAGAAGGGGGTGAGGGGGAGTCCCCTACACCCGTAGGCGTAGGAGAGGAGTAAGCCTCCTCTCCGGTTGAAGAAATATGGAGGGTCCCCTGCGCAAGCACAGGGGGATGAGGACCTCCATTTTTTCGGTGGAGCCCGCCAGGCGCCTCAGTCGTTGGCACAGGGCGAATTAAGGGAAGATCTTTATTTTTTTCATCAGTGGGCATGGTGACCCCAAATTTTCTACGGGACGCAATAGCTTATCACCCCTCTCAGTAACCCGCACTGCAAGGGGTTCGTACAGGCCTGGCAGAGCCAGGTGCCGCCATTCACGGCCACCCCTCCCGCCTGGTGGCCTGGCAGTCCATCGGCATTGCGGCTCCACCTTAGATACGGCATAAAATTGATAGTGTGTGAAGAGGAAATGAAAAGGGATGTGAGGAAGGTATGGGTGGGGATGAAGAAGGTTGTTCAAAAAAAACCATCCCGGACCGGAGCTCAGGGGATAGGGAACATTGTCCCCTCAACCTCGATCCGGGACGGTTGGCTGAGAACAAGGTCAGCATCTACCCTTTGAAATTAGAGGCTGACCAGAGAAAGCTGTGGGAGAGGTTGTATGAAAAGCGAGGAAACAAGTGTTTTGAAGGCTAGGAGAAGAGGCTAAGCTGGGGTCGGACGGGGTGCCGAGTCCCGTCAGCACGGCGGCCAGGATGGAAAATTGCCGCGCCCCTTACGGGGCAGGCACCGCAAAGCCTCAGACTCCTAGGTCGGTACGCCGACCGAATGCTGCAGCAGAGAATCCCTTCCCAACCACCCGCCCAAGGATTATGCCCAGTAGACGTAGAGCATTTCAGCGCCGTGCGGTGAGAACAAGTGATAGATAACCTAGATACAAACGTAAACGCGCCCGTCTTCAAAACACGTGACAAGCAGGAAATTATTCTCTTTTATCATTATACAGATTCCGATCATCCTTGGGTATAGAATAGTTCATTCATTTGCATACGAGACTTACGACTTTTTCATACAGTGTGGCTGCACGGCTGGGGTATGGCCATCAGGGATAACCGGGAGCAGCTTGCCGTCCATACAGGCACCGAAATTAGCGAAAACGTTTTGAACGGCCCAAGAACTTGGGCGTCATCACCAAATTCTTTTTTCAGGTACACTCAACGCGCTCCTCCAGCTTATGGATCCTGGATTAGACCTCCTCGCATGGGTACGGGAGGCCGAGGCTCGAATTTCGGAAGGACTAGGAACCGCCCGGCGGTTGCTAGAAGACGTCGCTGATTCCTTGGGATGGAGAGAGCGGATCAGGATCGATCGGGCGGCCAGAAGGATGGGACTGGATACAAGAACCCTCTCATCTACTTCGGAGGAGTTCGAAGACTCCCGGCACAACGCTCCAATTCCGTCGCCACCCAGGTTTCAAAGCCCAGTTCTCTCCTGGGATTCAGACTACTTCGACATTTCGTCGTCATCGAGGGACAGCGTCACTGCCCCAAGGGTAAGACGCAATCTTTTCTCATCTTCCACCAGTACGGAAACGCTCCAGCGACGACTGGACACGCAAATTTCAGAAGTGATCGATAACAAACAACAGGACACCGCAGTCATCCAGATCAACGAACCAAGTCTTCACCCCATGGCAGAACAAGGACCAAACCGCGATTTAGGGGAGCTCATCTGGCGACTGCCTACATGGGCATTAGTCGCCGTATTAAAACTGGCCTAGTTCTAGGCTACTTTAAAATAAAATTAAACGAAGAAAAAAAACACCCTAAATGGGGGAAAGGAAAAAAACAAAACATACCCTGCTTAAATAATAGGGAGAAGGCCGGCCTCCCCCCCAAAAGTCAATAAGTCCACCAGGCGATGTGCACGCACTAATCCCGAGTACAAGGGACAAGCGGTAGCGACCCCGCCCATCCCGGTACCAGGACATGTGTCGTGCGCGAAGATCACCCAGACTGGGACATTCGACAAGAATGTGCCGAACAGTCTGGGGGACGACGCAGTCCTTGCAATAGAGCGCAGGGAGGCGCTCCATCAAATAGCGATGCGTCACACGTGTGCCCGATTCAGGGACGACAGAAAGCAACCTGAAGCCACCGCGGCATTGGGGGATAGGTCCATGGGAACAGTCACGGCGCAATGGCACGCAACTTTAAGTTCCCCTCGACCGTCTCCCATCTTCTTTGCCAAGCAGTCCGAAGAGCTGCCCGTATTCCTGCCATGTAGTCAGGGTGAGGAAGAGCGAAACACTGGTCCGGTCGCACAGTCCTCGCGGACTCTTTGGCGCCCTCATTCCCCGCCATTCCTACATGTCCAGGAACCCAGCAGAAGATAATCTCGACATCTGCCCGGCTCGCCAAAACCGTGGCGTCACGGATTTCGCGAACCAGGGGATGCGGAGATTCCAATGCCCCGAGAGCACTCAGGGCGCTTTGTGAGTCGCTATAAATCACAATCCGGTCTCCGAACCGGGCACGTCGCGTAATCTCCCGTACCGAGTGGTGTATTGCCACCAGCTCGGCCGTGAAGACAGACGCAGCGCCACGTAGAGCCCCGCTGACTTCAAACAGAGGGGATACGGCGTGGAAGCCGACCCCCTCTTGAAACTTGGAGCCATCCGTATACACTGGCACGGTACCAGCATGACACGATGTGTGCTCCAAAAAGATCGAACGCAATACTCCCGGCGCAGTACAAGCTTTGGGAGCAGAGGCGTGGCGACAAATATCCAAATGTGGTACCCTCAAGGGGGGCGTCCTGGGCAGAACCAGGGGCGCCACCGGCCCGAGAGCTATATCTACCTCTCGAAGGAGTTTCCTGGCCCTAAACCCAAAGGGCTTAGAGTATAGCTCGCATCTCTCGGCTGCATAGGCACCATCGAGATCAGCTGCGGATGCAGTGATTTTTTTTTTTTTTTTTTTTTTTTTTTAAGAGCTCATCTGGCGACTGCCTACTTGGGCATTAGTCGCCGTATTAAAACTGGCCTAGTTCTAGGCTACTTTAAAATAAAATTAAAGAAAAAAACAAAAACAAAACACCCCAAAATGGGGAAAGGAAGCAAGCTGGTGCGTCGGGGAGAGGTCCCCCCGGCGCAGGAGCGTGCAACCAAAGGAAAAAAACAAACAAAAAACAAAACAAAACAAAACACAAACCTTGCTTAAATAATAGGGAGAAGGCCGGCCTCCCCCAAAAAGTCAGCAAGTCCACCAGTCAAAGTGCACGCACTCGTCCCGAGTACAAGGGACAGGCGGTAGCGACCCCGCCCATCCCGGTACCGGGACAGGTGTCGTGCGCGAAGATCACCCAGACTGGGACATTCGACAAGAATGTGCCGAACAGTCTGGGGGACGACGCAGTCGTTGCAATAGGGCGCAGGCGAGCGCTCCACCAGATAGCGATGCGTCACACGAGTGTGTCCGATTCGGAGACGACAGAAAGCAACCTGAAGCCGCCGCGGCATTGGGGGATAGGTCCATGGGAACAGTCGCGGCGCAATGGCACGCAACTTTAAGTTCCCTTCGACCGTCTCCCATCTTCTTTGCCAAGCAGTCCGAAGAGCTGCCCGTATTCCTGCCATGTAGTCGGTGTGAGGAAGAGCGAAACGCTGGTCCGGGCGCAGAGTCCTCGCGGACTCTTTGGCGCCCTCATCGGCGCGCTCATTCCCCGCAATTCCTACATGTCCAGGAACCCAGCAGAAGATAATCTCGACATCTGCCCGGCTCGCCAAAACCGTGGCGTCACGGATTTCGCGAACCAGGGGATGCGGAGATTCCAATGCCCCGAGAGCACTCAGGGCGCTTTGTGAGTCGCTATAGATCACAATCCGGTCTCCGAACCGGGCACGTCGTGTAATCTCCCGTACCGAGTGGTGTATTGCCACCAGCTCGGCCGTGAAGACAGACGCAGCGCCTGGTAGAGCCCCGCTGACTTCAAACAGAGGGGAAACGGCGTGGAAGCCGACCCCCTCTTGGGACTTGGAGCCATCCGTATACACTGGCACGGTACCAGCGTGACGCGATGTGTGCTCCAAAAAGGTCGAACGCAATACTCCCGGCGCAGTACAAGCTTTGGGAGCAGAGGCGTGGCGACAAATAGCCAAATGTGGTACCCTCCAGGGTGGCGTCCTGGGCAGAACCAGGGGCGCCACCGGCCCGAGAGCTATATCTACCTCTCGAAGGAGTTTCCTGGCCCTAAACCCAAAGGGCTTAGGGTATGACTGGCGTCTCTCGGCGGCATAGGCACCATCGAGATCAGCTGCGGATGCAGTGAGAGCTGTTGGCGACTGAGGGAGGCGCCGGGCTCGCGCGTACAGGCGAGTGATGCACTGCACGCGGCGCAGAGCGAGTGGCATCTCCCCAGCATCGACCAACAGGCTCTCAATGGGGAAAGTGCGGAAGGCACCGGTCGCAAGGCGAAGGCCGGTGTGGTGGATCGAATCCACCTTCCGCAATAAACGCTCGGCTGCGGATGCATAAAACTCGCATCCGTAGTCGAGCTTCGAGCGAACAAAGGATCGATAAAAAAGTAAGACGGTAGCCCTATCAGCGCCCCAAGCGCTGAACGTCACGGAACGGAGAATGTCCATGGCGCGGGTACAAGAGACCCTAAGGCTGCGAATATGAGCCTCCCAGGTGAGGCGTCGGTCGAATACAAGACCAAGGAAACGGTGCGACTCTACCACATCCAGGCGCACCCCATTAAGAAACAAATCTGGGTCGGGGTGAAGCCGTGGATGGCGGCAGAAGTGCACCACCTTAGTCTTGGCCAAAGAAAACCGAAACCTGTGCGCTTCGGCATAGCGAGAGACGCGGTTCAATGCCTGTTGGAGTCGACGCTCCAGAGTTGGCATCTGGGCCACGCCAAAAGAGATCGAAAGGTCGTCCACGTAGAGCGTAGCGAGAACATCTTCCGGCAGCACCGAGGTGATGCCGTTGATGCTCAGGGCAAAGAGTGTGACACTGAGGACACTTCCCTGCGGGACACCCTCTTCCTGCTCTTTTGGCCCGGAGAGGGCTCCCCCCACCCGTACGCGGAATCGACGATCTCGCAAAAATTCAGATATAAACATTGGGAGGCGTCCCCTCGCCCCCATCGTGTGGAGAGTCTCCATGATACCGTATCGCCATGCGGTATCATAGGCCTTCTCCAGATCGAAAAACACCGTGGCGTAGTGCTGTCTACGAAGGAAAGCCTCGCAGACGGCGTTTTCCAGTCGGAGCAGAGCATCCGACGTGGAGTGGAACTTACGGAAGCCGCACTGCGCAGAAGACAGATGGCCTCCGCTGTCCAGGAAATAGGCTAATCTAACATTTACCAATTTCTCCATCAACTTGCACACGCAAGAGGTTAGAGAGATTGGGCGGAAACCGGTCGGAGTAGAGTGATCTCTCCCCGGCTTGCGAAAGGCGAGCACAGTAGCGATTCGCCAGGAGTCTGGGAGAAGACCTTCCACCCAGATCCTGTTGAACAAATCTAACAGAAAGGCCATGCCTCGCTCACCCAGGTGTCGAAGCATGGCGTACGGGACATCGTCCGGACCATGGGCGGTGTCCGCGCACGAAGCGAGAGCGGAACGCAACTCACTCACAGTAAACTTGTCGTTGAAGGGTTCTCCGCCTCTGGAGGTAAAGTCCAGCCGGCGGCCTTCCGCGACATCACGACGTGCATTGAATGCTGGCGGAGCAGCATCACGGCTAGAGAATGCGGAAAAAGCGGTCGCTAAGGATTCCGCCACGGACGCGGGGTCCGAGATTGCGGTCCCATTCTGCTGGAGAACGGGAGGGGGGTCCTGCGAGAACTTGCCCCGAATCCTTTTGACTCGCTTCCACACCTCAGCTAAAGGGGTCTTCCCGTTAAGTGAAGACACGTATGCCCGCCAAGAAGAGCGGCGGGCGTGCTTCGAAATATACCGGAACCTAGCCCTAGCCCGACGAAATTCAGCGACAGTGAAATCGTTCGGGCGGCGCTTATAGCGCATGTAGGCATAACGCTTCTGTTTGAGGGCCGTCTCACACTCGGCCGACCACCATGGGAGTGGTCGGCGTGCAAAACGGCCAGACGTCCTAGGAATAGTAGTCAGGCCCACGGCGATGAGGTTGCCGGAGAAGAACTCAACGGCCTCATCTACCGACCTAAACTCCTCGACTGAGATAGAGAATTCAGTCATTTCCTGAAATGCAGGCCACCGCGCCCGCGCCAAGCACCACCGAGGTGGTCTCTCAGGCGGCAGTTGCCCTGAAAAGGATATTTGAATGGGAAAGTGATCACTACCATGGAGGTCATCGACCACCCCCCAATCAAAATCAGGCTGTGCATCCGAAGAGCACAAAGATAGGTCAAGGCAAGAAAATGAAGCGGTTCTCGGACAGTGATGCGTAAACTCATCCACGTTTAGGACACCCATCTCAAGCTCTTCGATCAGATCGGCAAGGACTTGTCCCCTGGGATTTATGGAGTAATCTCCCCAGAGAGGATGCCTGCCGTTCAGATCCCCAAGCAAGAGATAGGGCCTCGGCAACCGTGCCACGACGCGGCGGAAGTCCCCCGCGTCGAAGTCAGCTGACGGTGGAATGTACGCAGAAATGATAGTATACCTCCTATCCAGGTGCAGCTGCACAGCCACTGCCTGAGAGGAGGTATCTAAAGAGAAAGGAAGAACGGAGACATCATGCCGGGTGTAAACCGCGCATCCCCCAGCCCGGCCATCCCGCGGTGGTGGGGTCGCAAGACCCTTATACCCCGGGAGGGCAGGCAGGGGGCACGCGCCTAGCATGGTCTCCTGCAAAAAGATAGCTAACGGAGAACGGGACGAGACGAGCCTCCGCAGCTCCTCCCAGTTGGCCCAGAGTCCACGGCAATTCCATTGAAGGAATATGCCCTTCAGGCCTAGCTCTGAGGAGACGCGGGGGCCCTCCTCGAACTGAAGACCCTCACGGGAATGGCCGTACGCTTCCCGGGGGCAGAACCCCGGGCGCTGTTGGCCGGAAAAAGCGCTGAAGGCGCTGTCGCCTTCGATGACTTATTGGGGTAGGTTGGGCTTGCCATGCGAGTCTTTTCCTCCCTCTGCCTCGAAACCTTAGGCGGGCGCTGCGGCTTCGGAGGCGGGGGGGCCTCTTTTCGAGGAACCACCGTCTCCGAGCCACCCGCTCCACCTCGGGGCGTGGGCGAAGGAGCCGAAGCTCCTTTGTTGCTGTCCTCCTTTCGGGGGACAGCTTTAGGAACCCCGGAAGATGGCCTAGCGACCATCTTCAGGGGTGTGGCCTCCTGTGAGTCTAACGACTTGGTGGAGGCGCGTGGCCGTTTCGCCTTGCGGGAAACGGTCACGCTGGGGGAAGAGGGGGGAGCCCTAGTTTTAGCCGGGGCTGGGTATGAACCCTTTTTGCCGCCAGCTTTACCAGGGGAGCGCCCGGGTTGGGTAGAGCCCGCAGAAGGGCTCCGAATGGGCGCGGAAACAACCATGCTCGTTGGCCTGGATGGGCCAGGAGCAGAGGGTGCCTTTCGAACTACTGAGGCATATGACGTCCCAGGCAGAGCCGGGCGCGCCAGGACCAAGTCCTTAGCCTCGCGGAATGAGAGTCTATCCTGGGCCTGAACGGCCAGGATTTCTTTCTCCAGGAGATATGCACCACATTGCTTCGAAGAAGCAGGGTGCGGCTCTCCGCAATTGACACACTTGGCCACACACGATTTGGACTTATCGTGTGCGACCTTGGAGCAATTTACACAGACTTCGGGTGACCCCGACTTTGCACGTCTACATGAGCGATTCGTATGGCCGAAGCGGTGACAGTAATAGCACCGCCGCGGCAGTGGCACGAATGCCTTCACGCGGTAGCGGTACCAACCGGCACGCACCGACTCAGGGAGCTTGTCACAGTCGAACGTGACGAAGAGTGTAGGGGTGGGTCTCGAAGCCCCTCCCTGTTTTTTCATCACACGTTCGACCTTGACCGCCCCATGGTCGGCCAGCTCTAGGGTGATGTCCTCAATGGAGTAGTCAACGAGTTCCCTCGCATAAACTACTCCTTTCACAAAGTTCATGGTAGAGTGCGGCGTCACACTCACCGGGGTGCCATGAAGTGTCCGAAGAGCACTTATCTTGGCCGCCTCGGCGGGATTCGCCGCATTCGCCAGAAGGCTGCCGTCCGAGAAACGGGTCACCTTCGGCTCTCTACCAATTGCACTAGCTAATCCTCTCCTCTGATGGATCATGTTGCCCTTGGACAACATGGTGCCATCAGTGGAGCGAATAACGAGGAAGCGTTTGAAGCCAGCGGGCTCGAAAACGCCAGGTAACCTCTGAATGAGGGGCCCCGATGTCATCGAGGCTCCGCCCTGTGCACTCTTGGTCTTAGTCAGGGGCTCCGCACACGAGGGGGTAGAGGGGCCGGATGTGCCGATCTTGGCTTGGTCGCCTACCAAAGTGGCAGCAGACCCATCCGTCTCCGCAGCCCCCGCGGATGGAGAGGAGCCCCGAGTCTTTTTCGTCCTTTTAGTCTTTTTCTTTTTTGGAGAGGAGGGCGGGGAATGAATCCGCTTTTCACCTCCGCCGGCAGAAGCCCCTAGGGCAGATGGACCGGCCTCAGCCAGGTCCCTCTCCGAAATGGAGAAGGTCCTGGTTGTCGTAGGGGCACCTGTCGGAGGAGATCCCTCCCCTCCTTCTACTGCCTCGGAGCCCTCAGCCATTTGAGGAGGACCTTGCATAGGGGCGGACTCAGGTTCGGTCCTTGGCGCCGAGCCCGAATTCTCCCCCATGGAAGGCCCTACCGTCTGAGGCTGGGTCTCCTCAAGGACCATGTCTATCACGGGAGGGGCCTCCAGTTGGCCATCCCCTCCCAGGACATTGCAGGTCCCCTTGGCAGTGTCGCCAGTCTTGTTTGGGGAGGCACAGGCCTTGACCCCGGCAAGATTTAATATTTTTGCCAGCAGGTCTTTTGAGGGAAGCGACCGAAGGGGCCTGGCTTGCCTCTCCCCCCTAAGGGGGTTTGCCCTACCGAGCCGCTTTGATGGGGAGCGGCTGGCTAAGGGCTGCCTGCTGGCTTTCTTGGCAGTCCCCTTGGAAAGAAAAGAGGGGACTGCCGCTGGGAAAAGGGAGGTGCCCGAAAGCACCTCCAGAGAAGGGGGTGAGGGGGAGTCCCCTGCACCCGTAGGCGAAGGAGAGGAGTAAGCCTCCTCTCCGGTTAGAGAAATATGGAGGGTCCCCTGTGCAAGCACAGGGGGGGGGACCTCCATTTTTTTGCTGGAGCTGCCCGAGGGCGGCTCCGTTGTTCTTGGGGAAGTTGGGGGTTGGGGTTTTTTTTTGTGATTTTCATCATTGGGCATGGTGACCCTTCTTTTAATACGGGATGCAATAGCGCACACCTCTCGCAGTAGCCCGCACTGCGAGAGGTGCTTACAGGCCCAGCAGAGCCAGGCGCCGCCATTTGGGACCACCCCTCCCGCCTGGTGGCCTGGCAGTCCATCGGCATGGCGGCTCCACCTTGGACACGGCGTATAAATGATAGATTTTGAAGACGAGAGGAAAAGGGATGTGAGGAAGGTATGGGTGGGGATGAAGCAGGTAGTTAAAAACCAGCCACCCCAGACCGGAGCTCAGGGGTTAGGGAACATTGTCCCCCACCCCCTCAGCCCCGATGCGGGACGGTTGGCTGAAAGGAAGGTCAGCATCTACCCTGTGAAATTAGAGGCTGACCAGCGCGGATGCAGTGAGAGCTGTTTGCGACTGAGGGAGGCGCCGGGCTCACGCGTACAGGCGAGTGATGCACTGTACGCGGCGCAGAGCGAGTGGTATCTCCCCATTTTTTTTTTTAATTAAGGGGCCATCTGGCGACTGCCGACCAAGGCACAAGTTGCCGTAAACAAACAGCCTAGTTCTCGGCTACTTTATAAAATTGAACAGGAAACAATAAAAAGAAATAACAATAACTAAGAAATAACAAAAACAACAACAATTAAACCGGGTTAAATGAAAGGGAGAAGGCCGGCCTCCACCAAAAAGTCAATAAGTCCACCAGTCAAAGTACACGCACTCGTCCCGAGTACAAGGTACAGGCGGTAGCGACCCCGCCCATCCCGGTACCGGGACAGGTGTCGTGCGCGAAGATCACCCAGACTGGGACATTCGACAAGAATGTGCCGAAAAGTCTGGGGGACGACGCAGTCGTTGCAATAGGGCGCAGGCGAGCGCTCCATCAAATAGCGATGCGTCACACTAGTGTGGCCGATTCGGAGACGACAGAAAGCGACCTGAAGCCGCCGCGGCATTGGGGGATAGGTCCATGTGAACAGTCGCGGCGCAATGGCACGCAACTTTAAGTTCCCTTCGACCGTCTCCAATCTTCTTTACCAAGCAGTCCGAAGAGCTGCCCGTATTCCTGCCATGTGGTCGGTGTGAGGAAGAGCGAAACGATGGTCCGGTCGCAGAGTCCTCGCGGACTCTTTGGCGCCCTCATCGGCGCGCTCTGGGCATCTCCCCAGCATCGACGAAAAGGCTCTCAATGGGGAAAGTGCGGAAGGCACCGGTCGCAAGGCGAAGGCCGGTGTGGTGAATCGAATCCACCTTCCGCAATAAACGCTCGGCTGCGGATGCATAAAACTCGCATCCGTAGTCGAGCTTCGAGCGAACAAAGGATCGATAAAAAAGTAAGGCGGTAGCCCTATCAGCGCCCCAAGCGCTGAACGTCACGGAACGGAGAATATCCATGGCGGGGGTACAACAGACCCTAAGGCTGCGAATATGAGCCTCCCAGGTGAGGCGTCGGTCGAATACAAGACCAAGGAAACGGTGCGACTCAACCTCATCCATTCGCACCCCATTAAGAAACAAATCTGGGTCGGGGTAGAGCCGTGGATAGCGGCAGAAGTGCACCACCTTAGTCTTAGCCAAAGAAAACCGAAACATGTGCGCTTCGGCATAGCGAGAGACGCGGTTCAATGCTTGTTGGAGTCGACGCTCCAGGGTTGGCATCTGGGCCGCGCCAAAAGAGATCGAAAGGTCGTCCACGTAGAGCGTAGCGAGAACATCTTCCGGCAGCACCGAGGTGATGCCGTTGATGCTCAGGGAAAAGAGTGTGACACTGAGGACACTTCCCTGCGGGACACCCTCTTCCTCCTCCTTTGGGCAGGAGAGAGCTCCCCCCACCCGTACGCGGAATCGACAATCTCGCAAAAATTCACATATAAAGACTGAGAGGCGTCCCCTCGCCCCCGTCGTGTGGAGAGTTTACATGATACCGTATCGCCATGCGGTATCATAGGCCTTCTCCAGATCAAAAAACATCGTGGCGTAGTGGTGTCTACGAAGGAAAGCCTCGCAGACGGCGTTTTCCAGTCGGAGCAGAGCATCTGACGTGGAGTGGAACTTACGGAAGCCGCACTGTGCAGAAGACAGATGGCCTCCGCTGTCCAGGAAATAGGCTAATCTAACATTTACCAATTTCTCCATCAACTTGCACACGCAAGAGGTTAGAGAGATTGGGCGGAAACCGGTCGGAGTAGAGTGATCTCTCCCCAGCTTGCGAAAGGCGAGCACAGTAGCGATTCGCCAGGAGTCTGGGAGAAGACATTCCACCCAGATCTTGTTAAACAAATCTAACAGAAAGGCCATGCCTCGCTCACCCAGGTGTCGAAGCATGGCGTACGGGACATCGTCCCGACCATGGGCGGTGTCCACGCACGAAGCGAGAGCGGAACGCAACTCACTCACAGTAAACTTGTCGTTGAAAGGTTCTCCGCCTCTGGAGGTAAAGTCCAGCCGGCGGCCTTCCGCGACATCACGACGTGCATTGAATGCTGGCGGAGCAGCATCACGGCAAGAGAATGGGGAAAAAGCGGACGCTAAGGATTCCGCCACGGACGCGGGGTCCGAGATTGCAGTCCGGGTGGCGCTTATAGCGCATGTAGGCATAACGCTTCTGTTTGAGGGCCGTCTCACACTCGGCCGACCACCATGGGAGTGGTCGGCGTGCAAAACGGCCAGACGTCCTAGGAATAGTAGTCAGGCCCACGGCGATGAGGTTGCCGGAGAAGAACTCAACGGCCTCATCTACCGACCTAAACTCCTCGACTGAGATAGAGAATTCAGTCATTTCCTGGAATGCAGGCCACCGCGCCCGCGCCAAGCACCACTAAGGTGGTCTCTCAGGCGGCAGTTGCCCTGAAAATGATATTTGAATGGGAAAGTGATCACTACCATGGAGGTCATCGACCACCCCCCAATCAAAATCAGGCTGTGCATCCGAAGAGCACAAAGATAGTTCAAGGCAAGAAAATGAAGCAGTTCTCGGACAGTGATGCGTAAACTCATCCACATTTAGGACACTCATCTCAAGCTCCCAGATCAGATCGGCAAGGACTTGTCCCCTGGGATTTATGGAGTAATCTCCCCAGAGAGGATGCCTGCCGTTCAGATCTCCAAGCAAGAGATAGGGCCTCGGCAACCGTGCCACGACGAGGCGGAAGTCCCCCGCGTCGAAGTCAGCTGACGGTGGAATGTACGCAGAAATGATAGTATACCTCCTATCCAGGTGCAGCTGCACAGCCACTGCCTGAAAGGAGGTATCTAAAGAGAAAGGAAGAACGGAGACATCATGCCGGGTGTAAACCGCGCATCCCCCAGCCCGGCTATCCCGCGGTGCTGGTGTCGCAAGACCGTTATACCCCGGGAGGGCAGGCAGCGGGCACGCGGCTAGCATGGTCTCCTGCAAAAAAATAGCTAACGGGGAACGGGACGAGACGAGCCTCCGCAGCTCCTCCCAGTTGGCCCGGAGTCCACGGCAATTCCATTGAAGGAATATGCCCTCCAGGCCTAGCTCGGAGGAGACGCGATGGCCCTCCTCGAATTGAAGACCCTCACGAGAATGGCCGTACGCTTCCCGGGGGCAGAACCCCGGGCGCTGTTGGCCGGACAAAGCGCTGGAGGCGCTGTCGCCTTCGAGGACTTATTGGGGGAGGTTGGGCTCGCCATGCGAGTCTTTTCCTCCCTCCGCCTCGAAACCTTAGGCGGGCGTTGCGGCTTCGGAGGCGGGGGTCCCTCTTTTCGAGGAACCACCGTCTCCGAGCCACTCGCTCAACCTAGGGGCGTGGGCAAAGGAGCCGAAGCTCCTTTGTTGCTGTCCTCCTTTCGGGGAACAGCTTTAGGAACCCCCGAAGATGGCCTAGCGACCATCTTCAGGGGTGTGGCCTCCTGTGAGTCTAACGACTTGGTGGAGGCGCGTGGCCGTTTCGCCTTGCGGGAAACGGTCACGCTGGTGGAAGAGGGGGAAAGCCCTGGTTTTAGCCGGGGCTGGGTATGAATCCTTTTTGCCGCCAGCTTTACCAGTGGAGCACCCGGGTTGGGTAGAGCCCGCAGAAGGGCTCCGAATGGGCGCGGAAACAACCGTGCTCGTTGGGCCTGGATGGGCCAGGAGCAGAGGGTGCCTTAGTCTCGCAGAATGACAGTCTATCCTGGGCCTGAACGGCCACGATTTCTCTCTTAAGGAGATATGCACCACATTGCTTCGAAGAAGCAGGGTGCGGCTCTCCGCAATTTACACACTTAGCCACACACGATTTGGACTTATCGTGTGCGACCTTGGAGCAATTTACACAGACTTCGGGTGACCCCGACTTTGCACGTCTACATGAGCGATTCGTATGGCCGAAGCGGTGACAGTAATAGCACAGCCGCGGCAGTGGCACGAATGCCTTCACGCGGTAGCGGTACCAACCAGCACGCACCGACTCAGGGAGCTTGTCACAGTCGAACGTGACGAGGAGTGTCGGGGTGGGTCTCGAGGCCCCTCCCTGTTTTCTCATCACACGTTCGACCTTGACCGCCCCATGGTCGGCCAGCTCTAGGGTGATGTCCTCAATAGAGTAGTCAACGAGTTCCCTCGCATAAACTACTCCTTTCACAAAGTTCATGGTAGAGTGCGGCGTCACACTCACCGGGGTGCCTTGAAGTGTCCGAAGAGCACTTATCTTGGCCGCCTCGGCGGGATTCGCCGCATTTGCCAGAAGGCTCCCGTCCGAGAAACGGGTCACCTTCGGCTCTCTAACAATTCCACTAGCTAATCCTCTCCTCTGATGGATTATGTTGCCCTTGGACAACATGATGCCATCAGTGGAGCGAATAACGAGGAAGCGTTTGAAGCCAGCGGGCTCGAAAATGCCAGATAACCTCTGAATGAGGGGCCCCGATGTCATCGAGGCTCCGCCCTGTGCACTCTTGGTATTAGTATTAGTCAGGGGTTCCGCAACCGGGGGGGCGGATGTGCCGATCTTAGCTTGGTCGCTTGCCAGAGTGGCAGCAGACCCATCCGTCCCCACGGCCCCCGCGGATGGAGAGGAGCCCCGAGTCTTCTTAGTCTTTCTTGTCTTTTTCTTCTTTTTAGGAGTGGAGGGCGGGAAATGAACCCGCTTCTCTCCTCCGCCGACAGAAACCCCTAGGCCAGATGGACAGGCCTCAGCCAGGTCCTCCTCCGAAATGGAAAAGGTCCTGGTGGTCGCAGGGGCACCGGTCAGAGGAGATCCCTCCCCTCCTTGTGCTGCCTTGGAGGCCCCAGCCGTTTGAGGAGGACCTTGCATAGGGGCGGATTCAGGTTCGGTGCTTGGCGCCGAGCCCGGATTTCCCCCCATGGAAGGCCCTACCGTCTGAGGCTGGGTCTCCTCAAGGAACATGTCTATCACAGGAGGGGCCTCCAGTTGGCCATCCCCTCCCAGGACATCGCAGGTCCCGTTGGCAGCGTCGAGTCATTTGTGGAGAGGCACAAGCCTTAACCCCGGCAAGGTTTAATATCCTTGCCAGCAGGTCTTTTGAGGGAAGCGACCGAAGGGGCCTGGCTTCCCTCTCCCCCCTAAGGTGGTTTGCCCTACCGAGCCGCTTCGATGTGGATCGGCTGGCTAAGAGCTGCCTGCTGGCTTTGGTGGCAGTCCCCTTGGAAAGAAAAGAGGGGACTGCCGCTTGAGATAGGGAGGTGCCCGAAAGCACCTCCAGAGAAGGGGGTGAGGGGGAGTCCCCTGCATCCGTAGGCGAAGGAGAGGAGTAAGCATCCTCTCCGGTTAGAGAAATATAAAGGGTCCCCTGTGCAAGCACAGGGGGGGAGACCTCCATTTTTTGGCTGGGGCTGCCCGAGGGCGGCTCCGTCGATGTTTCAGGGCAAGTTGGGGGTTGAGTTTTTTTTTTTTATCTTCATCATTGGGCATGGTGACCCTCTTTTTTTCACGGGATGCAATCGCGCACACCTCTCGCAGTACACCGCACTGCGAGAGGTGCTTACAAGCCCGGCAGAGCCAGGCGCCGCCATTTCGGACCACCCCTCCCGCCTGGTGGCCTGGCAGTCCATCGGCATGGCGGCTCCACCTTAGACACGGCGTAAAATATAGATTGTGAAGAGGAGAGGAAAAGGGATGTGAGGAAGGTATGGGTGGGGATGAAGCAGGTTGTTAAAAACCAGCCACCCCAGACCGGAGCTTAGGGGTTAGGGATTTTTTTTTTTTATTTAAGGGGCTATCTGGCGACTGCCGACTTAGGCACAAGTCGCCGTAAACAAACAGCCTAGTTCTAAGCTACTTTAAAAAATTGAACAGGAAACAAAAATAAAAAGAAATAACAATAACAAAGCAATAACAAAAACGATAACAAAAACAACAATTAAACCGGGTTAAATGAAAGGGAGAAGGCCGGACTCCCCCCAAAAGTCAACAAGTCCACCAGTCAAAGTGCACGCACTCGTCCCGAGTACAAGGGACAGGCGGTAGCGACCCCGCACATCCCAGTACCGGGACAGGTGTCGTGCGCGAAGATCACCCAGACTGGGACATTCGACAAGAATGAGCCGAACAGTCTGGGGGACGACGCAGTTGTTGCAATAGCACGCAGGCGAGCGCTCCATCAAATAGCGATGAGTCACACGAGTGTGTCCGATTCGGAGACGACAGGAAGCAACCTGAAGCCGCCGCGGCATTGGGGGATAGGTCCATGGGAACAGTCACGGCGCAATGGCACGCAACTTTAAGTTCCATTCGACCGTCTCCCATCTTCTTTGCCAAGCAGTCCGAAGAGCTGCCCGTATTCCTGCCATGTAGTCGGTGTGAGGAAGAGCGAAACGCTGGTCCGGTCGCAGAATCCTCGCGGACTCTTTGGCGCCCTCATCCCCCGCAATTCATACATGTCCAGGAACCCAGCAGAAGATAATCTCGACATCTGCCCGGCTCGCCAAAACCGTGGCGTCACGGATATCGCGAACCAGGGGATGCGGAGATTCCAATTCAGGGGTTAGGGAACATTGTCCCCCACCCCCTCAGCGGGACGGTTGGTGAAAGGAAGGTCAGCATCTACCCTGTGAAATTAGAGGCTGACCAGAGAAAGTTGTGGGAGAGGTTGTGTGAAAAGAGAGGAAACAAGTGTTTTGAAGGAAGGAAGAGAGGCTAAGTTTGGGCAGGACGGGGTGCTGAGTCCCGTCAGCACGGCGGCCAGGATGGCAAATCGCCGCGCCCCTTACGGGGTTCTTCGAACAAGCCGCAGAACAATTGGGAGCCCTACACATTGAGGTACCGGAATCCCTACCCTGTCTCCCTCAGGCCGGCCTCACTGTACCAACCGTCCTCCAAGTCGACGCGCCTCACAGTTCTGAGGCCCGGATGGGTTTCTACCTAAAGTGTTGAAAGAAGTGCGCAATCAAGTGTCACGACACCTGAGCGCAATCTTCAACATGTCAATCCAGACCGAATGCGTTCCTAGAGACTGGCGTGAAGCGGAGGTGACTCCCATCTTCAAGAAAGGAGACCGTAGTCAACAGACGAACTACCGACCTATCAGTCTGATCTCGATAGTCGGTAAACTCATGGAAAGCATCATCGTGGACAAAATGACGTCGCATTTAGTCAAAAGCTGATACTGAGGAGTTCCCAGCACGGCTTTCGAAGGCAACGGTCATGCCTGACGAACCTTGTGGAATTCTTCCATTTCGTTTTCAGTGAGGACGATCGGGACAAGACCGTGGTTTCTCGCTGGAAACCCGTAGACTGCGTGGTCAGCTCATCGAAGTCTTCAAAATACTTCGAGGGTTCGGCAATGTTGACTACCGGGATATTTTCACACTGAGTGAGAACAGAACGCGCAATCACGGCTTCAAACTTGAACTGAAGCGTTACAACCGCAATCTGTGTGGAAATTTTTTCACCTACAGTATCTGCGGTAAGTGGAACGCACTTCCAGTGGAAGTTGTCAACAGTGAATCTGTTGACCAGTTCAAGTCAAGACTAGATAAAGTCTTGAAAAGCGGCCGTTCAGGGACGCAAAACAATTGAGCAGCCATGTGCCTGTTCGATTGCTAGTGCAAAGGTACCCTCTTTGAATGGACCGTAAGGT
This sequence comes from Ceratothoa steindachneri, assembly GCA_963969495.1. Lineage (NCBI taxonomy): Eukaryota > Metazoa > Arthropoda > Malacostraca > Isopoda > Cymothoidae > Ceratothoa > Ceratothoa steindachneri. The sequence goes on from OZ018318.1 coordinate 3,133,641, forward strand.
CTCCTAGGGTACTTACTTTCCTTGTTACTCCTTGTTACTTAGATTTTCAGAAAGCCTTTGATAAGGTACCACACCGCCGCCTTCTCCGTAAAGTGCGAGCGCTGGGCATAGACGGAAAATTGGCAGGCTGGATAGAGAGCCGGTTAAAGTGGCAGACCGCAACGGGTGGTGGTGAATGGACAAGGCTTCTGAAAGGGTGCCCGTTATTAGCGGTACCTCAAGGTTCTGTCCTAGGACTACTACTATTCATCATCTACGTCAACGACATGGACGGTGAAATGGTTGCCAAGATTTCTAAATTTGCCGACGCTACCAAGCTTGGTATGAACGTTGCAAAGGATGGAAATACTGCCCGCCTGCAAGATGATCTTGGGAAGATTGTGGAGTGGTCTGATGCGTAGCAAATGCCTTTCAACGTAAATAAATGCAAAGTGATGCATATCGGCCACCGAAATCCTCAATCACCCTATATCCTAAGGACACTGCTCTTGAATTCACCGACACTGAGAAGGACTTGGGTGTAACTATCACGAGTGAACTCAAGTTCTCGAAACAGTGTATTGAGGTGGAGAAGAAAGCCCAAAGGATGTTAGGGTATATAAAGCGACGGTTTGGGTATCGGAACAAGGAGATAGTACTGTGTCTGTAAACTCCCTCGTCCAACCGCACCTGGAGTATGCCGTACAATTTTGGAGTCCTTCATTTCGAAAGGACATCGCGAGATTGGAACGCGTCCAAGCCAGGGCAACCAAACTGATTCCCTCTATCAGGCATAAAAGTTATGAAGATAAATTAAGGGAATTAGATATGTTCTAGCTGGAGACCCGGAGACTACGTGGTCAGCTTATCGAAGTGTTTAAAATACTTCGAGGCTTCGACAGACTGGACTACGGGGATATTTTCCAGCTCAGCGAGGGTAGAAGAAATCACGGCTTTAAACTTGGAACTGAAGCGATACCACCGTGATCTGTGTGGGAAATTATTCACTTACAGTATCTGCGGTAGTTGGAACGCACTTCCGGCGGAAGTTATCAACAGTGAATCTGTTGACCAGTTCAAGTCAAGACTAGATAAAGTCTTGCGAAATCGTCGTTAAGATCCTCGCGAGTGATTTTCGAGGTTGCCAACGGACACCTTAGAAGATTACGCCAAAAGTACCCTCCTTGTATGGACCGTAAGGTCTTCTAGTGGACTTACTTTCCTCTTAGCTCCTCCGGGCCCACTTCACTTCCGATCATCCCTCGGAACACGGTGATGTTCTGACGGACTTTATGAGTGAGCCCCCTGACATCGTTAGAGGGAATTTCAACACGGCAACGACCAGGGCCAGGGCATGGACTTCATTAGCTCTCAAATGGATCCTCTCGAACCTCAGTCTCATCCTACTGATTGGAACGCGGACATCGACTTGCAAACTTGAGGAAACTTTTCCAGAACGCCAGCTCTCAACCACATTGTAAAAAGCCTAAAGAACGACGGGATCAAAATTTATACCAAGCCGAGGTATCATCATTGGGTAGCTTAGACCCAAGGTTACAAAACTGGGTTGACAAATTGGTGGATATGGATATCATGGAGCGATCGAACGAAATTAGGGCTTCGCATCGCCTATTTCCTGTGCACAAGCCTAATGGCACTGTCAGAATCGTCTATGACATGAGTTCGATTGAAAACTTTTACTCACCGCAGTCCTTTCAACTCCCGACGATCGATAAAGTTCTCCGTCAAGTAGAGAAAGAACACTTCGCCATAAAAATCGACTTAAAAGATGGCTTTTACCAATTGAACCTCAACGAAAAGGCAAGACCCCTATTTGGGGCATCGGTAGCGAGTCAAAAATACCGTTTCAAGAAAATGCCTATGGGTTTTCCGAGCACGCCTTTCATCATGCAGCAGGCCGTATGCCCTGTCCTTAAGACATGGGCCACCGCCTCGGGCTGCGTATCGCTTATATACCTCAACGATATCCTCATTATAGGTCCCAAAAAGTGCTTAAGAAAGTGTATAAAGTTAGTGCTTAAAAGTTCGCTAAAAATAAATGTCGAGAAGCGAGTTAGTTCCAGTAAAAAAAGATAAATTTCTTAGGGAGTACGTTTAGATATTAAAAGAAGTGCTGCCCTTACTAGTGCTCTGGCGAATAAAGTGCGCAACGCTATTAAATACTTGTGTGAGAATTTAGCTCCAAGGAAAACTTGGTTACGAATGGCGGGTCTCGTTAATTTTGTCCCTCCTTTGCTAAAACTACCTTTTTTATGGGTGCAGTTATGCTTTAAGCAGATACATTCTCCTCGACCCGCGGATTTTCTTGCCCTTCTTCTGCTAATACATACCAAATGGACCCGGTGGCGGCGTAAAAAGGCGTCTCCCTGGTGGTCCACTCGGACGCCTCCACCACGGGCCTAGGCATCGCTATGTTAGGTGCCTCCTTGGCCATCCCTGCGAACCATTTAGAGGCTAACATTTTCGTCAAAGAATCTCTCGCCTTATGACTAGCCATCACCCTGGCTCCTGGCGCTCGCCACTTCGCAGACAACATGGCCTCCATCTGGAACATAGGACGGGGAAAACTTCCAGAGGAAATCCTCATGGCCCTTTCAGACATCTCCCGCACCAAGTTATCAAGAATCTTCAGAAGGGCTGTCCTGAACATAGCATATGTTCACACGACTCGCAACCTTGCCGATGCCGCCTATCGTAGCTTCGCAATTTAATATGGCATGGCCCGCGCCGTTTTGACCGTTACAACGGTCATGGGTATATAAGCGCGCGTACCACAGAGGCGGCACGGGAGTTTTAGCACGTGTCACCGAGTCAACAACTCTCCGCATCGCCCGCCCTCCCCTCCCTTTTTTGCTTTACCACCATAATTTTATATAGATTTTCCTCATTTTTTAAACATAAAAATGTCATTTATCTTGTAATATGTTTTCAAAATAAAGGAAGGGTTCCTCTCCCCAGTTGGTGGAGGAAAAACAGAAAAAAAAATATATATATATATAGTTAACGACTGCCAACTAAGGCAAAAGTCGCCTTAATTAGCGGAAAGCCTAATACTAGGATATATTAAAAACAAGTAAATGACAAATAAATATAAAAAAAGAACAAAGGCAAAACACGCAAAAAAAAACAAAAGCAACAAGGAAGCACGCTCCACCGTCGGGAGGAGGCCCGCCTCCCTCCGGTGCGGGAACATGCGACCTACAACAAAGAGAGGCAAATTAAATGGAGGAGGCCAGCCTCCTCCTAAAAGTCAGACAGTCCACAAGTCTATGTACATCAACCCGTCCCGAGTACAAGGGACAAGTGATAGCGACCCCACTTGTCCAGATAACACGCACAAAGATCACCCAGACTGGGACATTCAACAATAATGTCCCGAAAAGTCTGGGGGTGACAACGCAGTCGTTGCAGTAAGGCGAAATCGAGCGCTTCATCAAACGTCGGTGCGTCCCGCGATGGTGTCCAATTCGGTGACGACAGAGAGCCACTTGAAGCCGTCGCGGCATGGGGGGGTGGGGGTAGGTCCATGGGAACAGTCGCGGCGCAATGGCACGCAACTTTAAGTTCCTCACTTCTGATATGAGCTTAGTTTGGTTGTCGATAAGGATGCCGCACGCGCAATCCACCAAGAGATTAAAGTGTCCCAGAAAGTTAGTCCATAATAACGGCGATGTGGTATCCGCGACCACAAATGACCACCTGAATGACTGGAGAAGACTAGGGATAGCTAGTCGTGCACCTTTATTTTTCCACCATTAGCCGTCATAATGTTCATACTAGATTCGCGTAATTCACCCGGGACTATTGACATACATGCCCCCGTATCAATTAGAATCGCAAATTTATTTCATTCACTTTAGCGGCGGCGGTGAAGACAGACGGCATACCAGCGGTCGCACTTGCAATGGCATGCCTTTCTAGTGTTTCGATGGGGCTTGTGAAGATGGCCTGGTGGAAGGTTGCATTTGAACGTCTTCCACCTGAACCAGGTTTGCAGAATTTCGCACTTTCACCAAAATATAAATGTAAACGGCATAGGACAGGTCTCTGGTTCCTGCGAAGAGGTCGCAATCCTATCGGTGTATTATTGGCATTTTATTCATTATTACGCTGTACAAAATTGGAACGATCACCATTAGGGTGTGCGCCTACGGGTACTGATCGCGCACTTCCCGTATAATTTACATGATGACACTACGTTCTATGGATTCACCGCTATTATTAACATCAAGACACTGTACTCTATAAAATGGCATTAGTTCATCCACAAGCTTTTTTAGCTGGTCCAGGTTTAGTAACTTCTGGCTAGCGATTATGGGCGCGATGTTGGCTGGCAGGGATTGGATAAACTTGTGCCTCACCTGTAGAACAGTCCTCCTTAGTTCTTAATTGGTAGAGGGTCGACCGGCGAGTGTGGAGGAGGCAATGAGCTTCTCGAAGAGCTCTGGCTTAGTCCTCTCGAATATCCCAATCACCTCCGTCTTTAAGAGCTGGTAATTTTGGGTAGACAGGACAGCAGCCGAAATTCGGTCAACAGTATCGGGGGGGCGGGGGAGTAATGCAGCCAGCACACGAAGGAATTTCGTATCTTCCTTATTCACTCTCGAAATGTGAAACGGCTTCTACAATCTTAAACCAAACTGCAACTGCTGCCTTATTATAATGTGTGGCTTGATGGTGATAGCGCTTTCACGATCTCAGTCTCTCCTTGGCCTCCTTCTTGATGGTCCGATGTGTCCATTTTCTTGTCACTTTCACTGTACGGCCGAAGGGGGTCACCAGTTTATAGGTGTGGGATAAGTGAGTGATGGAGTCTGACTGAGGGTGGTATGGCAGGTATCGAGGGCTGGTAGGTAGTAGGCCTACTTTTGTCTTCCAGTCAAATTTGTTCCGACTCCCAAAGTTTCTAACGGGGAATATTCTTTTAGGTTGGGTTCCAGAAAGTGCCTTGGTAATCACAGGTTAAAAGGACTCAAAAGGAAAGCGAAGATAAGTAGGTTATATTCTTAGCTTGGGCCTACCAAAATAGGAGCAAGCGGAGCAGTTCGCGTCCTACGCGGCTGTGTGAAAGTTTTCCGTTCATGTTAGATAGATGAGTCCAAGGAAGCAGGTGGGGGAACGGATTCGTGACGCTATTAGCCTCACGAATAACAAAATAGCAAGTAAGCTATACTGACAGACGACTTAACCGATTATCTCTCTATCTTAGTCTCCTTTTTCTCTCGTGTGTTTAATATATATATATATATATATATATATATATATATATATATATATATATATATATATATATATATATATATATATATCAATAAGAAAACAATGGCGAGTAGAAGACTTAAATCTAAAATCAAAAAATCTTTATTACGATTGAGTAGTGCAACGTTTCGACCTTACGATCATCTTCTGGCTCTAGAAAACAGATTAAAATATACAAATATACAAAATAGGTTTAAGTGTTCACCACAAATTATAATTATAATAAGAGGGGAGTAAAATACAACGATTTAAGGAAAGAAGTAAGGTAAAATTGTACAGAAAAAAACAACTAAAAAAACTGGCTAATAAAAGCTTAAAAAACAACAAAACAAAAATCAATACAAAACCAAAAGGATCAAATCAAAAACATACCTTGAATCTTTGATATCCAGTGAGAATATGGTGTGGTAGAATGGTAGAAAGGTGACACGAATTATAACAGTTTCGCTAGTAGTGGTTGTTTAAAGGATGTTTAATGCAATAGAAGAGGAATCAGAATTGAGTGAGAGAGATAGTGTTTTGATATAAATAGATTCAGAGATACGTAGTGATAGTGGGTTTGAGTTGGAGTCCAAAATCTCGAAGTCATTCAGAGATGGAATTGTTTGGCATTTAATCGAGTGCTCTCTTATAGAAGAATGTTCTTTTTTATTATGAAGTTTCCCTGTTCTAAGGCTGATGCCCATGTGAGAGAAAAAACGGGCCTGAAGGGTACGTAGGGTGCTTCCAACATATTTTCCAGAGGTACACTCTGGACAAGAGTAAAAATAAACTACACCACTACGAAAGTCCTTAGGAGTTTGATCTTTAATTTAAAAAAAATTCCAATTGTGTGGTTGTTGGAAAAAAACAACTTTAAATTCAGTTTGCATAAAAAATTTGGCTAATAGTTTAGAGATATCTTTTCCGAAGGTTCGATTCAAATAACCCATCACAGGAACAACAAGAAATCTAACTTCTTTAGATGCAGTGATTTAAGGAAAGGGAGGGTAATATATGTTATTTAAAAACTGTTTTATGGTCCTTTCAATTAAGAGCGACGGAAAGCTGTTTTTTATCAAGAGTGACTTCAAATTCTGGAACTCTTGATGGATTTGGAGGAAGCATGAGCAAAGGTGAAAGCCCCTGTGTACAAGTCTTAATGGTAGAAATTTTATATTTAAAATCACAGAAACTATAAAAGTTAATCCCTAACCCTGTAGAAGTCAGTTTTCTATGGATGGAGGTCAAGATATTGCCGTTTTCTTTGGAAATTAAAATGTCTAAAAAGGGGATACTGTTATTATTTTCTGTTTCAATAGTAAAAGAAATATTCGGGTGTAAAGAATTAATAAAATCAAGAAACCTTTGAGCTTGTAAAAGTTCATTAAAAACTGCGAAGCAGTCATCGACAAAACGACGGTAAAAAAGTGGTTTATAATCGTCGGCACACTGATGAAAAATTAAGTCTTCTAAAAAATTCATGGAAAAATCAGCGGCGGTTGGGCCAATAGGAGACCTCATCGCTACCTCCATCTGTCTGTTGATAGATATTATTATCGAATGTGAAATAGGACTCATTAAATATAAGCTCCAAAAGTTGTTTGAAAAGGTCTAGAAAATCTCTGAAAAGTCTGTTGGTGATTGAAAATTTTGTTAAGAATTATTTCAATGGTTTGATTGACAGGTAAATTTTGTGAAAAGTGATTTGACATCAAAACTTACAAAAGGATATCCTAAAACAGAAATTCACACATAATCGGTATTTTGTAAGTTTTGATGTCAAATCATTTTTCACAAATGTACCTGTCAATCAAACCATTGAAATAATTCTTAACAAAATTTTCAATCACAGCATGACTTCATGCGGTCTGGTGAGGGAGTAGGATGATGGCCACAGGGAAGCATTTTTCCTAAGCTGGAGTAGGTGAGGGTATCCATAAGAGTTCCAATATCACTACCATTTTTCTCTAACCAATTTACGGATGAGAGTGATGTAGTCTCGGTGGAAGATGGGCGATTCAGGTATCGACGATGCAGTATGGAGGGCGGCCTTTTCATTTCCCTGGATGTTTGAGGGTCCAGGCAGCCAACAGAACCATATGGAGTAAAAGCGTCTGGTCAAGAGGTGTATGGTTTCCAGTATCTCAATAGCTACAGGGTGTCGAGGGAACAATCGCTGAAGGGAAGTCAGCGTGCTCATAATATGGTATATAACCCTGAGGAACGGAGGCCGAGGGCGCGCACGGCTATTTTGACAGATGCTGTAGGGCACAGCGTAAAGTATGAGAGGGAAGGACCGCGGCACTTCCAGTCCCTGTATGTTTTCGACTCGTGGGTATAAATAGGTATTTCAATGAGGTGAGTGTCGTCTACATGCTCTTGTAACATGGCACGTTGAGCTGCGGTTGGCATCTGATCCTTGGAGCCTCTCAGGAAGGGTTTGCAAAACTAAGCACTCCTGCGAGTCCACAGGGGTAGTGTAAGTGGTCTTTCCAGAGCAACAAAGAGGTGTCTCGGCTCGAGTTTTTCTAAGAGTTGATATGCGTAGGGTGTATGAATAGAAAGTACGAAGGCGAATATCTAGTGGAGGGGTAGGAGCATTTTTTTTCATTTTGGGAGCCCATCTGGTGACTGCCTACTTGGGCATAAGTAGCCATAAACAACACAGCCTACAACTAGTCTATATTAAAAAAAAACAAAAGAAAACAACCAAATAACTGAAAATAACAAATAATGATAAAAAGGATAAAGGCTATAAAAATAATAAGAAAACCAAAGCAAAAGGCACTTTTTAAAATTATATTTTAGGAGGCTATCTGGTGACTGCCCACTTGAGTATAAGTCGCCGCAATCACACATGAAAACAAAACAAGGATAAAAAGGAAAGATGACAACAATTAGGAGCGTGCGACCTACAAAGAAGACAATAACAAAAAAAAACAAAAAAAACTAGATAAATAAAAGGGAGAAGGCCGGCCTACCCCCCAAAAGTCTACAAGTCCACCAGTCAATGTGCACGCACTCGTCCCGAGTACAAGGGACAGGCGGTAGCAGTCCCGCCCACCCCGGTATCGGGACAGGTAACGTGCGTGAAGATCGCCCAGACTGGGACATTCAACAAGAATGTGTCGAATAGTCTTGGGGACAACGCAATCTTCATAGTAGTGCGCTGGCGAGCGTCCCATAAAATGACTGTGCGTCCCGCGAGTGTGTCCAATTCGGAGACGACAGAAACCAACCTGAAGCCTTCGCGGCATTGGGGGATAGGTCCATGGGAACAGTCGCGGCGCAATGGCACGCAACTTTAAGTTCCCTTCGACCGTCTCCCATCTTCTTTGCCAAGCAGTCCGAAGAGCTGCCCGCATTCCTACCATGTAGTCGGTGTGAGGAAGAGCGAAACGCTGGTCCGGTCGCAGAGTCCTCGCGGACTCTTTGGCGCCCTCATCGGAGCGCTCATTCCCCGCAATTCCTACATGTCCAGGAACCCAGCAGAAGATAATCTCGAAATCTGCCCGGTTCGCCAAAACCGTGGCGTCACGGATATCGCGAACCAGGGGATGCGGAGATTCCAATGCCTCGAGAGCACTCAGGGCGCTTTGTGAGTCGCTATAGATCACAATCCGGTCTCCGAACCGGGCACGTCGCGTAATCTCCCGTACCGAGTGGTGTATTGCCACCGGCTCGGCCGTGAAGACAGACGCAGCGCCAGGTAGAGCCCCGCTGACTTCAAACAGAGGGGATACGGCGTGGAAGCCGACCCCCTCTTCGGACTTGGAGCCATCCGTATACACTGGCACGGTTCAAGCGTGACACGAGGTGTGCTCCAAAAAGGTCGAACGCATTACTCCCGGCGCCGTACAAGCTTTGGGAGCAGAGGTGTGGCGACAAATAGCCAAATTTGGTACCCTCCAGGGTGGCGTCCTGGGCAGAATCAGGGGCGCCACCGGCCCGAGAGCTATATCTACCTCTCGAAGGAGTTTCCTGGCCCTAAACCCAAAGGGCTTAGGGTATGACTGGCGTCTCTCGGCGGCATAGGCACCATCGAGATCAGCTGCGGATGCAGTGAGAGCTGTTGGCGACTGAGGAAGGCGCCGTGCTCGCGCGTACAGGCGAGTGATGCACTGCACTCGGCGCAGAGCTAGTGGCATCTCCCCAGCATCGACCAACAGGCTCTCAATGGGGAAAGTGCGGAAGGCACCGGTCGCAAGGCGGAGGCCGGTGTGGTGGATCGAATGCACCTTCCGCAATAAACGCTCGCATCCGTAGTCGAGCTTCGAACCAACAAAGGATCGATAAAAAAGTAGGGCAGTAGCCCTAACAGCGCTCCAAGCGCTGAACGTCACGTAACGGAGAATATCCATGGCGCGGGTACAAGAGACCCTAAGGCTGCGAATATGAGCCTCCTAGGTGAGGCGTCGGTCGAATACAAGACCAAGGAAACGGTGCGACTCAACCACATTCAGGCGCACCCCATTAAGAAACAAATCTGGGTCGGGGTGGAGCCGTGGATGGCGGCAGAAATGCATAACCTTAGTCTTGGCCAAAGAAAACCGAAACCTGTGCGGTTCGGCATAGCGAGAGACGCGGTTCAATGCCTGTTGGAGTCGAAGCTCCAGAGTTGGCATCTGGGCCGCGCCAAAAGAGATCGAAAGGTCGTCCACGTAGAGCGTAGCGAGAACTTCTTCCGGCAGCACCGAGGTGATGCCGTTGATGCTCAGGGCAAAGAGTGCAACACTGAGGACACTTCCCTGCGGGACACCCTCTTCCTGCTCCTTTGGGCCGGAAAGAGCTCCCCCCACCCGTACGCGGAATCGACGATCTCGCAAAAATTCACATATAAAGACTGAGAGGCGTCCCCTCGCCCCCGTCGTGTGGAGAGTCTCCATGATACCGTATCGCCATGTGGTATCATAGGCCTTCTCCAGATCGAAAAAGACCGTGGCGTAGTGCTGTCTACGAAGGAAAGCCCAGCAGACGGCATTTTCCAGTCGGAGCAGAGCATCCGACGTGGAGTGGAACTTGCGGAAGCCGCAATGTGCAGAAGACAGATGGCCTCCGCTGTCCAGGAAAAAGGCTAGTCTAACATTTACCAATTTCTCCATCAACTTGCACACGCAAGAGGTTAGAGAGATTGGGCGGAAACCGGTCGGAGTAGAGTGATCTCTCCCCGGTTTGCGAAAGGCGAGCACAGTAGCGATTCACCAGGAATCTGGGAGATGACCCTCCACCCAGATCCTATTGGAGTGGTCGGCGTGCAAAACGGCGAGACGTTCTGGGAATAGTAGTCAGGCCCGCGGCTATGAGGTTGCTGGAGAAGAACTCAACGGCCTCATCTACCGACCTAAACTCTTCGACTAGGATAGAGAATTCAGTCATTTCCTGAAATGCATGCCACCACGCGCGCGCCAAGCACCACCTAGGTGGGCTCTCAGGCGGCAGTTGCCCTGAAAATGATATTTGAATGGGAACTGATCACTACCATGGAGGTCATCGACAACCCCCTAATCAAAATTAGGTTGTGCATCCGAAGAGCACAAAGATAGATCAAGGCAAGAAAATGAAGCGCTTCTCGGGCAGTGATGCGTAAACTCATCCACATTTAGGACACCTATCTCAAGCTCCTCGATCAGATCGGCAAGGACTTGTTCCCTGGAATTAATTGAGTAATATCCCAAGAGAAGATTCCTGCCGTTCAGATCTCCAAGCAAGAGAAAGGGCATCGGCAACCGCGCTACGACGCGGCGGAAGTCCCCCGCGTCGAAGTCAGCTGACAGTGGAATGTACGCAATGATAGTATACCTCCTATCCAGGTGAAGCTGCAGAGCCACTGCCTGAAAGGCGGTATCTAAAGTGAAAGGAAGAACGGAGACATCATGCCGGGTGTAAACCGCGCATCCCCCAGCCCCGCAATCTCTTGGTGGTGGGGTCGCAAGACCCTTATACCCCAGGAGGGCGGGCAGGGGGCACGCGCCTAACATGGTCTCCTGCAGAAAAATAGGTAACAGGGAACGGGACGAGACGAGCCTCCGCAGCTCGTCCCAGCTGGCCCGGAGTCCACGGCAATTCCATTGAAGAAATATGCCCTCCAGGCCTAGCTCGGAGGAGATGCGGGGGCCCTCTTCGAACAGAATACCCTCACGGCAATGGCCGTACCCTTCCCGGAGGCAGAACCCCGGGCGCTGTTGGCCGGACAATGCGCTGCCGGCTTCGAGGACTTATTGGGGAAGGTTGGGCTTGTCATGCGAGTCTTTCCTCCCTCCGCCTCGAAACCTTAGGCGGGCGTTGCGGCTTCGGAGGTGGGGCGGACCTCTTTTCGAGGATCCACCGTCTCCGAGCCACTCAGCCCACCACTAGGCGTGGGCGAACGAGCCGAAGCTCCTTTCTTGCTGTCATCCTTTTGGGGGATAGCTTTAGCAACCCCAGATGGCCTCGCGATCAACTTCAAGGGTGTTGCCTCCTGTGAGTCTAATGACTCGGTGGAGGCGCGTGGCCGTTTCGCCTTACGGGAAACGGTCACCTTCGGCTATCTACCAATTACACTAACTAATGCTCTCCTCTGATGGATCATGTTGCCCTTGTCCAACATGGTGCCATCAGTGGAGCGAAGAACGAGGAAGCGTTTAAAGCCAGCGGGCTCGATAACGCCAGGTAACCTCTGAATGAGGGGCCCCAATGTTATCGAGGCTCGACCCTGCGCACTTTTCGTCTTAGTCTGGAGCTCCGCACCTGGGGGGGGGGGCAGAGGGGCCAGATGTGCCGATCTTGGCTTGGTCGCTTACCGAATTGGCTGCAGACACATCCGTCCCCACAGTCCTTGTGGATGGAGAGGAGCCCCGAATCTTCTTAGTCTTTTTCCTATATTTTTCTTTTTAGGAGAGGAGGGCGGGGAATGAACCCGCTTCTCACCTCCGCCGGCAGGTGACCCCAGGCCATATGGACCGGGCTCAGCCAGGTGCTTCTCCGAGATGGAGAAGGTCCTGGCAGTGGCAAAGGCACCGGTCAGAGGATTTTATTTTTTTTAATTAAGGAGCTATCTGGCGACTGCCGACTTAGGCATTAGTCGCCGTAAACAAACATCCTAATTCTAGGCTACTTTAAAAATTAAACAGGAAACAATAAAAAGAAATAACAATAACAATAAAGAAGCAATAACAAAAACAATAACAACAACAACAACAAACCAGGTTAAATGAAAGGGAGAAGGCCAGCCTCCCCCCAAAAGTAATAAGTCCACTAGTCATGGTGCACGCACTCGTCCCGAGTACAAGGGACAGGCGGTAGCGACCCCGCCCATCCCGGTACCGGGACAGGTGTCGTGCGCGAAGATCACCCAGACTGGGACATTCGACAAGAATGTGCCGAACAGTCTGGGGGACGACGCAGTCGTTGCAATAGGGCGCAGGCAAGCGCTCCATCAAGTAGCGATGCGTCACACGAGTGTGTCCGATTCGAAGCCGCCGCAGCATTGGGGGATAGGTCCATGGGAACAGTCGCGGCGCAATGGCACGCAACTTTAAGTTCCCCTCGACCGTCTCCCATCTTCTTTGCCAAGCAGTCCGAAGAGCTGCCCGTATTCCTGCCATGTAGTCAGTGTGAGGAAGAGCGAAACGCTGGTCCGGTCGCAGAGTCCTCGCGGACTCTTTGGCGCGCTCATTCCCCGCATTTCCTACATGTCCAGGAACCCAGCAGAAGATAATCTCGACATCTGCCCGGCTCGCCAAAACCGTGGCGTCACGGATTTCGCGAACCAGGGGATGCGGAGATTCCAATGCCCCGAGAGCACTCAGGGCGCTTTGTGAGTCCCTATAGATCACAATCCGGTCTCCGAACCGGGCACGTCGCGTAATCTCCCGTACCGAGTGGTGTATTGCCACCAGCTCGGCCGTGAAGACAGACGCAGCGCCTGGTAGAGCCCCGCTGACTTCAAACAGAGGGGATACGGCGTGGAAGCCAACCCCCTCTTGGGACTTGGAGCCATCCGTATACACTGGCACGGTACCAGCGTGACACGATGTGTGCTCCAAAAAGGTCGAACGCAATACTCCCGGCGCAGTACAAGCTTTGGGAGCAGAGGCGTGGCGACAAATAGCCAAATGTGGTACCCTCCAGGGTGGCGTCCTGGGCAGAACCAGGGGCGCCACCGACCCGAGAGCTATATCTACCTCTCGAAGGAGTTTCCTGGCCCTAAACCCAAAGGGCTTAGAGTATGACTGGCGTCTCTCGGCGGCATAGGCACCATCGAGATCAGCTGCGGATGCAGTGAGAGCTGTTGGCGACTGAGGGAGGCGCCGGGCTCGCGCGTACAGGCGAGTGATGCACTGCACGCGGCGCAGAGCGAGTGGCATCTCCCCAGCATCGACCAACAGGCTCTCAATGGGGGAAGTGCGGAAGGCACCGGTCGCAAGGCGAAGGCCGGTGTGGTGGATTGAATCCACCTTCCGCAATAAACGCTCGGCTGCGGATGCATAAAACTCGCATCCGTAGTCGAGCTTCGAGCGAACAAAGGATCGATAAAAAAGTAAGGCGGTAGCCCTATCAGCGCCCCAAGCGCTGAACGTCACGGAACGGAGAATGTCCATGGCGCGGGTACAAGAGACCCTAGGGCTGCGAATATGAGCCTCCCAGGTGAAGCGTCGGTCGAATACAAGACCAAGGAAACGGTGCGACTCAACCACATCCAGGCGCACCCCATTAAGAAACAAATCTGGGTCGGGGTGAAGCCGTGGATGGCGGCAGAAGTGCACCACCTTAGTCTTGGCCAAAGAAAACCGAAACCTGTGCGCTTCGGCATAGCGAGAGACGCGGTTCAATGCCTGTTGGAATCGACGCTCCAGAGTTGGCATCTGGGCCGCGTCAAAAGAGATCGAAAGGTCGTCCACGTAGAGCGTAGCGAGAACATCTTCTGGCAGAACCGAGGTGATGCCGTTGATGCTCAGGGCAAAGAGTGTGACACTGAGGACACTTTCCTGCGGGACACCCTCTTCCTGCTCCTTTGGGGCAGAGAGGGCTCCCCCCACCCGTACGCGGAATCGACGATCTCGCAAAAATTCAGATATAAACATTGGGAGGCGTCCCCTCGCCCCCATCGTGTGGAGAGTCTCCATGATACCGTATCGCCATGCGGTATCATAGGCCTTCTCCAGATCAAAAAACACCGTGGCGTAGTGCTGTCTACGAAGGAAAGCCTCGCAGACGGCATTTTCCAGTCGGAGTAGAGCATCCGACGTGGAGTGAAACTTACGGAAGCCGCACTGTGCAGAAGACAGATGGCCTCCGCTGTCCAGGAAATAGGCTAATCTAACATTTACCAATTTCTCCATCAACTTGCACACGCAAGAGGTTAGAGAGATTGGGCGGAAACCGGTCGGAGTAGAGTGATCTCTCCCCGGCTTGCGAAAGGCGAGCACAGTAGCGATTCGCCAGGAGTCTGGGAGAAGACCTTCCACCCAGATCCTGTTAAACAGATCTAACAGAAAGGCCATGCCTCGCTCACCCAGGTGTCGAAGCATGGCGTACGGGACATCGTCCGGACCATGGGCGGTGTCCGCGCACGAAGCGAGAGCGGAACGCAACTCACTCACAGTAAACTTGTCGTTGAAGGGTTCTCCGCCTCTGGAGGTAAAGTCCAGCCGGCGGCCTTCCGCGACATCACGACGTGCATTGAATGCTGGCGGAGCAGCATCACGGCTAGAGAATGCGGAGAAAGCGGTCGCTAAGGATTCCGCCACGGACGCGGGGTCCGAGATTGCGGTCCCATTCTCCTGGAGAACGGGAGGGGGGTCCTGCGAGAACTTGCCCCGAATTCTTTTGACTCGCTTCCACACCTCAGCTGAAGGGGTCTTCCCGTTAAGTGAAGACACGTATGCCCGCCAAGAAGAGCGGCGGGCGTGCTTCGAAATATACCGGAACCTAGCCCTAGCCCGACGAAATTCAGCGACAGTGAAATCGTTCGGGCGGCGCTTATAGCGCATGTAGGCATAACGCTTCTGTTTGAGGGCCGTCTCACACGCGGCCGACCACCATAGGAGTGGTCGGCGTGCAAAACGGCCAGACGTCCTAGGAATAGTAGTCAGGCCCACGGCGATGAGGTTGCCGGAGAAGAACTCAACGGCCTCATCTACCGACCTAAACTCCTCGACTGAGATAGAGAATTCAGTCATTTCCTGAAATGCAGGCCACCGCGCCCGCGCCAAGCACCACCGAGGTGGTCTCTCAGGCGGCAGTTGCCCTGAAAATGATATTTGAATGGGAAAGTGATCACTACCATGGAGGTCATCGACCACCCCCCAATCAAAATCAGGCTGTGCATCCGAAGAGCACAAAGATAGGTCAGGGCAAGAAAATGAAGCGGTTCTCGGACAGTGATGCGTAAACTCATCCACGTTTAGGACACACATCTCAAGCTCTTCGATCAGATCGGCAAGGACTTGTCCCCTGGGATTTATGGAGTAATCTCCCCAGAGAGGATGCCTGCCGTTCAGATCTCCAAGCAAGAGATAGGGCCTCGGCAACCGTGCCACGACGCGGCGGAAGTCCCCCGCGTCGAAGTCAGCTGACGGTGGAATGTACGCAAAAATGATAGTATACCTCCTATCCAGGTGCAGCTGCACAGCCACTGCCTGAAAGGAGGTATCTAAAGAGAAAGAAAGAACGGAGACATCATGCCGGGTGTAAACCGCGCATCCCCCAGCCCGGCCATCCCGCGGTGGTGTTTTTTTTTTTTTTTTTTTAAAGCGGCTATCTGGCGACTGCCGACTTAGGCATAAGTCGCCGTGAAAAACAGCCTAGTTCTAGGCTACTTTAAAAAATTAAACAGAAAACAATAAAAAGAAATAACAATAACAATAACAAAGCAATAACAAAAAACATTACAAGAAAAACAACAACAATTAAATCGGGTTAAATAAAAGGGAGAAGGCCGGCCTCCCCCAAAAAGTCAATAAGTCCACCAGTCAAAGTACACGCACTCGTCCCGAGCACAAGGGACAGGCGGTAGCGACCCCGCCCATCCCGGTACCGGGACAGGTGTCGTGCGCGAAGATCACCCAGACTGGGACATTCAACAAGAATGTGCACAACAGTCTGGGGGACGACGCAGTCGTTGCAATAGGGCGCAGGCGAGCGCTCCATCAGATAGCGATGCGTCACACGAGTGTGTCCGATTCGGAGACGACAGAAAGCAGCCTGAAGCCGCCGCGGCATTGGGGGATAGGTCCATGGGAACAGTCGCGGCGCAATGGCACGCAACTTTAAGTTCCCTTCGACCGTCTCCCATCTTCTTTGCCAAGCAGTCCGAAGAGCTGCCCGTATTCCTGCCATGTAGTCGGTGTGAGGAAGAGCGAAACCGTGGTCCGGTCGCAGAGTCCTCGCGGACTCTTTGGCGCGCTCATTCCCCGCAATTCCTACATGTCCAGGAACCCAGCAGAAGATAATCTCTACATCTGCCCGGCTCGCCAAAACCGTGGCGTCACGGATATCGCGAACCAGGGGATGCGGAGATTCCAATGCCCCAAGAGCACTCAGGGCGCTTTGTGAGTCGCTATAGATCACAATCCGGTCTCCGAACCGGGCACGTCGCGTAATCTCCCGTACCGAGTGGTGTATTGCCACCAGCTCGGCCGTGAAGACAGACGCAGCGCCTGGTAGAGCCCCGCTGACTTCAAACAGAGGGGATACGGCGTGGAAGCCGACCCCCTCTTGGGACTTGGAGCCATCCGTATACACTGGCACGGTACCAGCGTGACACGATGTGTGCTCCAAAAAGGTCGAACGCAATACTCCCGGCGCAGTACAAGCTTTGGGAGCAGAGGCGTGGCGACAAATAGCCAAATGTTGTACCCTCCAGGGTGGCGTCCTGGGCAGAACCAGGGGCGCCACCGGCCAGAGAGCTATATCTACCTCTCGAAGGAGTTTCCTGGCCCTAAACCCAAAGGGCTTAGGGTATGACTGGCGTCTCTCGGCGGCATAGGCACCATCGAGATCAGCTGCGGATGCAGTGAGAGCTGTTGGCGACTGAGGGAGGCGCCGGGCTCGCGCGTACAGGCGAGTGATGCACTGCACGCGGCGCAGAGCGAGTGGCATCTCCCCAGCATCGACCAACAGGCTCTCAATGGGGGAAGTGCGGAAGGCACCGGTCGCAAGGCGAAGGCCGGTGTGGTGGATTGAATCCACCTTCCGCAATAAACACTCGGCTGCGGATGCATAAAACTCGCATCCGTAGTCGAGCTTCGAGCGAACAAAGGATCGATAAAAAAGTAAGGCGGTAGCCCTATCAGCGCCCCAAGCGCTGAACGTCACGGAACGGAGAATGTCCATGGCGCGGGTACAAGAGACACTAAGGCTGCGAATATGAGCCTCCCAGGTGAGACGTCGGTCGAATACAAGACCAAGGAAATGGTGCGACTCAACCACATCCAGGCGCACCCCATTAAGAAACAAATCTGGGTCGGGGTGAAGCCGTGGATGGCGGCAGAAGTGCACCACCTTAGTCTTGGCCAAAGAAAACCGAAACCTGTGCGCTTCGGCATAGCGAGAGACGCGGTTCAATGCCTGTTGGAGTCGACGCTCCAGAGTTGGCATCTGGGCCGCGCCAAAAGAGATCGAAAGGTCGTCCACGTAGAGCGTAGCGAGAACATCTTCCGGCAGCACCGAGGTGATGCCGTTGATGCTCAAGGCAAAGAGTGTGACACTGAGGACACTTCCCTGCGGGACACCCTCTTTCTGCTCCTTTGGGGCAGAGAGGGCTCCCCCCACCCGTACGCGGAATCGACGATCTCGCAAAAATTCAGATATAAACATTGGGAGGCGTCCCCTCGCCCCCATCGTGTGGAGAGTCTCCATGATACCGTATCGCCATGCGGTATCATAGGCCTTCTCCAGATCAAAAAACACCGTGGCGTAGTGCTGTCTACGAAGGAAAGCCTCGCAGACGGCATTTTCCAGTCGGAGCAGAGCATCCGACGTGGAGTGAAACTTATGGAAGCCGCACTGTGCAGAAGACAGATGGCCTCCGCTGTCCAGGAAATAGGCTAATCTAACATTTACCAATTTCTCCATCAACTTGCAAACGCAAGAGGTTAGAGAGATTGGGCGGAAACCGGTCGGAGTAGAGTGATCTCTCCCCGGCTTGCGAAAGGCGAGCACAGTAGCGATTCGCCAGGAGTCTGGGAGAAGACCTTCCACCCAGATCCTGTTGAACATATCTAACAGAAAGGCCATGCCTCGCTCACCCAGGTGTCGAAGCATGGCGTACGGGACATCGTCCGGACCATGGGCGGTGTCCGCGCACGAAGCGAGAGCGGAACGCAACTCACTCACAGTAAACTTGTCGTTGAAGGGTTCTCCGCCTCTGGAGGTAAAGTCCAGCCGGCGGGCTTCCGCGACATCACGACGTGCATTGAATGCTGGCGGAGCAGCATCACGGCTAGAGAATGCGGAGAAAGCGGTCGCTAAGGATTCCGCCACGGACGCGGGGTCCGAGATTGCGGTCCCATTCTCCTGGAGAACGGGAGGGGGGTCCTGCGAGAACTTGCCCCGAATTCTTTTGACTCGCTTCCACACCTCAGCTAAAGGGGTCTTCCCGTTAAGTGAAGACACGTATGCCCGCCAAGAAGAGCGGCGGGCGTGCTTCGAAATATACCGGAACCTACCCCTAGCCCGACGAAATTCAGCGACAGTGAAATCGTTCGGGCGGCGCTTATAGCGCATGTAGGCATAACGCTTCTGTTTGAGGGCCGTCTCACACTCGGCCGACCACCATAGGAGTGGTCGGCGTGCAAAACGGCCAGACGTCCTAGGAATAGTAGTCAGGCCCACGGCGATGAGGTTGCCGGAGAAGAACTCAACGGCCTCATCTACCGACCTAAACTCCTCGACTGAGATAGAGAATTCAGTCATTTCCTGAAATGCAGGCCACCGCGCCCGCGCCAAGCACCGCCGAGGTGGTCTCTCAGGCGGCAGTTGCCCTGAAAATGATATTTGAATGGGAAAGTGATCACTACCATGGAGGTCATCGACCACCCCCCAATCAAAATCAGGCTGTGCATCCGAAGAGCACAAAGATAGGTCAGGGCAAGAAAATGAAGCGGTTCTCGGACAGTGATGCGTAAACTCATCCACGTTTAGGACACCCATCTCAAGCTCTTCGATCAGATCGGCAAGGACTTGTCCCCTGGGATTTATGGAGTAATCTCCCCAGAGAGGATGCCTGCCGTTCAGATCTCCAAGCAAGAGATAGGGCCTCGGCAACCGTGCCACGACGCGGCGGAAGTCCCCCGCGTCGAAGTCAGCTGACGGTGGAATGTACGCAGAAATGATAGTATACCTCCTATCCAGGTGCAGCTGCACAGCCACTGCCTGAAAGGAGGTATCTAAAGAGAAAGGAAGAACGGAGACATCATGCCGGGTGTAAACCGCGCATCCCCCAGCCCGGCCATCCCGCGGTGGTGGTGTCGCAAGACCCTTATACCCCGGGAGGGCAGGCAGGGGGCACGCGCCTAGCATGGTCTCCTGCAAAAAAATAGCTAACGGGGAACGGGACGAGGCGAGCCTCCGCAGCTCCTCCCAGTTGGCCCGGAGTCCACGGCAATTCCATTGAAGGAATATGCCCTCCAGGCCTAGCTCGGAGGAGACGCGGGGGCCCTCCTCGAATTGAAGACCCTCACGGGAATGGCCGTACGCTTCCCGGGGGCAGAACCCCGGGCGCTGTTGGCCGGACAAAGCGCTGGAGGCGCTGTCGCCTTCGAGGACTTATTGGGGGAGGTTGGGCTCGCCATGCGAGTCTTTTCCTCCCTCCGCCTCGAAACCTTAGGCGGGCGCTGCGGCTTCGGAGGCGGGGGGGCCTCTTTTCGAGGAACCACCGTCTCCGAGCCACTCGCTCCACCTCGGGGCGTGGGCGAAGGAGCCGAAGCTCCTTTGTTGCTGTCCTCCTTTCGGGGGACAGCTTTAGGAACCCCTGAAGATGGTCTAGCGACCATCTTCAGGGGTGTTGCCTCCTGTGAGTCTAACGACTCGGTGGAGGCGCGTGGCCGTTTCGCCTTACGGGAAACGGTCACGCTGGGGGAAGAGGGGGGAGCCCTGGTTTTAGCCGGGGCAGGGTATGAACCATTTTTGCCGCCAGCTTTACCAGGGGAGCGCCCGGGTTGGGGTAGTGCCCGCAGAAGGGCTCCGAATGGGCGCGGAAACAACCGTGCTCGTTGGCCTGGATGGGCCAGGAGCAGAGGGTGCCTTGCTAACTATTGAGGCATATGACGTCCCAGGCAGAGCCGGGCGCGCCAGGACCAAGTCCTTTGCCTCGCGGAATGAGAGTCGATCCTGGGCCTGAACGGCCAGGATTTCCTTCTCAAGGAGATATGCACCACATTGCTTCGAAGAAGCAGGGTGCGGCTCTCCGCAATTGACACACTTGGCCACACACGATTTGGACTTATCGTGTGCGACCTTGGAGCAATTTACACAGACTTCGGGTGACCCCGATTTTGCACGTCTACATGATCGATTCGTATGGCCGAAGCGGTGACAGTAATAGCACCGCCGCGGCAGTGGCACGAATGCCTTCACGCGGTAGCGGTACCAACCGGCACGCACCGACTCAGGGAGCTTGTCACAGTCGAACGTGACGAGGAGTGTCGGGGTGGGTCTCGAGGCCCCTCCCTGTTTTCTCATCACACGTTCGACCTTGACCGCCCCATGGTCGGCCAGCTCTAGGGTGATGTCTTCAATGGAGTAGTCAACGAGTTCCCTCGCATAAACTACTCCTTTCACAAAGTTCATGGTAGAGTGCGGCGTCACACTCACCGGGGTGCCATGAAGTGTCCGAAGAGCACTTATCTTGGTCGCCTCGGCGGGATTCGCCGCATTCGCCAGAAGGCTCCCGTCCGAGAAACGGGTTACCTTCGGCTCTCTACCAATTGCACTAGCTAATCCTCTCCTCTGATGGATCATGTTGCCCTTGGACAACATGGTGCCATCAGTGGAGCGAATAACGAGGAAGCGCTTGAAGCCAGCGGGCTCGAAAACGCCAGGTAACCTCTGAATGAGGGGCCCCGATGTCATCGAGGCTCCGCCCTGTGCATTCTTGGTGTTAGTCTTAGTCAGGGGCTCCGCACACGAGGGGGTAGAGGGGCCGGATGTGCCGATCTTGGCTTGGTCGCCTACCAAAGTGGCAGCAGACCCATCCGTCCCCGCAGCCCCCGCGGATGGAGAGGAGCCCCGAGTCTTCTTCGTCTTTTTAGTATTTTTCTTTTTAGGAGAGGAGGGCGGGGAATGAACCCGCTTCTCACCTCCGCCGGCAGAAGCCCCCATGCCAGATGGGCCGGCCTCAGACAGGTCCCTCTCTGAAATGGAGAAGGTCCTGGTCGTCGTAGGGGCACCTGTCGGAGGAGATCCCTCCCCTCCTTTTACTGCCTCGGAGCCCTCGGCCGTTTGAGGGGGACCTTACATAGGGGCGGATTCGGTGCTTGGCGCCGAGCCCGGATTCCCCCCCATGGAAGGCCCTACCATCTGAGGCTGGGTCTCCTCAAGGACCATGTCTATCACAGGAGGGGCCTCCAGTTGGCCATCCCCTCCCAGGACAACGCAGGTCCCCTTGGCAGTGTCGCCAGTCTTGTGTGGGGAGACACAGGCCTTGACCCCAGCAAGGTTTAAAATTCTTGCCAGCAGGTCTTTTGAGGGAAGCGACCGAAGGGGCCTGGCTTCCCTCTCCCCCCTAAGGGGGTTTGCCCTACCGAGCCGCTTGCACGAGGGGCGGTCGGCAATGGGCTGCCTGCTGGCTTTCTTGGCAGTCCCCTTAGAAAGCAAAGGAGGGACTGCCGCTGGAGATAGGGAAGTGCCCGAAAGCACCTCCAGAGAAGGGGGTGAGGGGGAGTCCCCTACACCCGTAAGCGTAGGAGAGGAGTAAGCCTCCTCTCCGGTTAAAGAATTATGGAGGGTCCCTTGCGCAAGCACAAGGGGGGGGACCTCCATTTTCTCGGTGGAGCTGCCCGAGGGCGGCTCCGTTGATTTTCTTGGGGAAGTTGGGGGTTGGGTTTTTTTGTTTTTTGTGTCATACATGGGCATGGTGACCCTCTTTTTAATACGGGACGCAATAGCTCATCACCTCTCGCAGTTGCCCGCACTGCGAGAGGTGCTTACTAGCCCGGCAGAGCCAGGCGCCGCCATTCGGGACCACCCCTCCCGCCTGGTGGCCTGGCAGTCCATCGGCATGGCGGCTCCACCTTGGACACGGCGTAAAATTGATAGAATGTGAAGAGGAGAGGAAAGGGGATGTGAGGAAGGTATGGGTGGGGATGAAGCAGGTTGTTAAAAAACCCCATCCCGAACCGGAGCTGAGGGGTTAGGGAACAATGTCCCCCCTCCCCCCAGCCCCGATCCGGGGTGGTTGGCTTGAGAAGAAGGTCAGCATCTACCCTGTGAAATTAGAGGCTGACCAGAGAAAGTTGTGGGAGAGGTTGTATGAAAAGCGACGAGGTAGGGGAGAAATCGGGCTATCTGAAGGAAAGAAGAGAGGCTAAGCTGGGGCCGGACGGAGCGCTGGATCCCTCCTTGTACTGCTTTGGAAACCCAGGCCGTTTGAGGAGGACCTTGCATAGGGGCGGATTTGGGTTCGGTGCTTGGTGCCGATCCCAGATTCGCTCCCATGGAAGGCTCTACCGTTTGAGGCTAGGTTTCCTCAAAGACCATCTCTATCTCAGTGGGGGCCTCCAGTTGCCCTCGCCCCCAGGACATTGCAGGTCCCGTTGGCAGCGTTGTCACAAGTCACGTGGGGGGAGGCACAGGCCTTGACCCCAGCAAGGTCCAATATTCTTGCCAGCAGGTCTTTTGAGGGAAGTGACCGAAGGGGCTTGGCTTCCCTCTAAGGGGGTTTGCCCTACCAGGCCGCTTCAATGGGGAGCAGTCGGCTATGGTCTTGGCAGTCGGCTATGGTCTTGGCAGTCCCCTTGGAAAGAAAAGGGGGGACTGACGCTGGTAAGAGGGAGGTGCCCAAAGGCATCTCCAAACAAGGGGGTGAGGGGGAATCCCCTACACCCGTAGTGAAAGGAGAGGAGTAAGCTTCCTCTCTTGTTAGAGAAATTTGGAGGGTCCCCTGTGCAAGCACAGGGAGGAGGGGGGGCACCTCCATTTTATCTGTGGAGCTGCCCGAGGGTGGCTCCGATGATGGACAGGGGGAAATTGAGCGGATAAAATCTGTTTTTTTTTCATTTTTTTTTTTTTTTTTTTTATAGAGCCCATCTGGCAACTACCCACTTGGGCATAAGTCGCCGAAAAACACGACAGCCTAGAATTAGGCTACTTTAAAGTTAAAATATGAAAACTTAACAATCAATATAAATTGGAAAAACTTAACAATCGAAGCAATCTCCGGCAGCGGGGGGAGGTCCCCCTCACCCCGGTGCAGGAGAGTGCAACCTAAAACAAAACAATAACAAAAAAAGGAACCTTAAATAAAGGGGAGAAAGCCGGCCTCCCCCAAAAAGTCAATAAGTCCACCAGTCATGGTGCACGCACTCGTCCCGAGTACAAGGGACAGGCGGTAGCGACCCCGCCCATCCCGGTACCGAGACAGGTATCGTGCGCGAAGATCACCCAGACTGGGACATTCGACAAGAATATGCCGAACAGTCTGGGGGACGACGCAGTCGTTGCAATAGGGCACATGCGAGCGCTCCACCAAGTAACGATGCGTCACACGAGTGTGTCCGATTCGAAGACGACAGAAAGCAACCTGAAGCCGCCGCGGCATTGGGGGATAGGTCCATGGGAACAGTCGCGGCGCAATGGCACGCAACTTTAAGTTCCCCTCGACCGTCTCCCATCTTCTTTGCCAAGCAGTCCGAAGAGCTGCCCGTATTCCTGCCATGTAGTCGGTGTGAGGAAGAGCGAAACGCTGGTCCGGTCGCAGAGTCCTCGCGGACTCTTTGGCGCCCTCATCGGCGCGCTCATTCCCCGCAATTCCTACATGTCCAGGAACCCAGCAGAAGATAATCTCGACATCTGCCCGGCTCGCCAAAACCGTGGCGTCACGGATTTCGCGAACCAGGGGATGCGGAGATTCCAATGCCCCGAGAGCACTCAGGGCGCTTTGTGAGTCGCTATAAATCACAATCCGGTCTCCGAACCGGGCACGTCGCGTAATCTCCCGTACCGAGTGGTGTATTGCCACCAGCTCGGCCGTGAAGACAGACGCAGCGCCTGGTAGAGCCCCGCTGACTTCAAACAGAGGGGATACGGCGTGGAAGCCGACCCCCTCTTGGGACTTGGAGCCATCCGTATACACTGGCACGGTACCAGCGTGACACGATGTGTGCTCCAAAAAGATCGAACGCAATACTCCCGGCGCAGTACAAGCTTTGGGAGCAGAGGCGTGGCGACAAATAGCCAAATGTGGTACCCTCCAGGGTGGCGTCCTGGGCAGAACCAGGGGCGCCACCGGCCCGAGAGCTATATCTACCTCTCGAAGGAGTTTCCTGGCCCTAAACCCAAAGGGCTTAGGGTATGACTGGCGTCTCTCGGCGGCATAGGCACCATCGAGATCAGCTGCGGATGCAGTGAGAGCTGTTGGCGACTGGGGGAGGCGCCGGGCTCGCGCGTACAGGCGAGTGATGCACTGCACGCGGCGCAGAGCGAGTGGCATCTCCCCAGCATCGACCAACAGGCTCTCAATGGGGGAAGTGCGGAAGGCACCGGTCGCAAGGCGAAGGCCGGTGTGGTGGATCGAATCCACCTTCCGCAATAAACGCTCGGCTGCGGATGCATAAAACTCGCATCCGTAGTCGAGCTTCGAGCGAACAAAGGATCGATAAAAAAGTAAGGCGGTAGCCCTATCAGCGCCCCAAGCGCTGAACGTCACGGAACGGAGAATGTCCATGGCGCGGGTACAAGAGACCCTAAGGCTGCGAATGTGAGCCTCCCAGGTGAGGCGTCGGTCGAATACAAGACCAAGGAAACGGTGCGAGTCAAGCACATCCCGGCGCACCCCATTAAGAAACAAATCTGGGTCGGGGTGAAGCCGTGGATGGCGGCAGAAGTGCACCACCTTAGTCTTGGCCAAAGAAAACCGAAACCTGTGCGCTTCGGCATAGCGAGAGACGCGGTTCAATGCCTGTTGGAGTCGACGCTCCAGAGTTGGCATCTGGGCCGCGCCAAAAGAGATCGAAAGGTCGTCCACGTAGAGCGTAGCGAGAACATTTTCCGGCAGCACCGAGGTGATGCCGTTGATGCTCAGGGCAAAGAGTGTGACACTGAGGACACTTCCCTGCGGGACACCCTCTTCCTGCTCCTTTGGGCCGGAGAGGGCTCCCCCCACCCGTACGCGGAATCGACGATCTCGCAAAAATTCAGATATAAACATTGGGAGGCGTCCCCTCGCCCCCATCGTGTGGAGAGTCTCCATGATACCGTATCGCCATGCGGTATCATAGGCTTTCTCCAGATCAAAAAACACCGTGGCGTAGTGCTGTCTACGAAGGAAAGCCTCGCAGACGGCATTTTCCAGTCGGAGTAGAGCATCCGACGTGGAGTGGAACTTACGGAAGCCGCACTGTGCAGAAGACAGATGGCCTCCGCTGTCCAGGAAATAGGCTAATCTAACATTTACCAATTTCTCCATCAACTTGCACACGCAAGAGGTTAGAGAGATTGGGCGGAAACCGGTCGGAGTAGAGTGATCTCTCCCCGGCTTGCGAAAGGCGAGCACAGTAGCGATTCGCCAGGAGTCTGGGAGGAGACCTTCCACCCAGATCCTGTTGAACAAATCTAATAGAAAGGCCATGCCTCGCTCACCCAGGTGTCGAAGCATGGCGTACGGGACATCGTCCGGACCATGGGCGGTGTCCGCGCACGAAGAGAGCGGAACGCAACTCACTCACAGTAAACTTGTCGTTGAAGAGTTCTCCGCCTCTGGAGGTAAAGTCCAGCCGGCGGCCTTCCGCGACATCACGACGTGCATTGAATGCTGGCGGAGCAGCATCACGGCTAGAGAATGCGGAAAAAGCGGTCGCTAAGGATTCCGCCACGGACGCGGGGTCCGAGATTGCGGTCCCATTCTGCTGGAGAACGGGAGGGGGGTCCTGCGAGAACTTGCCCCGAATCCTTTTGACTCGCTTCCACACCTCAGCTAAAGGGGTCTTCCCGTTAAGTGAAGACACGTATGCCCGCCAAGAAGAGCGGCGGGCGTGCTTCGAAATATACCGGAACCTAGCCCTAGCCCGACGAAATTCAGCGACGGTGAAATCGTTCGGGCGGCGCTTATAGCGCATGTAGGCATAACGCTTCTGTTTGAGGGCCGTCTCACACTCGGCCGACCACCATGGGAGTGGTCGGCGTGCAAAACGGCCAGACGTCCTAGGAATAGTAGTCAGGCCCACGGCGATGAGGTTGCCGGAGAAGAACTCAACGGCCTCATCTACCGACCTAAACTCCTTGACTGAGATAGAGAATTCAGTCATTTCCTGAAATGCAGGCCACCGCGCCAAGCACCACCGAGGTGGTCTCTCAGGCGGCAGTTGCCCTGAAAATGATATTTGAATGGGAAAGTGATCACTACCATGGAGGTCATCGACCACCCCCCAATCAAAATCAGGCTGTGCATCCGAAGAGCACAAAGATAGGTCAAGGCAAGAAAATGAAGCGGTTCTCGGACAGTGATGCGTAAACTCATCCACGTTTAGGACACCCATCTCAAGCTCTTCGATCAGATCGGCAAGGACTTGTCCCCTGGGATTTATGGTGTAATCTCCCCAGAGAGGATGCCTGCCGTTCAGATCTCCAAGCAAGAGATAGGGCCTCGGCAACCGTGCCACGACGCGGCGAAAGTCCCCCGCGTCGAAGTCAGCTGACGGTGGAATGTACGCAGAAATGATAGTATACCTCCTATCCAGGTGCAGCTGCACAGCCACTGCCTGAAAGGAGGTATCTAAAGAGAAAGGAAGAACGGAGACATCATGCCGGGTGTAAACCGCGCATCCCCCAGCCCGGCCGTCCCGCGGTGGTTGGGTCGCAAGACCCTTATACCCCGGGAGGGCAGGCAGGGGGCACGCGCCTAGCATGGTCTCCTGCAAAAAAATAGCTAACGGGGAACGGGATGAGGCGAGCCTCCGCAGCTCCTCCCAGTTGGCCCGGAGTCCACGGCAATTCCATTGAAGGAATATGCCCTCCAGGCCTAGCTCGGAGGAGACGCGGGGGCCCTCCTCGAATTGAAGACCCTCACGGGAATGGCCGTACGCTTCCCGGGGGCAGAACCCCGGGCGCTGTTGGCCGGACAAAGCGCTGAAGGCGCTGTCGCCTTCGAGGACTTATTGGGGGAGGTTGGGCTCGCCATGCGAGTCTTTTCCTCCCTCCGCCTCGAAACTTTAGGCGGGCGTTGCGGCTTCGGAGGCGGGGGGCCCTCTTTTCGAGGAACCACCGTCTCCGAGCCACTCGCTCCACCTCGGGGCGTGGGCAAAGGGGCCGAAGCTCCTTTGTTGCTGTCCTCCTTTCGGGGAACAGCTTTAGGAACCCCGGAAGATGGCCTAGCGACCATCTTCAGGGGTGTTGCCTCCTGTGAGTCTAACGACTCGGTGGAGGCGCGTGGCCGTTTCGCTTTACGCGAAACGGTCACGCTGGGGGAAGAGGGGGGAGCCCTGGTTTTAGCCGGGGCAGGGTATGAACCCTTTTTGCCGCCAGCTATACCAGGGGAGCGCCCAGGTTGGGTAGAGCCCACAGAAGGGCTCCGAATGGGCGCGGAAACAACCGTGCTCGTTGGCCTGGATGGGCCAGGAGCAGAGGGTGCCTTTCTAACTATTGAGGCATATGACGTCCCAGGCAGAGCCGGGCGCGCCAGGACCAAGTCCTTTGCCTCGCGGAATGAGAGTCGATCCTGGGCCTGAACGGCCAGGATTTCTTTCTCAAGGAGATATGCACCACATTGCTTCGAAGAAGCAGGGTGCGGCTCTCCGCAATTGACACACTTGGCCACACACGATTTGGACTTATCGTGTGCGACCTTGGAGCAATTTACACAGACTTCGGGTGACCCCGATTTTGCACGTCTACATGATCGATTCGTATGGCCGAAGCGGTGGCAGTAATAGCACCGCCGCGGCAGTGGCACGAATGCCTTCACGCGGTAGCGGTACCACCCGGCACGCACCGACTCAGGGAGCTTGTCACAGTCGAACGTGACGAAGAGTGTAGGGGTGGGTCTCGAGGCCCCTCCCTGTTTTCTCATCACACGTTCGACCTTGACCGCCCCATGGTCGGCCAGCTCTAGGGTGATGTCCTCAATGGAGTAGTCAACGAGTTCCCTCGCATAAACTACTCCTTTCACAAAGTTCATGGTAGAGTGCGGCGTCACACTCACCGGGGTGCCATGAAGTGTCCGAAGAGCACTTATCTTGGCCGCCTCGGCGGGATTCGCCGCATTCGCCAGAAGGCTCCCGTCCGAGAAACGGGTTACCTTCGGCTCTCTACCAATTGCACTAGCTAATCCTCTCCTCTGATGGATCATGTTGCCCTTGGACAACATGGTGCCATCAGTGGAGCGAATAACGAGGAAGCGTTTGAAGCCAGCGGGCTCGAAAACGCCAGGTAACCTCTGAATGAGGGGCCCCGATGTCATCGAGGCTCCGCCCTGTGCATTCTTGGTCTTAGTCGTAGTCAGGGGCTCCGCACACGAGGGGGTAGAGGGGCCGGATGTGCCGATCTTGGCTTGGTCGCCTACCAAAGTGGTAGCAGACCTATCCGTCCCCGCAGCCCCCGCGGATGGAGAGGAGCCCCGAGTCTTCTTCGTCTTTTGAGTCTTTTTAGTCTTTTTCTTTTTATGAGAGGAGGGCGGGGAATGAACCCGCTTTTCACCTCCGCCGGCAGAAGTCCCCAGGCCAGATGGACCAGCCTCAGCCAGGTCCCTCTCCGAAATGGAGAAGGTCCTGGTTGTCGTAGGGGCACCTGTCGGAGGAGATCCCTCCCCTCCTTCTACTGCCTCGGAGCCCTCAGCCATTTGAGGAGGACCTTGCATAGGGGCGGATTCGGGTTCGGTGCTTGGCGCCGAGCCCGAATTCCCCCCCATGGAAGGCCCTACCGTCTGGGGCTGGGTCTCCTCAAGGACCATGTCTATCACAGGAGGGGCCTCCAGTTGGCCATCCCCTCTCAGAACATCGCAGGTCCCCTTGGCAGTATTGTCACTAGTCAGGTGGTGTGGGGAGGCACAGGCCTTGACCCCAGCAAGGTTCAAAATTCTTGCCAGCAGGTCTTTTGAGGGAAGCGACCGAAGGGGCCTGGCTTCCCTCTCCCCCCTAAGGGGGTTTGCCCTACCGAGCCGCTTGCACGAGGGGCGGTCGGCAATGGGCTGCCTGCTGGCTTTCTTGGCAGTCCCCTTAGAAAGCAAAGGAGGGACTGCCGCTGGAGATAGGGAAGTGCCCGAAAGCACCTCCAGAGAAGGGGGTGAGGGGGAGTCCCCTACACCCGTAGGCGTAGGAGAGGAGTAAGCCTCCTCTCCGGTTAAAGAATTATGGAGGGTCCCTTGCGCAAGCACAAGGGGGGGGACCTCCATTTTCTCGGTGGAGCTGCCCGAGGGCGGCTCCGTAGATGTTTTTGGGGAAGTTGGGGGTTGGGGTTTTTGTTTTTTTTCATACATGGGCATGGTGACCCTCTTTTGATTACGGGACGCAATAGCTCATCACCTCTCGCAGTTGCCCGCACTGCGAGAGGTGCTTACAAGCCCGGCAGAGCCAGGCGCCGCCATTCGGGACCACCCCTCCCGCCTGGTGGCCTGGCAGTCCTTCGGCATGGCGGCTCCACCTTGGACACGGCGTAAAAAATATAGGTTGTGAAGAGGAGAGGAAAAGGGATGTGGGTGGGGATGAAGCAGGTTGTTAAAAAAACCCCATCCCGAACCGGAGCTGAGGGGTTAGGGAACAATGTCTCCCCCCCCCTCAGCCCCGATCCGGGGTGGTTGGCTTGAGAAGAAGGTCAGCATTCTACCCTGTGAAATTAGAGGCTGACCAGAGAAAGTTGTGGGAGAGGTTGTATGAAAAGCGACGAGGTAGGGGAGAAATCGGGCTATCTGAATGAAGGAAGAGAGGCTAAGCTGGGGCCGGACGGAGCGCTGGATCCCGTCAGCACGGCGGCCAGGATGGCAAATCGCCGCGCCCCTTACGGGGTGTTTTTTTTTTTTTTTTTTTTTTTCATCATTGGGCATGGTGACCCGACATTTTGTCACGGGATGCATACGCTCATCACCCCTTGCAATAGCCCGCCCTGCAGAGGGTGCGTAAAGGCCTAGCAGAGCTAGGTGACACCATTCAGGACCACCCCTCCCGCTTGGTGGCCTGGCAGTCCCACGGCATGGTCGCTCCACCTTGGACACAGCATAAAAAAAAAAAAATTAAGATTGTGATGTAAGGAAGGTATGGGTGGAGATTAAGCAGGTTGTTAAAAACCCACCATCCCGAACCGGAGCTCAGGAGTTAGGGAACATTGTCCCTCGCCCCCTCAGCCTCGATCCGGGACAGTTGGCTGAGAAGGAGGTCAGCATCTATCCTGTGAAATTAGAGGCTGACCAGAGAAAGTTGTGGGAGAGGTTGTATGAAAAGCGACGAAGTAGGGGAGAAATACAGGCTGTCTCAAAGAAGGAGAAGAGGCTAAGCTGGGGTAGGACGGGGTGTTGAGTCCCGTCAGCACAGCAGCCAGGATGTCAAATCGCTGCACCCCTTACAGGGCCTTCAGAAGGGAGCCAGGAAACTGTTTTTTTTTTTTTTTTTGATTAGTGTTTATGATATAATTTGGTGTAGTAACTTATAAGACAATAACTTCCTAAAGATTAACATCTACCAGGTTCCCACAGAGTAGAGTAGGTGGGCTTCAGGCCATTAACACTAACTGCCACCTTTATGGTGCATTAAACAAGGACGCCCATCATTTTGTTCACAGTGAGGCCCTTCATAATGGCTGAGAGCTATGTACTCTATCATCTTGTCCATTCAGGGTTCCTCCCTAGCGATAAGGCGCCAAGCATACCCTTTCACACACCTCTCAATGTACAACTATCATCCACATACTCCTCAGTCAGCTCTTTCTCATAATCAACTGGCTTTTTACACAGACTTCAGCCCTTCTCTCTCCCTGACACATATTTTCTCTTCAGAAATCAATTTCCATCCATTGTTCTTACCACCACCTCAGGACATCCAAACCTTCACAGCAAAAACACCTCTTACTCTATTCACCTTTCACACACCAAACATCACTCTCAGGAAGTCCAATGCAGTGCTCTCACTAGAGATATTTCTTCCTCCAAATACTAGTCTCACCAACATAACTGATCACCTGACTTTCCTACCACTTAAAAGTGATGGCAATCTGCTTCATCCGCACCACCATCACTTCCAATGCATCCTAGATAATTAAAATTTTGTAGACCAAAATGCCATTAGTTTATTTTGCATTTATTTTTAGACCCCTTCTCTCAAAAGCTTCAATTAACATTCCAAAATGTCTCTCACTCTGTGCCACCAACACCAGCCATCAGCATACAATGATCACAGATATCATACAATCCATCAGGCATCAATCTCACACCCCTTTCCCCAATTTTTCTCACTACAATGTCCATAAAGATATTAAAAAGACATGGCAAACAACTTTTAGACTTTACCCCCCAGTATGTAAACCACTCACTCTGGCCATCTTTCACCTTATTGTCTTATAACATACTTTTTACACCAGTTAATAATTCACCACTCACCCAAAACATCCTTAGCATCTGTCATAATGCTTTACTATAGACACTCACAATTTTTTTCCGGATCCAAGAACTTAGCATATATTTTACACTTTATTTCTTTTTCAGTTAGCAAGTTTAGCGCAAATATTTTATCCATGTATATCATACTCAATCTATCCCTTGCACCCGATCCCACCTGTGTTCAACCACTGTTATCCTTTTATGCACCAAATCAAAGTTTACCAACAATACTCAGACTTATTCCTATGTAATTCTGGCACTCATCTTTCTACCCTTTATTCTTCTATAATAGCACTATCATTGCATTCTTGCAGTACTCAGGCACTCCATCAATTTCAAATAGGGAGTCTGCAAAAGGCTAATCAATAGGCTATACGGGGCAGCTCCTGTAAAAAAAAGCTCCCCCTTTGTAAATCAGGTTGATCCTGCTTTGCTGCCATGCCTTGGGTACCTATCCATTCATCAACATGTCATTATATAAGATTGCAACTTGCGTATAGAGTTTTCTCCCCAGGATTCCTCCATTTGTCTTTCCATTTTTATTTCTATTCCTCGCATACAAACAAGGGTATGATTCAAAATTGTTATTGTTGTAGGCGAGGGAAACCATACCAGGCTGTTGTACTAATCATAAAAGGTGTTGAACAACCTACAGCACATTAAGACTGTATCTATTCCTCTCACCCTCCTATTCAATGAGAGGAGTCCCAGTAATACATTGACACATAATTCCTATATCTAATCTGAACTAAGTTATATGACTCAGCCACACATTCCTTAACACAATCACCTTTTAGCATCTCGGTTACTATATCTTATATTAACCATGTAAATTGCATGTTCCTACATCAAGTAAGTTCTTGCTACATGTCTATTTTATGATTTCATTCATATTTCTAAAAAAGACTCATTAACATTTGGACCATCAGATCCTAACATCAAGGTGTTTTCATATTTTAAATTTGCACTGTTAAGTGTGTCATTTTTATTTTTTCAACAACAGTTTCTGCAAGAGTATCCCCTAAAGAAAAGGTTTTCAAATGGCTTGTGACTATTTACCCCCTTAGTTTCGGAAAAATAGCTTATACAAATTTGTAATTATTTAAAGTTTTCAGCATTTGTTGTCTCATCATATAAAATGCTAAAAAATGAATTGGAGATATCCTCAATTAATTTGCCTTTGAAATATGGCCCTAAAGCGTAGATAATTAAATAAGATAATTTCTTTGCAATGGAATTATAAAGATTAAAAAAGAAGTATCAAATTCACAGAAAATATGAATAAAAATATTAAATTTGAAATTAAACAAAAAAAAGTGAAAAAGTGACAAGAAAAAGTGAAATAGGTGAAAAGGTGACACCGCTCCCAGCCCTGTGCAACTATACTATATAATACCAATAAAATATGTACAATTCATGCCCAAAGAAGAAAACTCACCCCCCCCCCCCCAACATTCCATCCCTATACACTTGTCCACCCTGCACTTGAAAACATTTAGATTTCTAGTTTGCATTTCTACCTGTGGTAAATTATTTCAGAAATCTATCAGTCATTTATGAAAAAAGATTTTCTAAAGTACAACTGAAACCATTGTTTTTTAAGTTTCAAAAGGTGACCCCGAGTCCTATTGTAACTCACTAACTAGAAGAACTTTCCAAAAATGTAACATCCATGGATGGATAAGTTGGATACCTTTCCTGAGGCACCTTGAATATGTGGATAGACTGAGGGTATTAAATATGTTGTCATTTGAAAGGTGTGTGAGAGAGGATATGACTAGGGAAGGTTGTGATGGCTCCTAAGTTTTGTATATATCTATAGCTGCATGATTTATTTCTTGACAAGCCTTGATTGATGATACCCTTGTTTGTGGACGCAATCCTCTGGATGTAGTTTTCTTGGGAGTTTGGGTGCCTTAAAAAAAGAGGCCATTTGACTTGGATGCCCTATGATGAGCCCTTGTGGCTTTTGTCATCTGTTATATTAAATTGTGGGGGACTTTGATTTTGTCTTTCCCTGGTGATTGTGCTTTTTATTTTTGCTCCACTCATGTGGCTGGTTTAAATTGTATATTGTGGGCGCGTGATCTGACACAATCCTGTTGATTGTTTAAATTGTATATTGTAGATGCATGACCTAACACAATCCTATGGATTGTTTATAAAGTAGTTGCATGATCTGATATAGTCCTATGTGGGTGGGTTTTGACGGATGCGGATGACCTTTGATAGGCCCTTGTGGCGTTTGTCATCCGAGAAATTATGTTATGTTAACTTTGGGGGGTATTCTGGACTCATTCCTGTGGATAAAGTTGTTTATTATTGTATATTACGATTGATTTTGATTTGTCTTTTAAGATGATGCTTTTTGTTTTTGACACATTCCTGTGTATGATTCGAATTGTATATTGTAGATGCATGATCAGACACAATCCTATGGATGCATTTTGTGAGTGAGTTTTGACAGGTGCAGATGACCTTTGATAGGCCCTTGTGGCTTTTGTCATCCATGAAATTATGTTATGTATGTTATATTATACTGAAATTGGTTGTATGTTTTCCATTTCTTATGTTCCATGGAATTCTAGGATTGTAGTAGATGAAATCTGTTGGACATTGGGGTGATTAATTGTAGGTGGGGTTTGTGTTGTATCTTCTCTTGTCTAGTATTCAGTTGGGTATTAGGTACTTGGTATTGGTAATTATATTGGATTGTGGGTCCCTTGTCCCGTTGGTTGTCCTTTTTTGACAGAATAGCTTTGGAAGGGGCCCCAATTGGGTATTTATATCTTGGACAGGAGTTTTGTCAGCAATACCTTTCTTATGGATATTTGAAGCCTTGAGATAAATGGGGGATATATGTGAGACATGTCTGTGGTCATCTTGGTATAGATAACAATAAGGGGGTTATTACATTTTTCACCTTGTTCATCTTTTACCCTGGAGGCACCCGGCGAATTTGCTTGAAATCACCTTGGGTGAAATTATAGAAGTTATAGAAGATAATTAAAATAAAATATTTAAATCCTTTTTTATATATCAAATAATATATCATTTTAATTGAAAAGAATTATTCTATTGATATAACAATTCAAAAATTATTAATAACTTTCTACTTATTTATAATTACGATTGATAATTCTTAGTTAGGAAATGTGTAGCTAGGGAGGCTTCTCCTGTTCTTTGTGAGAATAGGGTTGCCTCTGTTGAAGTGGTTAGCCAGGGGAAGAATAGGTGTGTGAGTCAGAGGGACACAGAACCTATTAGCTTGACTAATAGATTCAGTGCCCTAAGAAAGGAAGTAACTGGAACTGAAATGACTGATGGGGGTGGGGGTGGAGGTAGAGTGACTGGTAGTTTGAATGAGAATAGGAGTGGGGATGGAGTTAGGTCTGTGATGGTTAGGAATAGGAGTCTGACTGAAGTGCTTGTGATGGGTGATTTGCGAGTTAGATATTTAGATCGGAAGTTGAATGCAAGTAGATTGAATGGTTTGAGGGTGTGTTTGTCGGGTGCTGGAGTGCAAGATCTGTCTGATAAGTATGAGGAGCTGGTGTCTGGCTGTGCAAGAGATGCGGTTGTTGTGATTACACATGTAGGAGTGAATGATGTGAAGAAAGTGGGAGCATGTGAGTTACGTGAAAGGTACAAGAGGTTGATTGAAAAGGTGAAAGAAAGTAGAATGAAAAGTGTTGAGACAGGTGTGCTTCCAAGAATGGATGTCTCATGCGATTGGGTGGAATGATAATGTGAGGAGGATGTGTGAGATGGAAGGTGTCATGTTTGTGGATGTGTGGGATAGGTTTGTTGGAATCAAAGAAATGTATGCGATGGATGGACTGCATTTGAGTAGGAGGGGGGGGTAGATGTGTTGTGGGAGGAGTATGATCGTGTTAATAGGTCTTTGTGGGCGGGAAACTAGATACTAATAGTGGTCAGGGAATTACGAGAGGACATTATAGTACTGAAAGTAGAATGGACTTGGCAGATAACAGAAATAGGTTCCAAGGCAATAGAGGCGAGGTCATTCAGGTTGGAAGAGGTGCTTCAGGGATAGGGAGGTTAAATTGTTTCTATACAAATGCTCATGGTCTTAGAAACAAGAAGGATGAGCTATTTAGTTATATTAGCGATGAGGATATATATATATTATGTGTTACTGAATCATGGATTAATGAAATAGAATTTAGTGACACTATAAGTGAATTTGATTTACAGGGCTATAATATGTACATTAGTCAAAGGACAGGTAGGATTGGTGGAGGAATAATTATCTATATAAAAAACAACATTGTTTCAAGTTTAAATACTTCAATAAAGCAGGATGGAGTTGAGTCACTTTGGATAGATATTAGGTTCAGTAAAAATAGAATGGTGCATTTGGGAGCTTTTTACAGACCACCTGGGCAGACTGATGATATAGATGAACTAATGATAAGGGAAATAAGTAAGGGATGTGAAACAGATGCACTTATTATTGGGGGCTTCAACTTAAACTCTGTGGACTGGGAAAATATGATAGGTAGGGATAGAACAAGTGGCAGGTTCATAGAATGCTTTGAGGATAATTTTTTGAATCAATTTGTTAATGAGCCAATGAGGGGGGACAATATATTAGATTTAGTACTTTCTAACACTGATCATTTAGTTCAAGAATCGACTGTTGGAGAAGCATTGGGAAAATAGTGACCATCAGATAGTTCGTTTTAACTTGGGAATTGAGAAGGGTAAAATAACTGAGAATGCTGTAAAAGTTCCAAACTTTCATAAGGGAGATTATGTAAAACTTCAAAGCTTGCTAAATTTGGTAGACTGGGATGTAGAATTCTGAGGTAAAAATGCTTATGGGATGTGGGATACTTTCAAGCATATAATAAATGTAGTCCAAGAGCAATGTATCCTAATGAACGCTATTAGGAAAAAAGTAGGAAACCATTATGGTGGAATCAGGAGATAGCTTGAAAAATTTCAGAGAAGAAAAGGGCATATAAAAAATTACAGGTACAAAATAATATTCAAAATTTAAGTGATTATAGAATGGCTAGGAATGAGTTAAATAAGATTATAAAGAAGAACAAAAGGGTGTCAACAATTAAATTAGCTCAGGATAGTAACAAAGATCCTGGAAAGTTCTTTAGTTACTATAAAATTAATAACAAGTCTGGCAGAGTTAAAATAGCACCTATCAAATATGAAGGGGTTGTGAGAGAAACTGATGAGGAAATAGTTGAGGTACTAAATGGTCATTTTGCATCAGTATTTACAAAGGAGAAACTAAATAGTCTTATGTATAGTACTCATGGGTCAGGGAAAGAGGTGTTTACTACCATTAGTGTGGATCGGAGGACGATAAAAGGACTAATAGGTGAGTTAGATGCTACCAAGGCCTCCGGCCCTGATAATATTCATTCTAGGATACTTAAAGAAGGGGTAGAAAGTATCTCAATAGCTCTGTAGAAGTTATATACTAGGTCACTGGAATATGGAGAAATACCCAATGAATGGAAGAGAGCGAATGTAGTCCCCATTTTCAAGAAGGGTAGTAAAGAGGATCCAAATAACTTTAGACCGGTTAGCCTAACTCCTGTAGTCTGTAAAATTCTTGAGAAAATAGTTAAAAAAGGCATTTGCCAACATCTAGAGAGGAAGGGGTTAATCAGCAATTCTCAGCATGGGTTTAGATCAGGTAGATCATGTTTGACTAATTTACTAGACTTTCTGGAGTTCGTAACAAATCAAGTAGATATGGGAGAGGATGTAGATGTAATTTACTTGGATTTTAGTAAAGCATTTGATAAGGTACCACACAGGAGACTAGTTCATAAATTAAAAATGATTGGGATATGTGGGGGTGTTTCAAATTGGATAGCTGAGTGGCTGAAAGACAAGAAGCAAAGGGTAGTGCTAAATGGTGTAAAGTCAGAGTGGAGGGATGTTATCAGTGGGGTTGCTCAGGAATCAATTCTCGGTCCATTATTATTTGTCATCTATATAAACGATCTTGGGGAGGCAGTTAATAATAAAGTGTCAATTTTTGCGGATGATACCAAATTAGCAGCTGTGGTTAAAGATATTGATGATAATTTTAAAGTGCAGGGGGATTTAAGTAAATTGTTATCCTGGGCACATAAGTGGCAAATGACTTTCAACCTTGATAAGTGCAAAGTTATTGACATGGGAAAAGATAATAAAGAATTTAACTATGAAATGGATGGGCATTGGCTGAGCTCAGTAGAGGATGAGAAAGATCTAGGAGTAGTAATAGATAAGTCATTAAGGTTTTCTAAGCAGTGTATTGAAGCAAGAAATAGGGCAAATAGAGTGCTGGGTTTTATTAAGAGAAATGTCAGTTACAAAAGTAAGGTTATTCTTAAACTCTATAACTCTTATGTTAGGCCACATCTAGAATACTGTATACAGGCATGGTCCCCCACATTTTAGACACGATATTAACCTTCTCGAGTCAGTGCAATGGAGGGCAACAAAGATTATTCCTTCCCTGAGGCACCTTGAATATATAGATAGACTGAGGGTATTAAATGTTCTCGTTCGAAAGGAGGTGTGTGAGAGGGGATATGATTGAGCTCTTTCAAATTTTTTCTGGGATAGATAAATTGGATGTTAGCAAGTTTTTTGAGTTAGATGATGGAAATCGGACTAGAGGTCACCACTTGAAAATTAAAAAGCAAGGGTGTAGGTTGGATTTAAGAAAATATTTTTTCACCAATAGAGTGGTAGACTTCTGGAACAAATTGCCGCAGAGGGTAGTAGGTAGTCCAAATCTAAATGTATTTAAGAGTAGGTTGGATGAGTTTATGGGAAGGGAAGGTTGTGATGGTTCCTAAGTTTTGTATATATTAATATTGTTTGTATATATCTATAGTTGCATGATTTAGTTCTTGACAAGCCTTGATTG
Source organism: Ceratothoa steindachneri (assembly GCA_963969495.1). NCBI lineage: Eukaryota > Metazoa > Arthropoda > Malacostraca > Isopoda > Cymothoidae > Ceratothoa > Ceratothoa steindachneri. The sequence goes on from OZ018318.1 coordinate 3,172,514, forward strand.
GTGATACCCTTGTTTCTGGATGCAATCCTCTGGATGTAGTTTTCCTGGAAGTTTGGGTGCCTTAAAAAAGAGGCCGTTTGACTCGGATGACCTATGATGAGCCCTTGTGGCTTTTGTCATCTGTTATATTATATTGTGAGGGACTTTGATTTTGTCTTCCCCTGGTGATGGTGCTTTTTGTGGGTGGGTTTTGACGGATGCGGATGACCTTTGATAGGCCCTTGTGGCTTTTGTCATCCGTGTAATTATGTTATGTTATGTTTGTAATGTAATGAAGAGTTCATCAGTGGACTTGCCTGTTGCCTGGGGAGGAGCGATCCTAGCATGCGTCTCTTTTATAACATAACATAACATAACATAATTTAACGGATGACAAAAGCCACAAGGGCCTATCAAAGGTCATCCGTATCCATCAAATCCCACCCATATAATGCATCCATAGGATTTTGTCAGATCATGCAGCTACAATATACAATTTAACAATCCATAGGAATGTCCAACCATGCATCTACAATATATAATTTAAAGCCTCCATAGGAGTCTGTCAAAAACAAAATCAAAATCCCCCAAAATATACAATAAAAAGAAACTGCATCCACAGGAATGAGTCAAGAAACATATCCACATACTAAAAAGTAAGAAATTAACCCTCCATCCCCATATAATCATCCAATCTGCGCTTGAAAACATTCAAGTTTGGGCTGTCTACAGTCTCAGGTGGCAAACTATTCCAATAATCCACCACTCTGTTAGTGAAAAAATATTTTCTAACATCCAGTCTGCACCTCTGTTTTTTAATCTTTAAGTGGTGGCCTCTAGTTCTATTACTACCTTCTAACTCAAATAACTTGCTGAAATCTAATTTATCCATCCCAGAAAAGATTTTAAAAAGCTCAATCATATCTCCCCTCACACACCTTCTTTCAAATGAAAACATATTTAATACCCTCAGTCTATCTTCATATTCAAGGTGCTTCAGGGATGGTATTATTTTTGTTGCCCTCCTTTGTACTGACTCTAATAAGTTTATATCATGTCTAAAATGTGGTGACCATGCCTGTATACAGTACTCTAAATGTGGCCTGACATAAGAGTTGTATAGTTTAAGGATGACCTCCTTACTCTTGTAGCTAACATTTCTTTTAATGTAACCTAGCACCCTATTTGCTCTATTTTTTGCCTCAATACACTGCTTTGAAAATTTCAGTGACCTATCTACTACCACTCCTAAGTCTTTCTCATCTTCAACTGAATTAAGCCAATATCCATCCATCTCATAGCTAAATTCCCTATTATCTCTCCCCATGTTAATAACTTTGCATTTATTAAGGTTAAAAGTCATCTGCCACTTCTGAGCCCAAGCTAACAGCTTATCTAAGTCACCCTGCACTTTAAAGCTACCCTCAACCTCTTTGACTACAGCTGCCAATTTAGTGTCATCAGCAAAAATTGACACTTTGCTATTTACACCTTGCCCAAGATCATTTACATAGATTATAAATAATAAAGGGCCTAAAACTGATCCCTGAGGTACGCCACTAATAACATTCCTCCACTCTGACCTCACTCCATTCAGTACAACTCTCTGTTTCCTATTTTTCAGCCATTCAGTTATCCAATTTAAAACGTTCCCACATATCCCATGCAGCTTTAATTTATGAACTAGTCTTCTATGTGGAACCTTATCAAAAGCTTTGCTGAAATCTAAGTAGATCACATCAACTTTCTCACCCCTATCTAATTCTTTAGTTACATAATCCATAAAATCCAGTAAATTAGTTAAACACGATCTATCTTTTCTAAAACCATGCTGAGCATCATTAATTAACCTGCTACTCTCTAGATGATCAGAAATTCCCTTCTTAACCATCTTCTCAAGAATTTTACAGACTATAGAAGTTAAGCTTACTGGTCTAAAGTTATTTGGGTCCTCTTTGCTTCCCTTTTTAAAAATTGGCACTACATTTGCCAATTTCCAATTTCCTTGTTTGTTTTGGCATACCTTCCAATGTGTCTTCCCCATTACGAGACGGTGATGTGTTCTCTTTGTTTGAGTGTTGGAGGATTGATTAGTTCATCTTCATCTGGAATTTCATCAATGGCGGTTTCCTGGTTGAGCACATCTCCTAAACCAGTCAGTTTGGGAAGTATGCTATAGGTTCCTGATATTAAGTTTCTTTAACAGGAAGGGTTCTTGCTCAGTAAATTGGTACCTTCGCTCTTATGAGGGTTTGACTTGATTCATTAGGCTTATTTTAAATCATATATCAAAAATAAATATAAATCACACTAATCATAGAACAGCAACTGTCAAACAATCTACTCACTACAGTAAGATCCGGATCCGTATAGGAGTCTTCTTGTCCAGATCAAGGTCTTTAGATATGATCCAAGCTGATATTCAAACTATAATTCAACTTATCATGACAGTAAAGTTCTGACTCGAGGAAAAATTTCAAAAACTAAGTTTATTATCATTGTCACAAAAAGGAATCTTCACAAGTATATCACAAACTACAACTTACAAGCTATCACTATAAATAATCATAGAGTTGAAACTAAAAAATTATTAAGAAACCTTGGTATAATGATGGATGAGAACTTAACTTTACAAAAGCAAATTAAGTCCTTAAAAGTTGCTATCAATTTAAAAATATGTACTTAATCAGAAAATATCTTACATCTAAGTTTATTAAAATGCTGGTTGTTAATCAGATCTTAAGTAGGGTGGATTATTGCAATTCCATTTATTTCAATCTCCCTAAATATGTGCTTAAAAAATTGCAAATTACAATCAATAGATTAACTGATTGAAGGAGTCAACGTCTGTGAGAGAATCACTCCCTCTCTAGTAAATCTTCATTGGCAGCCTGTGAAAGCAAGAAATAATTACAAGATATCATGCATTGTTCATAACACATTACTACCAAATAAACCAACCTACCTCAGTTCTAAACTAAACTTAAATGTTAGAAATATATTGACTAGAACTAAACTACATACGCCTAGTTAAAACAAATTACGGTAAACCTGACTTTCGTTACGCTAGCCCTAGTGTTTACTATGGGGTCTAAGTAGACGCATGGAAAAGGGTCTCTTCTTGACGTTTCAGGTGATCTTTGCTTCCTTTAAAGGTGAAGGAAAATTTTGAGCTGGATTCACAAAGGCTTTATTCGGTGGGAGCGTGGAATTGTCTCCAAATATGTACAAAAATTAACTGCTGACTAGTGGTCTATTTCTACCACAAATTTCAACACTTGTTACATCTTCATCATATAAAGATTTTTATTTTAGGCTGCTCAGAATTTTTGGACGAAATACATTTATTTACATGTCGCTGCCAGGTAAAGGCATGCCGCTGCCGGGTAAAGGAGGTAACGGTTTTGGACCGCGGGAAAATTCCTATAATAACATAATAGAAGGGCCCGCTTGAGAATCTTATGCTTCGGAGATTGACCGGATGGCCTTGGAAATAAACCTGCATAAGTAAGAAGTATTTTTTGCCTCGCTACACTGGTTTAAAATGATCAGTAACATATCTACTAATAGTCCTTTCCATCCTCTACTGAGTCAACCCAATGCCCAACGATTTCCTAAATTATCTATTCGCGGTTATTATATCGAAAACCTTGAAACAAATCAATAACCCTATAACCAACGAATCTATTAACCCGACAACAGACCAAGTTGACCAACCGCACATTTGAATGTTTTAGAGCATTAGTTGGTAATTGTTAAGATTAGAGGCGGATGATTTTGCCACGAATTGGGGGCTATTTGTCTAGCTACTCTTTTGCCTCACTCTCTTCGTTGTGTTGATTCGGTAATTTAGGATGCGATAGCGCCGTCTACTTTATGCTATTTCCGCCAAAAATTAACAGTTAATACTTCAGTTTATGGTCGTACGGTAGGGGGCGCTGTTTCTGGGCTACAATTTTTAGCTACAATTTAGGCCTTATGCCGTCAGACATCATAGGGCGAAGCCTCTCATTTCGAAAGTAACTAAAAATGTTAATTTTTGGCGGAAATAGCCTTGTAGGGGTGGAAAATGTATCAGAGAAAAATTCCTTCCAACTTGAAAATATAAATAGCCGATAAAATTACCAACTCAAAACGGACTAAGCCTTGGCGTGAAGGCTAGAGTGTTAGCATTTAAATACAATGGTACCGCGTTCGAAACTCAGTCCCGAAAAACCTTTTATGAAGAAATCTCAAGAAGAAAACGGAAGTCAAGGAAAATGCTTGAAGGACCAACTCAACTAGAATCAAGAAGGACCAAGAAATCATCAACTCAAGATAAATGGAAGAAATATGAAAAGGCACCGAAAAAGAAAATCGAAGATTAAGGACCAACCCAGCCAAGAAGAATACGGAAGTCAAGAAAAAGTGAAGACAAATGTTTGAAGGGGCAACTTAAAAGGAAAAAAAAAAAGAATTTCAGTCAAGAAAGAAGTAAATAGATTCGATCAAGAGAAAAGCAAGAATAATATGGATAAATAAAAGTTATAATAAAGAGCCCCCCCCCTTCCCCGCCATAGCCTAAAGTAGGCGGCGCTATCATCTTTATTATTTCGATAAACGTGCAAATCCGATCGCACGTTTATAAAAATAACAAAGACTATAGCACCACCTAATTTAGGATAATTCCGCCAAAAAATTAACATTTTTTTAGTTACTTTCGAAAAGGGAGGTTGTGTAAGTGTTCGAAGATGTATAAGAGAAAAACTTCCTTCCAAAGCGAGAATATAAATAGCCCATTAAATTACCAAGTCCGTCCTGGACTTGGTAATTTAATGGGCTATTTATATTCTCGCTTTGGAAGGAAGTTTTTCTCTTATACATCTTCGCACCCCTACAGTTGCACCCACCTTACCCACAACACCTTTAAAAAAAACCCTCGTAATATTTCTAATCTGAACTTTGTTAGGTTATCCGGGAAATTATTTGGCAATAACATCATAGTTATTCGGCCGATTCAAACGAAATTTGAAACTCTTATGTTGTTTTACATTCTCTTTTGAATGGTATAATTGCCAAGGTCCTCCCAAGGTTAGTCTGGGTATTATTAAAAGAATTGAAGGTCGTAAGGTCATAAATTAGAATAAGTGAGAGCATGCGACTTTTGGTCGGCAGACCTTGTTAGTGATTGTTACAACCATGGGAATGTAAAAATGTAGGAGAGGTCAATCCAACAGCGTCAGCAAGAAGGTATGCTAACCCCTGTTGGATTGACCTCTTGAGACTTCACACATAATCCATTCCTCTGATTTCATTGAAAAAAATTAGGAAAATCAACATCGAAGGAAACATCTTAGTAAGCTTTGATATCGACAGCGTGTTCACTAATGTCCCAGTCAACAAAGCTCTTAATGTTCTATCTAATGTATTAGATAATCAAAACTTTAACCTCCCTCTAGGCAAAAATAAAATTATATATCTTGTTAAACTTTGTGTTACTGACGACAATGTATTTATCAGCGATATGTTTTTTTTCTGTGAAAAATATGGTCTTAGCATAGGTAATCCTTCATCTCCCATATTATGTAACCTTTTTATGGAAGATTTCGAAGTATCATTACTCCCTTCTGTGATTCCCCTTCATAATTTTGCATGGTATAGTTATGTAAATGATGTCATATCGATTTGGCCTATAAATAGTTTAAACTTATTTGACATTTTCCTTAAAAATCTTAATGACCTCCATCCCACTATCACTTTTAAAGTAGCGTGGGAAAAAGATAATGGTATATCCTTTCTTGATGTAAAAATTGTTAGAGTCATTGATAAAATTAGCTTCACTGTGTACCAAAAACCAACCCATTCTAACTCTTATATCTATTTCTTCTCTCATCATGATATTAACATTAAGCGAGCCGTTGCATCATGTATGTTTTTGAGAGTACTTAGGATATGTGACCGTTGCTTTCTAGAAGACGAGATTACATATATAACTTGCAGTTTCATTGAATTATATTATCCCCCTCCACGTGATCGATGATACTTTATCTAAAGCACAATCTATTCATTACCGTCCCAAGGATACAAACAAAATTAGTAATATGAAGTGTTTATCCCTCCCTTTTTTCTCCCCTCCTCAAAGGAGTGAACAAAGTTATTTCTCCACGCCTAAACACATTTAAATACCCTTTTTCTTAAATCTTTCCCTTCGACCAAGCCCGTGGATCAGCCAAATGAAGCAGGTGTATATTTAATCCCGTGTGGCTATATAAACTGTCCCTCATTCTACATAGGAAAGACCGGAAGGACCTTAACAAAACAAACTTATGAACATAAAGGTAATGTCAGACGAGGCAGTACCACATCCAGTATTTTTAATCATATTAGCAATTTCAACCACCAAATTGAGTATTCAAAGGCACAAATCATATATAATTGTAAAGATTTCCGCAAAAGAAAAATAGTAGAATCTATATTAATAGGAGAAATTCACACTTTTAATTTGTCAGATGGGCAATTGAAATGAAGCCCCCATTCCCGTAACCTCATCGTAAACAGCTTAGTAAAGGACCTTAAACTCACACCCCCTGATCAAAGACTCTTTTCTTCCGTTTGGCGTTCCTTTGTGTTTTTTTCTAAAATAATCTTATTGAAGAAAGTTGGTATTCGTCACTGTAATCAAAGTGGCCCCAATTTAATATTTTTTTTAAGTTGGTACACTCGCTAATTAAAATATTTTAGAATTCCATTTACTGCGCATTGAAACATAATTCTAACTTTTATTTAATTCTATGTTTCCTTTTCAAACTAACACTACCTATTTCAATTTGTGGTTGAGAGAGTACTGAATGCGATTTTAGCCCTTTGGAAAGAAATGACGACGGATTCCAAGTACTTTGATTTTACTTCAGTTCGTTCTCAAGGAATAAGGGAAAATTAAAAATTCGAAGGTAATTAACGATAGGTACGCCTATTTAAAGATAAGACCTACAATGCGTGTGCTCATAAGACGTGAAATGGAGTTGAAAATGGTTGAAATTTCTCAGAAAAATAATCCCAAATGGTCAATGCAGGTTAAGGCAAACAAATTGAAAGATTAATACCCATCAGAAAAATGGCTCAATATAAAATAAAGCCACGAAATACAAGGCGAGAGGGAATAACAGTAGCAATTGCTTGTCAGAGGCGAGGGACGAAAGAGAGCAAGACAGAATGCAAAAAAACCGGAAGATAAATAAAAAAAAACCATATTGCAGACCATAACAAGTTTACTAATTCTTAATCATTTTTTATTAGAGCAGCGATTTTAATCAATCCTGGAGTAATATTAAAATTGACGTCATATTTTAGATATTCATTTAAAGATATTTCTTTCGATTTAATCTTGTGACGGATAAATAAATTCAGTCGAATTCCATTCAATATCGTAATTATCATTAACCAGTTAAATATAAGATGTACGGTTATTTTTTTTCTTGGCCAATATTGTATTTATGTCGATTTAATAGTAGTAAAAAGATTATATTTATGTTGATTTAATCGTAGTATAAATATTATATTTATGTTGATTTAATTGTAGTAAAAAATATTATATTTATTTTGCTTTAATCGTAGTAAAAAAAATATAGTTATTTTGATTTAATCGTAGTAAAAAAGATTATATTTATTTTGATTTTATCGTAGTAAAAAAGATTATATTTATTTTGATTTAATCGTAGTAAAAAAGATTTACAAGTTTGTCTATAATAATTTTGGGAAGAATCAGAACAGTCAATATAAGCCCCGTTTTCGCTATCATTGTTTTTATCTAATAATTTATTAGTGGTTAAACCATATTTAAATCCCCAAAGATGATTAAACGGCTAAGAAGTCGAGGGAGACAAATGAAGCTTCGTTATGTGGTCAAACGAAAAATTGATTACTCTTCAAACGAACGGTTCTGTCGAAATATTTTCTCGCAGATTTAGGAAGGTTTTGACTGAAATAATAAATGGAACATTGTTTATTGCATCTTTCGAAGATTTGGTACGAATTTCCATCTAAGAATTCGAGCTTTACGAAGCGAAATTCACGGAGAAACAACAAACCCCCAAATATTTGACTTTGTAAGGATGGAAGGAATATGAGAAAGAGTTACTTGGTTCACATAGATGAAATATTTAAATCTTGAAGGAGTTCCATGCATTAATATATCTACAAACGACTTTTGAATTGGTCACCAAACAAATTAGATCATAAATATAAGGGATCAAGTAATAGAGAGACCAGGTAATGGCTTCGCCACTCTCCCTGTGGAGCTTGCGCTTCGCTACTAAGATTAAAATTTAAAATCTAAAAAAAAGCAGCCATGGTTAAATTTTTAGAAATTTTCCGAACTTCGCCACTTATCATAATTTTAAAAAGGAACTCTAAACTAAATTTCCCCCCTTTCAAAATGCCACGTTGCTAAGATATATAAAGATAATTTTTCTGAACTTGACCATTTGTAATTCTTTAGGTTTAAAAAAATCACATAATTTCGATTCATATATTTATTTGTGAACTTCAACATTTTGTTTTTTGATATTATAAAAGAATGATTAGAAATAACTTTGATAAAAAAACATAAGTCATAACCAAACTAAGATGAAATCATTATTCAAATACTGCAAAAAATCCCCTTCTTAAATTATAGAGTTAGTGATGATGATGATCTAAAATGGTAGAAAGAAGCCTCGTCTAAAAAAAGGATATAAATATTTGACAGAACGGGACATAAATGCCCATAGCTTAATTTATTTTTTTTAAAATATTTGTTAATATTTACCTTTGAATGAAAATTTATATTTCTATATATTGCGAAATAACGTTCATGAACGAGACACGAAGATTAATCGGCTGGACTCTTCCCCGAAGGAAATAAAAACATCTTCAATTAGAACTTTAGTGAAGAAAAGTAAAGTTATTAGGATTACGAATAGCATAGACTTAAGAAATAAGGTCATAACTATTAATAAAATGAGAACAAGAAATAGTTTCTAAAATGTAATAAAAACGTTTGACCATTTTGACAAAATAAACAAAATTAATCGAATTCACTGAATTTATAATAAGTCGAAAAGGGGTTTCATGTTTTTTTTCCAAGGCCATCAAGTCACTGAAAAAAAAACATTCGTTGATTGGATTTCCAAACATAATTACGTGTGACGCGGGCGCGGATTCAGGGAGTGGAAGGGGCTAAGACGCTCAAGGCCCCCCCAAATTTCAGACCTGTTTATGTTTATATTTCTTTTTTTTAAATTATGTGATAATATAAAAAGATATATGTAATAATATATATATATATATATATATATATATATATATATATATATATATATATATATATATATATATATATATATATATAAACAGGTTTTTAAACCGTTGCGATCGAATAGATCGCAGCGGGCTACGAAATCTGCTGATGGTAATCCTTCTTTGCGAGCCATATCGAGGATTGTTTTGGGACAGCGGGGCAAAGGAGAGGGGGGGGGGGAGTATCGGCCGATATGCCACGTAACTGTTGACGCTGTGTAACCGAACTAGCGTCTGTTTTGTCCTCGCGATATTGATTTCCCCACATTTCTTCCCTTCTAGAGAAGGTAATGGAAGTAGGAGGGGGGGGGGGGAGAACTCAAGTGCAAAAAAATTAAACGACAAAAAAAACACATGTCTTGGAATGCAATTCCAAGTCCGACGGTTACCGTGAAAATACCGTGGTCAACCATCCTACTAAACTAAGTATTATTGACATTCTACGCGCACGCGCACACGTACATAGGCAGGTGAACTACGAACTTTAACCTTGCCTCGTAAGGCCAAGCTGTCGGGATCACACACTTCAATTTAACAAAAAAAAACCTCGATTACAACAAAGAACAAGAAAAAGAAGCTGACTATTAAGCTATACCTAGGCAGTTAATTCCTTGCACAAATAACCAATTAACACCTTAAATATATACACAAAAAATGGTCTTAAGACTAACGGGAGTTTAATTAACCCTCAGTGTGGTTTCGGCTCAAATTATCGGCTATACAATTATCGGAACCTTTTATATAGTTGATGTTAAATTGGTACTCGATGAACAATAGACTCCATCACATGATTCTGCCGTTCTGGTTTTTGCTGTTACGCCAATATGCCAGAGCCCAGCGATTGAATTCCACGTTAAACTCGCTACCTTTTGCATATAAATTGAATTTCTTTATCCCCCAAATTACGGCTAGCATTTCCTGTTCTATAGTTGCCTAAGCTATGGGAACAGTGGTATCATCGTCATCATATTGTACCCGGACACTACCGATTCCTTCGCCATAGGCATCGGTTCGGATTTCAAACTTCTCTTGGGGATTGGGTAGTCGAAGGATGGGGGTTGAACTTAATTTTTCCTTCACTCGAGCAAACAATTGTGAATCTATGAGCGGGCCAAGGTGGGGGTTTAAATCTAACTCAGTGGACGGGTCATCCTGGCGGAAGGATAATGAAGGGAGAGGATACTCGTTATTTGACTTTACACACACCGTGTTAACCACCTGAAGCAGATCACATGGGTATAACGCTCCCATGATTCCTTCTTCATCCATCGTCACAATATTTTGTGGGGTTTCATCGTAGGTACTTGCGTAGCTCCAGGCCGGGATACAATGGCCTTGACTTCCACCTGATCCTTGCCCAATGCCCTTTCATGTGCGAGTATTCGTTCTCTCTCTTCTCTTTCCGCTTGCGCTTGTTCTCTTTCCATCTATATTCTTCTTTCTTCTGCTTCTTTTCTATCTGTATTATTCTTTCTTCTGCTTAGATTTCCAATTGTATTCTTCTTTCTTCTGCTTATCTTTTTATCTATATTCTTTTTTCTTCGGCTTCTCTTTCCGCTTGCGCCTGCTCTCTTCCCATCTGTATTTTTCTTTCTTCTGCTTCTCTTTCTCTCTGTATTCTTCTTTCTTCTGCTTCGCTTTCAATCTGAATTCTTTTATCTTCTGCTTCTCTTTTTATCTGTATTTTTCTTTTTTTTGCTCTTTGCTTTTCTTTCCATCTGTATTCTTTCTTCTGCTGGATTTTTCCTTTTCTTTGCTTTTCTTTCCATCAGTATTCTTCTTTCTTCGGCTTCTCTTTCCGCTTGTCTATCTTCTTGTGCTCTTTCTATCATCTGTTCTTCTAGGACATAGGCAACTAGTTCTTGGCCTTTTTGTCCAAGAGTTTGGCCTTGTTGGTGGAATCTTTCGAACGACGACATTTTACCTATGTCGAGGGTTAGTGAGTAGGTAATCCCAGTCACACTTCCTTGGCATATATTATAATTCCGTACCAAGGTAAAGTGGGGTGCAGTGTAGCCAATACACCTACCGTAGCCACTTTCGGTGAATAAGAATAACCCCGGTGCTTCCCTTTGGATCAAAATTAAGATAATGATCCCCTGAGTGTGTTTTCATTCAGTAAAAGCCAGTCATGGGTGGACTTATGTAATATTAAGAATTGAGCCGAGTGGATTGCTATCAATTGCCAAATGATCGTCCAAAATAGTTAAAACACACAGATACAAAAATAAACTGTAATATACATATATTGGAAATATGAAATAGCATATATATATATATATATATATATATATATATATATATATATATATATATATATATATATATATATATATATATATGTATACATAGGATTGATCTTCGCACTGAATTGGTAAGTCTATATAATGTCGTGGGAATTACACTTGAAATCTACTTACTAGGATGCTTGCGTCTTAATTGCACCCGACAGAATGAATTGAATAATATCACGGAATTAAGCACTGAATTAATCATTTGTAATACTCGAGGTTATGAGCTCTGGATGGAAATTCTAGTTAACGATTAAACTGATGAAGTTAGGGGAGGGGATAATTCACTTTAATAATACCTTTGAGTTCGTAAGTATTTGGAGAATGACGGTGAATATCTTCTTCTTCTGACGGTGTTCGAACTTAGCCCAGTCGTCCGAGGTTACCGAATGTGGAGGGTAATCCTAGACTGGTGTCCTAATATAATGATCCTAGGCCGGATCACGAAGGCGAGTCAGACTGTGACTCAAATCGGAATTCTTCTCCTCGAAGTGTCCGTTCCGATTATTGGCACCTGGAGTGGGTAGCCAAAAATGATTACCAAGCTGCGTCTATGGTAATCCGCAGAGGGAGGTCCTGTGTAACCCCTGACTCTGAAGGGGGGGAAGCTGCGAAAGTTTGGCACCTACAAGTACCGTGACGGCAACAACAAATTCTCCGAAATTTCTTCCTTGCAACGGGCAAACTGTTTCCTTTGTGGGACTAGCTCCACACACAACGTAGGTCCAAAGATCTTCTGCTTGACTCCAGGGAGAATTTCCTCTTTTATTTCCCTCAAGAGCTAAAATCAAGAGAGAGCACCGGATTCTCATAAAATTCTTATCGTCGCGCAAAAAGACCTTTCGTCTGCAGCCAGGACATGCCGACATTCACATATCGGCGCCATTCGAGCTTTTCTCGTTTGAAATCGCAGGTTTATGACGGCGCGAAGAAACTCGGGTCTTCGTCGTTTGGCAGGTGTTTCTTGAGGCAGACATTTTCCTGTGTGGCCGGCCGCGAATTTGGTTATCTCAAAGGCGCGAAAAGGGGTGAAGGGGATTCGATGCGAAAAGGCGAATTTTAGAATAAGGAAGGGGGGAGGGATACGCAGCTGTGTCGGTGTATTTATGTATGTAGTAATGCTTGGAGGTATTTAGACTTCTAAAACCGATGTTTGTCAAAAACTCACCGATCTAGGCTAAAGGTACTTATGCAACCACGAAACAAGTAGCGCTCTGCCTAACCCAAACTTACCACCCTCACTTTCTGTTAATTGGAATAACACCCAAAAAACTAATTAACACTATTAACGGGCTAACCACAGACAATTAACAAAAAATATAGACCGACTTGATCCTCTTATTATGTTTCATTTTCCTCGAACGCTTAGACAGAAATTTGTTACTAATCAAGGGGATGCAACACAATCAATTATTATTGAGTTCTTCAAAATACCCCCAAAACCTGACACCAATTTTAATATCGTGGTATACGGCCGAGTATGTATGTACTTTTGTTCCGTACACGAATAACTCCGTAACTGTTTTCTCTATGAGTGCTATAATTTTTTTTATCTTTCCTTTTTGATACTTTCCCCCTGGAGGATTCGTAATATTATATATCTATTGCCATATGCAGCGTTTCTAGGATTTAATTAAACAACCTAGGGGAAAAGTATCGACCCATATGCCACGTAACTGTTGACCCTGTGTGATAGAACGGGTTGAGGCCGCTTAATTTCAACCACTATCACATGTTATTTAAAACCACGATGCTACCCACGTGCATCTTCGCTTTGAAGCCGGGCGCCTTATCGCAGCCACCTGAGTCAATGTTTAAACAAGGAGGTTTATCTTCCCCCGCTCGCCCCATGCTCAGACCTCGCCAGATTGAGTTAGGCTTATGGGCAGATAAGGTATTGTTCTCAGGCTCGGCTGTGCATTTCCTCGAAGCCCCCACTCGATTGTCCCCCACGCGCGAGACATCACTACGGTCCAGTCTCACCTTGTGCACCAAAGGGCCCTTGACCTCGAGATCCACCATCACTTCTCCAGAAGAAGGACAATATCCCTTGAGTGCCAAGGTTCGAGCCTTCGTGACGCAAAGTCCACTAGGCTTCCCCTGTTGTTCAGAAAGAGTGCAACGTTAGAACAGCCATTGTTCTTTTGAGCCCGTTGACAAGAAACGGTTCTCACACCCCCCCCTCTGTTGTTCTGAAGAGAACAACGTAGAACAACCATTGTTCTTCCAGCCCGTTCGCCAAGAAACGGTTCTCACCCTTCCCCCTTGTTGTTCAGAAGAGAACAACATTAGGACAGCCATTGTTCTCGAGCCCGTAGACAAGAGACGGTTATCACCCCACCTTGTTGTTCAGAAGAGAACAACGTAGAACAGCCATTGTTCTTAAAGCCCGTTCGTCAAGAAACGGTTCTCATTCCCAAGACGCCACGTCAGGATCATTTAATTCACCCCCCCCCTCCCCTTCGGCTGGAACTCGCTAGCGGACCGAAAATTCCTTCACGTCGCCTTCCTCTGCACAACAAGTATAATTACGTAAGCCGAACGTTACCTTTGAGTATTTAACCCTTTTGTCAACTCTATCCTGTGCTTTAAATGGTTTAGCCAACCATCCCATTCCTCTTATTTATATTTGTTTTACCTTTTTTAATCCTCGGATTAGCTAGATTTCCCACGACCCTTTCCATTCTCTGTTTATGTCAATATTTTCCGTTTTGTGTGTTGTTGATAGTTTTTATTAATAAAACTCTATTTTATTAATGATAGCCATATTATTATTCTTGAGCTCAGTTCCACTTCTTAAGCATATCGAAGATACATAATATCGGTCAACCCAGACATCCACGCACTCTAAAGATAATTAAATAAGTTTCCTCAACGAATAGTTATATATGGTATATTGTCGAAAGTCCATTCTACGACATATATATATATATATATATATATATATATATATATATATATATATATATATATATATATACTATTTAAATTTGGTATCAAGTGTGTAAGGTTTAACGCTATATCTTTGCAAACACTGGTCTCAGTCGAGTAAAGCATAGTGTTATTCGTTATAATAATAGAGTATAGTAGTTCCCTTTTGTTTTAACGATTGCTATCCCCTCTTTTGAAACTTAAGAAGCTAGAGTAGCTCAAGGACCTGTTAGAATAATTTGTTTGTGTTTTTTTTTTTTGTTGTGTGATTTTAGTCAGAGGTTATTTAGATCGAGAAACCAAGTACGAATAGGTCAGTGCCCATATTTAGGTAGGCTAATTCTCTAGAAGGCATAATTCTTGTTGCAAGGAATTTTAGTTGGTTGATTATTGCGCCCCAAGTGCAAAGATGACTCAGTTCGAAATCTTTAAAGCACAAGGAGAATCCTTGGGACTTTCCGGAAAAGAACTAATTGAGTACGTTCAAGAGGAGCAAAGAACGGAAAGAGAAATCCAACGAGAAGAAAGAGAAAGAGAAATCCAACGATAAGAAAGATAAATCCAACGAGAAGAAAGAGAGGAACGGAAAAGACAAGCTGAGCTTCACCATCAGATTGAATTAGCTCATGTTGAAGCAGAAATACAGTCAGCCAGTTCACGTTCAGAAGCCCCCCGGAATATCTCACTAAAGCTTCCCAATTTCAAGAATGGAGAGGATTTCGGAGCATTTTTAGCCAACATCGAAAAGATCCTCGAAATCAATAACATGGATCTGGAGGCTGAAGGTGTAGTCAGATTACTTCCCTTGTTAAATTGTAAATTGCGCGAAATTTGTATATCTTTACCATCTGAGTGTACAATTAACTACATCACCTTAAAAGGTGAGTTATTGGCCGCTCATAATATGACTCCCGATTTCTACCACCAATAATTTCAAGGAGGTCGTATTAAACCAGGACAGACGTTCCATCAATTCGGATACATTCTTCAGAGGAATTTTAAATTTTGGTTAGAATCCTCAAAGGTTGATTCTAACTACGAGTCCTTAACAGACTTCGTGTTGCGGGATCAATTTTTGGTGTCTCTCCCGACGGAGATCCGCGCGTTCGTCAAGGATCGTCGGTGCCAGACCTTTAAAGAATGTACCGAAGAAGCGGATGTCTATGCTGCAAGCCATAATTTATACCCAAAGGAGAATCGAACTTCTCACCAACCCCCCAACCAGGAAAGAAGGAAGGATTCGCGCCCCTTCCCAGGAAAGCTGACAAAGTTTCCGGGCCCCGTAAAACCCCAAAACTTCATTCCCCAAAACCAACAACGGGACTACAAACCTCCCGTTAAGATTTCTCCTCCATCTCTCTTCCCGAAGCGACCAATCATATGCTTCACCTGTGGTGTAGAAAACCACATGAGCTCGAATTGCCCCCCAAATTCTAGCTTAAAAGCGGACCACCCCACTAAGTTCACCAGATTAATGCCACCCCGGCTTCCCGGTGGTGCAGACCCAAGCAGCAACTTCTCCCCCTCCGTCAGGCCACCAGGTAAATTTTATTTTTGATAAAAGTTCACCGGGAACTTTGAAATTTGAGGAGGGCAGCATGAACGGCTGCCGAGTATCGACTCTCGTCAGGGACACAGGATGTACGTGTTTTATCGTGTCCGACGAACTACTCCCCCTAGTGGACCCTAACCACGAAAAATTTGCGGTGGTACATGACTACCTTGGGCGGGCGAACCGATTCCCCGTCGTTATATGTTACCTGCAGTGTCAATATTATGATGGCTGGGCTGAAGTCATTTCAGCACCCATAAAATTCTGTTCTGTACTTATAGGACAGAGCCCTCAAGCAAGCTCTGACCCTGTGTCCCAGGCCGCCCTTACTCGAGGTCGAGCTAAGAAGGAAGCCCAGGAGTCCAACCCCCTCAGAACCCCCATACCGTCCGAATTCTCGGAGATCCTTCACCAGGACTTTAGGACGGCACAAAAGGAGTGGGAAGCACTAACATCCTTAGAGGATAAGGCCCAAAACCAGGACACGGAGACTGTCCGTGGACCCAAAGTCATCAGGTACCTGGAGCAAGGTGGCTTACTTTATCGATCCGCCGAGGACAGTAATAACGCTGTTACTACTGTCCTATGCCTTCCACGATCCCATGTCCCTATAGTGCTCAAAGTGGCTCATGACAGCATTTTTTCCGGTCATTTTAGTCACACTAAAACGGGCCAGCGCATTTATAAATATTCTTATTGGCTGGGTGCTGCAGCTGACATCTTAAAGCATTGTCGATCGTGCGATGTGTGTCAGAAGACGTCCGCTAAGGTGCGAGTCAAACCTGCTCCCTTACAAAGGGAACTAGTCATTACTGAACACTTCTCCAGAGTGGCCATTGACCTGGTTGGTCCTATCCACCCCCCTTCGTGCGAAGGGCACAGCTACATTTTCACCTTGGTAGACTTTGCTACCCGTTTTCCCGAGGCTGTCCCCCTTCGCCGAATCGACAGTATTTCTTGCGCCGAGGCCCTAATTTCCATCTTTTCAAGGGTAGGCGTCCCTAAGGAAATACTCTCCGATAGAGGCCGACAATTCACCTCTGAGTTGATGGAGTACGTAGGGAAGCTGCTCATGGTAAACCCGCCTTTTACCACCCCCTTCCAGCCACAGACAAACGGGATGTGCGAGAAATTAAATGGAAATTTAAAATCCATTATTAAGAAGATCTGTGCCGAGCAGCCCCGCGAATGGCACCGATATCTCCCGGTCGCCCTATTCGCCAATCGGGAAATTCCCCACCGTACATTAGGCTTCGCCCCGTTCGAGCTCTTTTATGGACGTAATGTACGCGGGCCACTCAGTATTTTAAAGGAGTTGTTAATCAAGTACCAACTGGATCAAGAACTCCAGTCATCTTACGCCTATGTCTTGGACCTACGCCAGAGGCTCGAGAAATGCGCAAACATCGCCTATGAAAATGCCGATGTCAATTTGGAGAAATACAAAACCTATTTTGATGTCAGGTCCGAAGATCGTAAATTTAAGCCCGGTGATGAAGTACTCCTGCTCCTTCCCACAGCCAGTAATAAATTACGGAGCCAATGGAAAGGTCCTTACTCGGTCCGCGAGGTACGAGGACCGGTAGATTACCTCATTGGTACCCCAGCAGGCGATAAGCTCTATCACGTCAACTTATTGAAAAAGTACCACCGACGCGCCCATGGAGATACCTTCGTAGCACTGGACGAAACATCGGCGCTTGAAGAGGATTACCCCGCGGATTCCCTTAATGTAATACAAACAGTGTGCATCCAACCTGATGCCGATTACCCTCTTCCTTCCCTACCAGGCGAGCCTTTTGAACCCTCTGACCTGGATATCGACGCGCAGCTGACACCACATCAAAAGAGTCAGCTACAAGAACTATTATGTCAGTTCGACGACGTTATTTTAGAGAAGCCTGGATGCGCTACTAGTTTCGAGCATGATATCAAATTAACAACATTAGAACCCGTCCGTTCAAAACCCTATCCCATGCCGATTCATTTACGCCAAGCCTTTAACGCCGAAGTTGATAATTTAATTAAGTCAGACATAATAGAACCTTCCACCTCTAGTTATTGTTCCCCAATCGTCATGGTCAAGAAACCTGATGGCTCTTATCGGATGTGCATCGACTTCCGGAAGTTAAATTCTGTAACTGTGTTCGACGCCGAGCCCATCCCGTTGGTAGACCAAAACCTCCACCTTTTTGAAAACGCCAAGTTCATCTCAGAACTCGATTTGTGCAAGGCGTATTATCAAATCCCCCTCCGGCCCGAGGTGAAAGCATATACTGCCTTTGCAACGGAGAAAGGCCTTATGCAATTCAAGCGCCTTCCTTTTGGCCTCGTCACTGCTTGTAGCAACTATATCTGTCTCATGAGAAGGTTGTTGGATGGACTTCCGAATGTATCCTTTTACTTCGATAATGTCTACATCGCTACTCGCGAATGGAGTCACCATTTAACCACCCTATTAGCTCTCTTTGAGTGACTGCGCGAAAAGGGCCTCACCATTGGCCCAAGCAAATGCCATTTTGCCCACGAAACCATAAAATATTTGGGTTTCAAAATAGGACAAAGCCAGTTGGGTCCCCAAGAGGACAAGATTAAGGCAATCGCCGACATGCCCCTCCCGATTACAAAGAAGCAATTAAGATCGTTCCTAGGATCAGCTTCTTACTATCGGCGATTTGTTCCGAATTTCGCTGCAATTTCGGCGCCCCTCAGCTCCCTTATAAAAAAGAATTCCCCCGATCGTCTACGTTAGAATGATGTCGCTGTTTCCCATTTTAATCAGCTCAAGAGTAAGCTCATTTCTGCCCTCATTTTAAAGTTGCCCAACCCGGAAAAATCCTTTGGGATTAAGACCGACGCGAGCAACGAGGGCATTGGAGGTGTACTCCTTCAATATGAGGATGACGGAACGAGTCATCCAGTTGCATATGCTAGTCGCCAATTATTACCACGCGAAAAGAGATATGCCACTATAGAGAAGGAAGCTCTATCAATTATCTGGGTTATAGACAAATTCAAAATGTACTTGATAGGAAAAGAATTTCAGATAGGAACCGACCACCGTCCGTTAGCCTATATTAGGAATGTGCGACACTCCAACTGCCGAATCATGCGCTGGAGTTTACTCTTTCAAGAGTATCAATTTAAAATAAATTATATAAAAGGTTCCGATAACCAGGTCGCTGACGCACTCAGTAGGAATGCGTTACCGAATAGCGTAGAGTAATTGTATTCATAGGATTAGGATCTCCATGTATGTATATACCGTCTTGTACGACTTAAATTAGATTCTCTTGTAATATAATTAGTTAATGTATATGTCTGAATTTTGTAACGCTCAATGTCTATTTTTTTTGTATGTATATATATTTGTACCCATTAAATTACGTATAAATTATTTTGTCCCATATGTACTAATTTTATATCATTTCATTGTTCCATGCCCCTTTTTTTTATTAAGTTTGTATTAAAGGTTATTTTCCCCTATAATCAAAAGATGGGTTAGGTCCATGGGAACAGTCGTGGCTATTAATGATCAATGCCCTTCTCTCAGACTCCTCAGAGGGAGGAATTCAGGTTAGATCCTTGCCCCCCCCCCCCCATATTTTTATCCTGGATACGCCACTGGTGTGACGTTTGAGCAATTAAGGGGTAATTTTGTGAAAAGGATTTTATTTGTTCCCTGGTTTTTTTGACAAAATTTGATATGTTTTGGAATAGTTTATGAATTGATTCATTTTATCGATTTAGGTATTTTTATCCAATACCACAATTGTAACATATTTATCAGCTCTAATTATATGAAGGAGAAGGATGTTGCGAAGTGAAAATAATGCCAGGGGAAATTAAGTTGTAGAGGGGTGTGCAAACACTGGTAAAAACGACATTAGGCTATGGAAGTATAAATTCTAGGTTATCAAAAGCATGAACTCTAGTAACACACGGAGGATGAGAGAGTAGAGAAAAATTTAGTCCGTATTTAAGACTAGAAGTGGTTGTCTGGTCAGGTCGTGAGAGGAGAGATTAATAATGGTTTGGTGACGCCTATTTTTCAACCAACCAATTTCCGCGATGAGACTGCAATTTGTGGTACAGGGTGCATTCCTATCTTGTTGATTTCACTCTTGGAGGGGCAAAGACATAGTAGGTCCCAAGAGCAGGGAGTAAAGGCATATCTTCCTTCATTTACTTCTTTAAAAACAAAATATTTCTCAAATTGCATTGAAGAAACGCCTTTTGGGGAGAGAGACCGATAGATCTCACCAAAGGGTAATACTTACAAGAGCACTCACCGTTTACCCTTTGCTAAGTACTCTATGGATTGCTTTCTCATGCTTCGAGTTATTATATGTGCTACCTATGATGCATAAGGTCCGTAACCCTCTTCGTCCTATTCTTGCATCGTGTATTCTTCCGTCTTATAATCTTGCGATGTTTCTTTGTACCCCATTTGATCCATTTCAATTAGTAATTATTATATATTTGCTTCTGAAATAGCGAAATTAAGGTAATTGCAGATGGGTTAATGCAAACTTCAACCAGGAATTAGAAACAAGAATAGTGCAGAAATTGAATTCTAAAATTAATAAAAGCTAGCCTCAACAGAGAGTAGAATTAGGAAGAGACTAACTTACCTGATCCGGAGCGTCCATAATCAAACTAAACTAATGAACGTGATTCATTCTCTCAAATTAACAGCTCCTGGACCGACAGGATTAACGAGATGGAACTTCTATAAACTACCAGAAAATACAAACTCCAAAAGAAGTTCACTTCTATAAATCTATATCTCCTAAAATTAGCTTGAAAGGTGCTGGAAATGATTCCTTGAAGACGATTCCACTTCATACGGCACAATAATTCCGTTTCCTGAATTCCAGGGAATAAGGAGCAGAGCTTCGTAATGGCAGCGCAATGGAACCGATTAAGATCATTCTGGAAAAGTACGCAAAGAAATGCTGAGGAAAAAATGACGAGATTCTTACGGAAAAAGTCATAGGAAAATACAAATAAACGCAATAGATAAAGGACCACTACCCCAGCGATTGCAAGACTTTATAAACTATCCAAACACTTTAGGTAATTGAAATCCCCCCCCCCCCCTCTAAATAAATAATGATGAAACACTCAACAAACAATGAAGGAACTTACAGAAGAACCACAAAGCAACAAGTAAAAAAGGCCTACTGAGAAAATCATGTTCCTTGTAACCTTTTAATCTTATATTATTCTGTCTTAATAATATACAAAGCATCGACAAAATAATAGAAACATTTCATAATTATTTGAACGACATTAATATTATATGAATTTTCGAATGACTTAAAATCATTTTAGAATAAATAACAGATTATTATATATTATCTTTTGCTATAATCACCATGTAAGTTTAATAAAGAATTTAATAGTACCTTATAATTATACGAAAGACCTTTCTACTTTCAAACAGTACATTGTTGGAGCTTGAATAACTAGATCATCCGTAAGAAAAGACCTCCAACTGTTTAATGTTTTCAAATGAACTTTTCTTAACCCTTAAAGTGTCAACCGCCACTCGGACCAATTGGTCCTCTTATGGTTTTAGGCCTATGAAAAGTTCCGTTGTATTCCTAAAGGAAGTTTTTCTCTGGCGCTGACGGAGTCCTCCATTTTCTTAACGTGACGCTTTAAGGGTTAAGATCACGAGTATTTATGAGAATCAGACTGAGACAAAAAGCGGATTAAAGAAAAAGCTCACCTATAGGAATAAAGAATTAGAAAGCAAATTTTGTCGTACAATCATAGGACTCTCGCTTCATAGGTGACTGCTTACCTTATTCAGCATTTAATAAGTCCTGTTTTGACCAAGATTGTTCGACGAGAGATTCATGAAGCCTAGCGTTACAGAAGGACTACGACTTGCCAAAACTTGCTTACGCAAATCAACATTGAACGTTTTAGGAATGGTTTAGAGACTAAGAATCTGACAATAAACCGACCGATAGAAGAATGTAAATTAACTGGAAAAATCTCTTTTTCAAATTACCTCTCCTTTATGGCCGAGTTAACAATTAGTGAACGCTTAAAGAAGCTTATGAATTTGATTCTCTTTACGAGAGTCAAACATTGAGGTGGATTAGCAATGAACTTGGCACCAATATCATGGAATTTCCTTTTTCAGTAGTAGAAGTGCATGGCGGAGTGATCTTCTAACATTTTCTTTCATTTTCGCTCACCAGGTGAATTCTTTGCCGCAATTTCTCTTTCCTAAGCATCGCCACTCTATCACACCACTGAATGTATTAATAATGATTTTAAATTCTTGAAAATATCTTAGAACTGATTAACGGTCCTTCGCAATGGGTGCCTCAAGGTATGAGTTCAAATTTCTGTAAATACTGTTCAGGTATCTTTGCGTACTGCTGCACTACCCGATTTATTTCTTCTTTATATTTCTTTTAGTCTCATCTCATTTAATGTTTTGACCTCAGAACCTAAACATCTCTGAAAACAACATTCACATAAGGCCTAAAGCCCTGAATTAACTCAATTAAATAGGTTTTGCTTTCTTTATATCAAATATATTAATTTAAATATAAAAACAGATCTTATTTTGTGAGATAAAATATACCAGGCCCTTTCGTTGTCGGAACGGAGACATACTATTGGAAATAGCTGCATCTCCAAAGATACTGTTGTCTACTTTGGACTGCAGCTACGAATCATTCATCGAAATAAATGGGCCTAAAAGGTGAGTTCTTTGGCCCAATACTTCTATGACGATAGCCCGCAAAAGATGGCCCTCATTCTTCGGGAAAGAACGAAACTCAACAGAAGGCAGCGTTGAAAATAAATGGGCGGGACCCGAGGTTGCTAAGAATCACAAAGTTAACGGAACTGGTTGTCAAGGATTCACACCCAGGCTACATACAGGATTGGCCTCAGCAAAATAAGAACGATAGGAAAGGAAATGTGGAAGTGAAAAACGATAAGATACTCTTAGAAAGGCAGAAATGACATACATGAAAGTGCGGTAGGATTTCTCATACACAAAGACATAGCAGCCTTCCTAACATAAATTATAGGAAGAATCAATAGATTGATAAAATTACCAATTGAAATATCAAAGTGATTCAAGTCTACGCCTTAAGACACCTCACTAGGATGAAGAGGTTGAGACTTCTATGTAACATATTATTCACACTCTTAAAGAAGGTACGGGAACTAAATTTGGATCCATTACCTACGCCTTTAACAGGAAAAGTATCATCAAGGTCATATCGGTTATAAAATCCAGTTAAGAAATGATCGAGTGCAGATTACACAAGAATATGTTTAAGGATCTAAAACATGAGAAAACCAAACTAAGAACAAAATGAAATTAGAGATCTAAAGGAGAAAGATGAAGTTTCCGAATTGCACAAGCAAACAGGTTAAATATAATTACTGGCCAAGTTTCAGAATTCATAAAATACAACTGCAACAATAATTTAAAAGAAACTAAATTAAATTGTGCAACTTTGATAAATAAAAACACAAAGACCTAACGCAAAACAATTACTGAACCTAAAAGATTTAGATAGAAGGCATGGAGGATGGAGCTATTAGAGTAAAGACGAATCTACTGACCTCAGAAATCTTTATTGGCTTAAATCTGCGGAATTATTTCGTTTTTTCTTTATTACATCCAAACATCTAACTAAAGTTTTTCACTCTATGTATGGCTTCTCCAAAAATCCATTTTAAAGAAATATTTTCTTTCCACAACAATGTCTTTTTAGTGCATTCTTTTCTTTAAAAAATTTTCCTTTTCTTTTTCCGATGAGTTTTGTGTTTAAAGGTGGTTTTTGTTAGTTTCCATTTTTTCCATTTAATTTGATACTACTATTAGTACTAATTCGACTCATTTGTTTTCCATTTAGTTCCCTTAGTTTCCATGAATTTTCCTACCGATTACTTATCGTGACTTGTTCTCCACACATTCGATGTATGTTTTTCCTCTTTATCTTAAACGAAGGTGTGTAAATATTATGTGTTAAATAGAAGTCTCTTAATTCTTTATCTGAGCGAGGTGTAGTATGTACGTTGAGTTGAATCACTTATATAAAATAGCCAATTAATATTTTAATTAATAATTTTTTCAATCTATTGATTATATTCCGATAAAGAAGGGAAAGAAATTTCTCGAAATAATTTGGGTCGAAATATAATTAATCCGCTTTTCCACCGTTTTCCGTTTGGATTTTAACAAATGGGTAGAGGTTATTTGGTGAATTTTTAATTTGCTTCTATTTATTTTAATATTACAGCTTTTAGATTAAAAGGAGTTAATTCCAGCATTATCATTTCATGTTTTCCCCTTTCTTAACCATTTATCGTCATGTACTGAAGAGTTCAATTTTTATTTTAACTCGCCATGATTGATTGCATTGGTTAAGAATAAATATAAACTTTTAACATAAAATTGTATTCGTATTCGATTAAGAGTAGCTCTTACTATATATCCATCAACGAATTTGTCTGGGTTATATGGATTTCCAAAGTTGTTCGAATACATTAACTTTACAAATAAGAGGATTTGGATAATTAGAGAATAGTGAGAAAAGAAAAGAGTTTACATTGTATCTCGTACACCACTTTCATAGAATGGCTCAGAGAAACGGTCTCGAATAGGTAAAAGAGATTTCACGGCCATCCTGAGGTAAACAAAAGAATTTTCAAACGAAAAATTTGAATATTTGCATATTTATAATACCAATGGTAAGAATTTTGCATTTATAGCCTTAAAAATATTTCAAAACTTCCACAATTTCAAATAAAGTAAAAAAAAACTGTAAAAATTGAAATATGTAGTTGTATTTCTAGGTAATATAAATTCCAATTCTACCTCCACTGAATTCAAACTCTCCTCTCTGATTCGATTTTCCGCTTAATTCGGTATCTTATTCAGGGCTTCTAAAAAATTTATATCATTTAGGATCTAATAACTTTGCCAATTCTCGTTCAATTGACCTTAATTTTAACATCATGCTTTGGAACATTAGACTTTTATGCCTAATGATTTTTTGTTTATCTTTTCAGGTAAAGAAATGTCATTTACTGGAAAAGAGAATTCTATAAAAATGCAGCCACAATAATATAGATTTGGACATAGCTCAAAAGGTTAAAAAAGGAAAGCTATTTGTTAAGGGGAAAAGGATCCAGAGGACAATGGGTTCAAGAGGAAGGCCTTTTTTTGTGCAAGGAAAAAGGATTTAGTGGATAAAAAGGTTTAAAGAGCAAGGCTGTTTGTTCATGGCAAAAGGATCTGAATGATAAAAGGTTCAAAGAGCAATGCTGTTTGTGCGGGACAAATGGTTCAAGGAGAAAGGCTA
The DNA here is from genome assembly GCA_963969495.1 of Ceratothoa steindachneri. NCBI lineage: Eukaryota > Metazoa > Arthropoda > Malacostraca > Isopoda > Cymothoidae > Ceratothoa > Ceratothoa steindachneri. The sequence goes on from OZ018318.1 coordinate 3,197,935, forward strand.
TTTGTGTTGGTCAATAGGATCTGCACAGTTCCATGCATCGGAAAAGACGGTCGAGCATGTATGCGACAAAGTTTTGAGGAGTTGTGAAATTTTTCTTGGAATCTACCAACCTTTGAATTTCTCGTTCTAATTTTGAGGAATAAATCTTTTATCGCTTGTCCAGTTTCATTTGCCTAGACTATGTAATTATTCGGAATATTTACATCACAAATGATATTATATCTTTAGAAACTCCCGGTATAGAACTTGAGGAATAACTGGTCATATCAAAGGCTTCGCCTTTATTTTTGCAGCTTCATTTAGGGAATCAACAGGAAATTGGAAGATGAATCTTTTATAATGGATAATATGCCTTACCGGCTCCAATTCTCACAGATGCGTTCCCACCTGCCCCCAACGCCCGCAGGTATATCAGAAGCTATATATATCTTCCACGCATTCTCACTTTCCTCATCTTCACACATCTCTCCTTACAAGCTTTCCACGGCTGATGACCTCGTTGGATTTCGCTTTTAAGTCTGAGAAAAATAATTTGTGTTTTTAATAATAAATGTGTTGAGGAGGAGCAATCAGGGGTTCAGATTGAGGTTCATATTTCTTCTTAGAACCTTCTTCAGAAGGTCCCCGGCGAAGGCAAGGCACCCAGTCAAATAGACCTTAGACTGTTTTCTTTAAATTATAATAATAAAAACAAACAAAAATGATCGAGAATCTAAAAAGGAGATAAATTAAGAGGCGGATGCTTGGTAGCCCCAGGTGACACCCGCCCCATTCAGGAACCCAAGTAAACAATTAAATATTAACTAAAGAGGGATGAAGGAGGAGGATCACCTCCTTTCCAAAGTCTATGATACCACAGTCTTGGGAGAAGGAACCTGATCCCCAACACGAGGGACAATCGATATTGACCCTGTTTACCAAAATACCAGGAGGGGTAACATGCATGGAAGTCCTCCAGACTAGGACATGCAACCCAAATGGTGGGTAGTCTGGGGTACCGAGTAATATCCGTAGAAGGGTCCAAAGGAGTGTTCTAGCCGCTTCGGAGAGGACAGCAAATGACCTGATACCGGCGATGCTCGCAGAAGAGATCCACGGGAATAGTCGAGGCAAAATGGCCCGAAACTATAAATTCTTAGTGGCAGTGTACCATCTTTGTCATGCACGAAGAGGGGCTGACCCGCCCCCTATTCAGAAACATAAAAATGTCCCGTTGCTCAAGCTGTGCAACACCTAATTCTCAGCATTTCCCGGACACACACTCGCTGTAAAGTAGCGATTTTGCGATCTAGACTATGTGAATATTGCAACGCTGCAAAAGCAATTGGCGCTTCTCTAATTCAATATGGATTTCCTAATGGACTCCAAAATGGGTATGGCGCGCAATTTCCCGCACGAAGCGATATATTGCAACCGGCTCAGCCGTGAAGACGGGTACAGCGGCCAGAAGAGCCTCCGGCCTTATACAGGGTGAAGGGGAGGGGGGGGGGGCAGCATGGACACCAATCCTTCCCTCATAAAAGATACACTGCAAACACATTAAAAAGATCAGGAATTATAATTATTTTGCTCCTTTAAAAACTGTTCCAATTATTCACATGATTACACACATCACACACACACACACACACACACACACACACACATATATATATATATATATATATATATATATATATATATATATATATATATATAAGCTATGGTTTTGCCACTCCACCCCGTACGGGACACCTTGGCTCACTACCAGTCGTTCGGGCTGTTGGCCTCCGGCCCGACCACTTTTGCCTTTCAAACCGCTCTTTTCAACCCTCTTTCATAAGGGTTTTAAATATTTGTTTAAACACACCCCTTGATCTCATAAAAGGAAAGAAAATACATAAATACACAAAAAATTAAATAAAAATAATAATAATAATATAGATCTCTAGACTTAACAGAAAGCCATAATTATAATAAACAATTGATGGAAATAATGAATTATTTGACAACATGAGCGCCATTTCGACGGACTACTTCAAAAACCCTACCATGCATGGAATCTGTCAATTTCTTAATACTAGCAGGTTGGGGCGCCTCTGCTGCAGCTTTGATGGTTGCCTATAAGATTTCTTAAGATAAAATATGATGTTTATCAACATAAACATCTTGTTTAATGATGGAAAACAAATTTTCAATTGGGTTGGGATCTAGAGAGACTGGCAGCCATACCATAAACTCGTCACTTTATATGCCTAGGGGTGCTTGGATGGCTCTGGCAGCGTGGAATTGGGAGTTGTCATACATGAAAACGAGAGTCCTTAGAAGTGACAACATTATGTTATCTAGAGATTGCAGTAAGCGGATGCGGTCACTTTAACCCCATCAAGCACCCTGACTGAGCCAACAAGTGTGTGTCCAATTATACCCGCTCACAACATGACTCCTCCTCCCTGCTGTTGACGTTGCAAAAGTTGGTAACACTCATCTCCGAAATAGATCCAACCATTTGCTCAACCATCAGATCCCTCAAGAGAATGCAATAATAAAGAGCAGAATATATGGGCCTTAGTTCTTCAAGAACAACGATGGCCAAGCTAAAACTGTAAACATAGAACTAGACACAGTAAAATTCTTTTAGGTTAATACGTTCTCACATTATACAGTAACATTATTATCCAGTGGTCTTTTAAATATTAAAAGACTCACAAAATCTATAAATTAAAAGAATTTTGAATTTTCCAAAGTACTTTGTATATATTTCAGTAGAAATAACGAAGTCTGGCCCATTCTTCATTATCGTTGACTTTTCAAGATGCTTCTATAATATGTTATTAAGAAATCACTTCTTCCGCAGGTAAACAATAGAACTCATTTTTTCATGGTGGAATTTACTGAACATTTTTAAAAAAATATTCTCTTTTTACCTGTTCATCTCATATTGAGATTCCAGAGCTCGTTTAGCCATGTTATACAACACGATCATCTCAACCTTCTCAAGTGCGCGGAATATAGATATCTGCATTTGAGACCTTTCAGTTGTACAAGTTTTTTATCATATAAAATTTCTGGTCGTTCTATTATTATCTGACTGAAGGAGAAGTGGGTGGTTGCCGTTTGGTATCCTGTTAATGAGGCTTATCACGGAACACGATATAACTAATGGAATAAATTATGATTAAATATAATTAAAACAATCAAATGTTTGATAGCCAAGATTTAGGATCATGAAGCCTTATTCTTAAAAGCACACAGGGATTAGGGTACGGTACATATTCTATTCCACTGCTTCAATTATTTGTCATGAATTACTTTTTCACTCCTTTCCTAAAATTACACACCCAGAATCACACAAAAGAAGTGATATGAAAAATGGTAGAATGAATTCGTTCAGACAAAAAGTGTCGAACTTTTATCCATTGAAATTACCGCTATATTTTGACAGGACGGAGCAGCGCGCATTCATAATTAATTGTTTACGGAAGCATACAAATATTTGCGAGTTAATTTCCTCGGATTCTGTGTCGAGGCCAGACGCTTGAAGCTACTAAAATGGAGTAATTAGAAACTTGTTGCTCAGAGAAGTAAATTGGAATTTAATAAAATGAGATATAAATATGGCATATTAATTGGACTTATTTTGAATAAAGATTAAAGCAAGCGAGAGCATCAATGCCGGAAAGAATTTGTAAATAAATATTTTAAAGATTTACTTACATAATAGGTATTCGAAACATATTGAAGGTAGACAACATATTACACTGGTTGTGGTGGTAGGGGGGGGGGGGGGCATTCTCTTATTATAAACTTTTCTTATTTATCAATATTATTCATCATCTTGAATTTCATTATGCATTTTCTTCTTTTACTTGACTCAATTTCCTTCGTTGCCCCTTTTCACATTTGTCTTCCATTTATCTTGACTTAGTTATTCTTCTTGGCTGGGTTGGTTCTTAATCTTCGATTTCTTTCTTTCTTGATGTATCTTCATTTCATTGCATTTATCTTGAGTTGATGATTTCTTCTTGCTTCTTGATGAGTTAGTCCTTGAAGTCGTTTTCTTCCGTTTTTTCTTTCTTGAGGCGATCCATTTATCTTGAGTCTAGTTGAGTTAGCCCTTCTTGCGTTTTCTTTGATTTCCGTTTTCTTCTTGAGATTTCTTCGTAAAAGGTTTTGGACTATTGAGTTTCGAACTCGGTACCGGTAGATTTAAACGCCGATGCTCTTAGCCATTAGGCCACGGCTTAGTCCGTGCTGAGTTCGTAATTTAATGGGCTATTTATATTATCGATTTGGAAGGAATTTTCTCTGATACATCTTCGCACCCCTACATAGGTCCCTGTCTAAAACGCGGAGCTAATTTGAGGATTAGGGAGAGACTAGTCTTGGATTTCTTAATCGAGGAGTAATAGCTCTCCCTCCCTGGCCTCCGAGTCTGCGGGATGAGTGGAGCTAATTCAGTGGGATTGAGGAGAGTGAACGAAGTCTTGTCTCTTAATCAATGAGTAATAGCATCTCCTTCCCGGATCTCCGACGTTCCCAGCAGCACCTTTTCTTAATCTCTAGTAGGAGAGCAGTTGCAGTTGTAACGAAGATCAGAAGATTGTTCGGCCTTTTGAGGGTCACCATTTATGGGGGGGGAGTCATTCCTTATTTTCAGTTTATGTATTTATCTAGAATTTTTATCTTTATCGAATCTATTTACTTTCTGAATTTCCTTTATCTTTAAGTTGGCCCTTCAAACATTATCTTCCATTTATCTAGTCTTCCGTATTCTCCTTGGCTGGGTTGGTTCTTGATCTTCGATTTCTTTCTTGATGCTTTTTCTTCATTTACTTCCAATTATCTGGCGGGGGGATTGTTTGATGGTCGCGAACAGTTTATATTCCTCTCATTATGTACCTTAGGCAATACAGCTGGTTTCACTCTATCTATAGACACCGTGTTCTGATGGCCTCCTGGGAATTCTAATTTAAAAACTTTGTCGTCGCGTTCGACAACACGGAACGGGCCTGCATAAGGCGCTTCTAGTGGCTTCCGATCAAGCCTTAATTGATTGAAGCCTACTAATTATGAGAATGGAGCATTTGGTTATACAAACACACTCCTATTATGTAATATATTATTTATTATTTGGAATGTCAGGAAGGAATTCTTCTTTATTGTTCAAGTCAATGGCTGCAGCTCGCGTGAATGGAGAGCTTGGAGGTTGACGGTGAAATTGGCACTTGGCGTGGAGCGAGGGGGCGTGAGTAGCGAGGAGATCAAAATACGATCGCTTCTCAATAGCACTAAATAGGCTTACTTAGTGTGTCGTTGCTAGCGTTTGCCGGCTGCGCCAAGAACATACAATCTCTTACATTATTCAGACATTACTTTTTGAATAGTACAATTTTCGAGAACATACAACTCGTTCTAATCCTCATCCCCCTAATTTATAAAATCCCACTAGTTTAAAGAACATACAACTTGCTACATTTCCAAAACTTTAATTTATTGAAGCTTTCTAGTTTCTAGAAGATATAACCTATTTATTTATAGTATTTACACAATCCAGAGGCCAGCTGTAGTAGCCTGGCCTATTTTAATCGTAACATTCCCTTTGTGGAGGCGATGGAGTTACAATGGTGTTTGAAGGTTTTCTACCGGAGGCTGGACACTGACTGTATAAGACGGTACAGCATAGAGTACTCCATTGCAATTAAAGGCCAATGGTTATCTTCAATAATTAGATTTGTGCATAATATAGCCCCGAGTTGGTAGAAGCAGGTTACTAGTCCTACCATTTCGTTTAGTAGGAAAGCAAAATATGTTAATGATGATATAGCGACCATTCACCTAATTTTAGTAACCATTTCCTCTCGTTTGGTAATTAAGAAGAAAATGGTTGAAATTACGAAGATTGACGGAAAACTGGGAATTTTCCCCTGATGTAATGGGAAGCGCCACAGCGGGATTTGGCTCATTTCAGCCGGGGAGCGAGACCCCCCTCAGTAAGGACGACTGCCTGGGGATTGTTAGATTGGTGTATTGGATCCAGCCACTTGAAGAGTTTCCCCCAGGGGTAACGATGCAGTCTAAAGGTGGCCACTCTGCTATACTAACCTGAGACTCTTCTTCTTTGTGAGACTCCGTTTTCGAGACTCGTGCTTTATCAGAGTCTCTAGCGGATCGAATAGTCCACAATGGTTCTCGACCATGCAAACAAATTCACCTTCCACATCTTCCTCACTTTCTTTCACATCTCTATTTGAAAGGGACCCCTTAATTGGGTCTTTATTTAATTAAGGGATCAGTGTTAGAGGTTTTCAACAAAAAGGGTCCCCCATGTGAAGATTCCCCTACAGGTCCCAAGTGAGCACAGAAAAAGTGCTCTGAAGGCTAATAACCTGCTGTATCCTACTCAAGTATTTATAGATCGTGCACCAAGTGGGGAATCAGTTCTTACTGCACATACTGCACTAAATGAGCATTTAATTCCTAGATGAACAGTAGTTCTAGACCATTACACTCAAAGGGCAACGAAGTACCTTACACTTTATTCAGACCTTCAAAGAAGGAGAACGAGTTAGATAAAGCAAAACAACTAGAAGCCGGAGCTAGATTTACCGTGACAACGCCCATCGAATTCCCTATAGGTAATGATAAACTCTGGAGAGGCTCCGCAGGACATCACCTCTAGGCAAGGTAAAGCACAGGGTGTCCGAAAGGGTACAGTGCAGTGGAAAAAGGCTTGAGTAAAGTTTTAATAAAAGTGAAGTTTTATTTTCGATATTACAGTTTCTCCTACAATAAATGCTGGGAATATCTCTTAAAAGCCTGAAGACAAGTCTGCAGAGGTGGTAAGATATTACGTTTTACGTTACCTAATATGTACACGACAGCCTGAATACATGTCTGTACACGACGCTGCATAGTGTCTACATAGGTTTAAACATTGGCCCAGAATGGAGTTGAAGCGTCGTTGCGTATTTGGGCTTCTCATAATGCTGTTGAAGATTGAGCAGCGAATATTTGTGGTTGAAAACAGCAATTACCAAACACACAGAACAAAACACTCCGGCCACACTCCATTATCTGTTCTATAACATGTAGCGACGTCCGCAGACTTGTGTTCAGGCCTTTCGAGGACATTTTCAACATTTACTGTAGGAAAAACTGCAATATCGTAATTAAAACTTCACTTTCATTAAAACTTTACTTAAGCGAGCGTTTAGGCTCTGCACAATAATATTTCGAACACCCTGTATAAAGAATTAGGGTGGCCAACCTTACAGTAATATTATAATGGTTAGAATAAAAGTAATTAATAATAGGAAAATATTTGGCGCTACAAAGACAAAAAATTGAGAATTGTTACATGTCGAAAAGTTGATTTTCCGACAATCATTTCAGAATAAATAAAACAGATTGCCCGCCTTATCACTGACAAGATCAATCAATCATTAATTTATTATAGTAATCCACCAATTCATGATTTTCGTCGCTCTCTTGATAAAGTTAGAAAAAGTTTATAGTAAAAGAAGTATTCATTGATTTATGTAGTTGTACAAAAAGTTTGCTGGATGATCATCCATCCCCTAATTACCTTTTTCTATTACATGTCAAAATTTGAATTAAAATTAGATATTAATAATGGGCTGTCGTCTTGTTTTAATGGTACTTGGTCATTCATATCTGTCCATTGGTTATCGTAGATGTTTCTCTCAGTTGTGCGCTTCTTCTTCTTCTTGTGGATCTTTTCATGTTTAACTTCCATCTTTTGATGCAGATTAGTATCTTCTGATGCTTGAGGAAAAAAATGAGATCGTCTCCAGTTATGAATTGCTGTTGATTTCTCGCAATATTTGTCCCATGATTTTATTATTTTCGCCTATAAAAAAGACTCTAATGAGATTCAAAATACAATTTCACACAAACATTTTATCTCACAATAGAAAAGTTGTTAAGTGAACTAACATTCTTATGAATGCCTAAGTGACACAAAATACAAACTATAATTACAGTAAATATCTAAAAGATATTTATTTTCTATTTTTTCTCCCACTATTTTCCACAAAATGCCATAAGGAGTGACTTTAACCCTATCGATCTTTTAATTCCTTCTTTTCTCTTTTTCCTTTCGCTTTTTTTTCTGCAAAGTGCCATGAATATTTTGTTGTTTTATTTCCATCAAATATGAATTTTTTCATTACTCGTACAGGGTGACCCCAAAAAACGGGCCGCAACTTTTGATAGACTTCATTTCTTATTTTTCTCTCAGAATTAAATGAAACTTCAGTTATAACTAGTTTATTGTGTTTAGAACATCAATTCAAACATGATAGTCTTCGAGCTTTTCTTCTTCATTCCAGAGCAAGTGCTCGAGATAACTTCATTCAGTTCCACGCATTTTTTGAGGCGCAGCACAAAGTTGTCCAAGATGTCCTTATAAACAGACCGAGAAATGGCTTTTATTTCCTTGCTGGTGGCTTCCTTTAATTCAGTGATGGTCCTGGATCTCCTTGCGTACATTCGGTCCTTGAGATAGCCCCAAAGGAACAAATTTGGGCATCTAAGGTCTGGGCTATTAGATAACCATTCAAAATCAGTCTTAAGACTTATCACAGGGCCTCCAAATTTCTATATCAGCCAATCTTGGGACAAGCTTGAGATGTGAGCTTGCTCAAACTTGCAACAACCAGAACTTTCTCATAAGTGACGGATAGAGGGTCTGTAGCTCACTCTTGAAGAGGTTTTGAGAACCTCAACATGCCTTTCTTCGGTGAGTGACAGTCGCGCCTGATTCTTCGAAGAAGAATAGTCTGGTGATGCCTCTGAGATTGCAGGCCATAGTCTGTACCTAGGAGAATGTAGGGTCTTGGTATTTTCTTCATTGGATTTTGATGCCGCCAAGATATGTAGAAGCGGGGTTCATCTGATGACCAAAGGAGTGAAGGAAATCTGGAGTCTCCTGGATTTTCTCCAGTAAATTGACTGCCAAAGCAATACTTTGTTGTATGTCTAAGCTTGTAAGGCTCTGCTTCATCTGTATTCCGTATGGGTAAGCCCTTATATCGTGTACTAGTCCTCTTCTGCAAGTGTCGTAGGATATGCGGAGGGACTGACTTCGCTTGCGCACAGAGCGTTTCAGACTCCGCTGAACTGACTCTCTCACGTTCTCGATCAGCTCGACTGTACGCTTCCTGGGACGTCCTGAGTGGCTTGGACAGTTTACACTGGCTGAGTTGAGGTTTTCTACGGTCGCATACTACTCAAAGTGGTTCACCCAGTTCTGAATTTTGCTTTTGGATGGGGGACTTCTCACATTCGAACTGATGCATGAAAATCTCCTGCATTTTCGTGAACGAGTCTGTCTTGTAGTAGTGTTTGACGCAGTATATTCTTTGCTTGATCTTCCATTGAGGTGTAGTTGTGTTCACAGGCGTTCCTTCTGCGATATCTTGCAAAATATGGGTGATTAGTGTATAAATGTAGCAGATTATGATAAAAAGGGTTGAGGCCGCGTTAATTTCAACCACTATCACATGTTATTTTGATACTTTCCTTTTTTATACTTTCCGCCTGGAGGATTCGTAATATTATATATCTATTGCCATATGCAGCGTTTCGAGGATTTAATTAAACAACCTAGGGGAAAAGTATCGACCCATATGCCATGTAACTGTTGACCCTGTGTGATAGAACGGGTTGAGGCCGCTTAATTTCAACCACTATCACATGTTATTTAAAACCACGATGCTACCCACGTGCATCTTCGCTTTGAAGCTTGGCGCCTTATCGCAGCCACCTGAGTCAATGTTTAAACAAGAAGGTTTATCTTCTCCCGTTCGCCCCCATACGCCGACCTCGCCAGATTGAGTTAGGCTTATGGGCAGATAAGGCTTGTTCTCAGGCTTGGCTGTGCATTCCCTCAAAGCTCCCACTCCATTGTCCCCCACGCCAAGGGAGTGTATCGACTATTTATTTGGAAACTTTACCACTAAGATCAGATTGGAGATCCAGATTTTCGTCGCGAAACGTCACTACGACCCTCTCTCACCTTGTGCACCAAATACCTCGACCTCGAGATTCACGATCACTTGTCCAGAAGAAGGACAATATCCCTTGAGTGCCAAGGTTCGAGCCTTCGACGCTGAGTCCACAAGGCTTCCCCCTGTTGTTCAGAAAGAGAACAACGTTAGAACAGCCATTGTTCGTTCGAGCCCGTTGACAAGAAATGGTTCTCACCCCCCCCCCCTGTTGTTCAGAAGAGAACAACGTAGAACAGCCATTGTTTGTTTGAGCCCGTTCGCCAAGAAACGGTTCTCACCCTTCCCCTGTTGTTCAGAAAGAGAACAACGTTAGAACAGCCATTGTTCGTTCGAGACAGTTGAAAAGAAATGGTTCTCACCCCCCTTGTTGTTCAGAAGAGAACAACGTAGAACAGCCATTGTTCGTTTGAACCCGTTCGCCAAGAAACGGTTCTCACCCTTTCCTCTTGTTGTTCAGAAGAGAACAACATTAGAACAGCCATTGTTCTTGAGCCCGTAGACAAGAGACGGTTCTCACCCCCCCTGTTGTTCAGAAGAGAACAACGTAGAACAGCCATTGTTCTTCAAGCCGTTCGTCGAGAAACGGTTCTCATTCGCAAGACGCCACGTCAGGATCATTTTATTCCCCCCCCCCTTCTCTTGGCTGGAACTCGCCAGCGGACCGAAAATTCCTTCACGCCGCCTTCCTCTGCACAACAAGTATAAATTACGTAAGCCGAACGTTACCTTTGAGTATTTAACCCTTTTGTAAATTCTATCCTGTGCTTTAAATGGTTTAGCGAACCATCACCTCCCTTTAACTTTATATTTGTTTTATCTTTTTAAATCTTTTAATCCTCGGATTAGCTCGAGGCCCCACGACCCTTTCGATTCTCTGTTTATGTCAATATTTTCCGTTTTGTGTGTTGTTGATAGTTATTATTAATAAAACTCTATTTTATTAATGATAGCAATATTATTATCCTTGAGCTCAGTTCCACTTCTTAAGCATATCGAAGATACATAATATCGGCCAGCCAGACATCCACGCACTCTAAAGATAATTAATAAGTTCCCTCAACGAATCGTTATATATGGTATATCGTCGAGAGTCCATTCTACGACACAGATATCACCAAATAGTGAGAATGGGGCCCTGTTTGGGTATTTAGAATGGCTGGAAATAATAGCAAGAAAACCGAGAGGTAGCTAAAAGAGATCTAGGTCACTTCATATCTGAACAACACATAACTGGAAAATCATACCAGGGCAACTCATTCCCCGACAATTCATATCTACGATTTCAAAGACCTAGGACATCGCATCATATGTAAAAACCCCAACTAATTCAACCTAACCTAACCAGGAACAAAGTCCCATTTTTTATGTACATATAACATACAAGACACTTTTTAAATTCATTGTAGGCATTTCCCTTTTTTATATTAGGGTATAAGATTTATTAAGTGAGTTGGCCATGTATGTGTTTTCCGATCACAGGCAATAGGATTCGAGATAAAAATCAACCTATTAATTTATTTACCTTAAGCCCTTGAGCAGGCTGTAAGATTTTCAAAAGGTTCCAGGAACAAGTTTGTACATAGAGTACAAATACTCAAGTACAAATGAATAAAAGAGCAATGGCGTGTCGAAAACGAAGATGATAAAGCAAATAAATAAATCACATTGAAAGATAACAGAGGAATGAAAACCTAGGTTGAAATCTCATTGCGAGAAGGAGATTATATACAGGAAATTTATCTTGTCCCTTGGCATTACCGACCAATTTGTTTGGTCAGTCTACGGGAGGCTTCCGCCACGTTTGGGTGTTCTCTCGCCGCTCTCAAACCCTCATGGGAGAAAAGCGGAGGAAAAAACTTTAGCAAATAACAAAGAATTCAACGGAAAATTTCCCACAGATAATTAATTAATGTTAAAATTGGCCAACATCGTTTCACTTCCTGAAAATTTATATAGTTTTAACGCATATTTTAACTCTAAATTCAACAGGTGCTTACCCCTGAACCCCCCAAATCCCCCGATAAGGTAGAAATAAATGATTAAAGCGGCAACAGTGTTAATCAAGAAATTAACTTGGAATTTACTAATCTTTATTTGATGGTACTGACCTAAAAAGAGGGTTGGTCGCTATACTCTCCTACAGTACTCCAAAGGTTAGTAACTGCCCTTATATGTACGCTTTTGAAGTGATGGGAGTAGGATAGGGATATTATGTTATAATTGGCAAGGAGAGTAAATGCGTGTACAGCAAAGACAGTAAATAATAAAGAGAAAAAAGATAGAACGAGCGAGACTGATTTTAGAATGCAGGAGTTCAAAGGAACTCTTTGAGGAGACTCCGAAATTCGATTAGTTGGGTGAATGAAGAACGTTTTACAGCGAACAAAACATGTTTGTGCAGATCTACAAATATGTGTGAAAGGATGTGCAAACATGTGTGTACATATCTACAGACATGTGTGTATGGAGGTACAAACGTACTTAATCACGTACTACACTTATGTACAATGCTCACACGTACGGTGCTCACGTACGATACTCATACATACAATATACAAGTTCTAAAATCTTATGTATGGTACTCACGTGCAATACTTACACATAGGATAATAACCAATGATGTTAACAAGTACGTTAATAAAATACGATACTCACATGTACGGTACGCACTACAATAATCATACATAAGGTACTAACGCACGGATTTAAACGTACAAAGATCGCATGTACAATACTCAAATTACATGTACACCATTCACGTATGATATTAAAGTTCGATGCTCACATGTACACCATTCAACAGTCAGTACGGTACTTGAGTACCGTACTAACATACAGAACTCATAGCTAAGATACTATATTATGCAATTCAGGTACATAAATCACACGTACACTAATTACGTAGAATAACTCACACATACCCTACTCATAAATCCAGCAAACCGTAGGAAACAGAAAAACAGAAATTTTTTTTCGGAAAAAGTTATTTCCTAATTCGGGAAATTCCGTACTAGGGATTGGATTCGAACCAAGCACACTGAGGCAGCGAGCAACAGCTTTGATCTCAATTAAACCGAGCCTTAGACCACTCGGCTACGCGGAAGACCAAAAAATCTTCCGAATAGACAAGCTTTTAAGGCACGATTCGCAAGGTCGATCGGGACTGTGAAACAGAGATAATTTAATTGGGAATTAAAAGGACAAAGGAGAAATTTAGGTAAAAACGCGGCGGATACGATATATATATATATATATATATATATATATATATATATATATATATATATATATATATATATATATATATATATCATGTTTTGTGCTCTTTTCTTCTCGATCAGAATATGAGGCTGTGTAGAACAATAAAAAGAAACTGCAAAAATATACCCAACTTAGACAAGGCCGTAACTAAAGGTACCATTGAACTACAAAAAAAGAATGGGATGTTAGCCATTCGATGGGTTGATAAGCGTAAAGTTTAGATTATTACCACCGTACACGAAGGCAAGTCAGTAAACTTGGTAAAAAAATCAGAAACCAGAGAAGAAATAAAGAAACCTGATGCGATAATGGATTAAAATATAAACATGTCTTAGAAAATCTATCAAATGGTACAAAAAGCTTATTTACCGTCTCGCCATGCTCAATGCATATAACCAGCATCTGATGAATTTAGATTGTATACAAAAAATGATTTCTTTCAGAGAATTTTCAATGGAAGTAATAAAACAATTACTTGACAGACAATTACTTTAAACCAACTATGTACTCGACCTTCGGTAAATTCTTTTGATAGACTACAAGGAATAAGTATGTCATAAAAGCATTACATAGCTTCAATGCCAGCTGTGGGCGAACAGAAATCAGCCCCAAAAATATATATTAGAAGGCACACAACAGTATGGTGCAAGAATTGCCAAGCACCACTGTGCATGGAGACTTACTTTTATTAATACCATACAACCCAAGAGATGTGAAAAGAAAACATGTATAAGCAGTGTGTGCATATTTTTAGACATATCCACACATACATACATACTAATGGGTTGAGGAATAAGTTCTTGCGGTTTTATCACATTTATTCATTACCATTAACAATTTTAGAAAAACTTCATTTTTAATTGATAACAATATGCAATTTAATCAGTAATGTATTCTCCGTTGTTATTTACGACTTTCTTCCCAACGTTCAACTAGTTTTTCGATGCCTCTGCAATAAAAATCTCTGGATTTTGACTCGAAGAATTTATCTAACCAGGTTCTTAATTCCACATCAGTATTGAACGAAACGCCGTGCAAATTGTTGGAGAGTGATCGGAACAGATGGAAATCCGATAGAGCCAAGCCTGGCGAATATGGAGGATGCGGCAGGATTTCCCAATTAAGCATTTGGATGGCGTCTTTTGTCATATTTGCAATGTGAGGACGAGCATTGTCGTGTTGCAGAAGGACTCCATAACGTCGATGAGGTCGCTTTTCACGAATAGCTTCGGCGAGTCGATACATTTGTTGAACGTAAAGTTCTGCATTGACAATCTCATTGTTCGCAAGGAGCTCATAAAGAACGACGCCTTCACAATCCCACCACACACACAGTATCGTCTTTCGTGGATGAAGTCCTTGCTTTAATCGCGGAAATGTTTTTTTATTGGGGCTAAGCCATTGTTTTCGATGGTTCATGTTGACATAAATACACTACTTTTCGTCGCCAGTGATGATGCGGTGGAGAAATCTGTCCTTATATCCACGAGTAGCCTTGTGATGAGCAAGCAAACCTGCGGCAATCGTGGAGCGTTGAAGTTTGTTGCTTTCTCTCAAAGCGTGCGGAATCCATTCACTGAGTTTTTGAACTTTCCCCATCGAATGAAGGTGATTCACTACAGTTTTCTGATCACACGCCAATTGTACAGCCAATTCTCTAGTCGATTGACGAGGATTTTCATGAAGAAGGTCGTTCAATCGATCTTCATCCAACTAAATGGGGCGACCAGAACGTTCTTCGTAAATAAGATTTAAATGACCGTTTTTGAAACGTGAAAACCACCATTGAGCTGTCCTTTCTGATAAAGCATTTTCTCCGTACACAGCACAAATATCGCGACTAGCTTTGGCTGCCTTTGAATTGTTCCCGTCTCGATTGAAAATGAATAACAACAAGTGTCAAAAATGTTCCTTTCTTTCAACTTGACATTCCATTTTGAGGGTACAGAACAAAAATGAAATTAACACAACTTTTAAATAAACCGCAATGACTTATTACTCAACTTCAAGACGTAGCCTAAGCAAAAGCCTAATACTCTACACTGTTAGGAGACGTAGCCTAACCTTTGCAAATTTTGCTCTCATTATTTATTATTGTTCCTTAATATGTGCACAAATCACGTCAACAAAACTTAAATCAACACAACAACAAAAAAACGCCTAAACTTATTCCTCAACCTAATAAATCTCATCTTTTACTCTAAAAATATCTAAAATGCATAATTCAGTTATTATTTTGTAAGTTTTATTAATGCCACAACTATTATATTTTCATTCAATATTCTTTGAACTTTTAGAACAATTTCTTTACCTACAAAATACTTTTTTGTTATGTGTACGTTTGTGCGTTCAAAAGGAATTGTTTGCAGTCATGAGAAAGACTGTCAGGGTATCCGCTTGGTGGGGAAATTGGGGGAGACAAGAGGAAAACAATGCGTTGGTGCCAAATGCTACATCCGAACTCAAATCAGGGTATTCAAATGACCATTTAAAGGTCATCTTGTAATGCAATTTCCCAAAGACGGGTAAGATAAATATGTAAATATTTTATATATTTTTATTGATAAGAAATTTTCTTTTTAAAGAAGTGAATTTCAAATGACTTTTTAAAATTAAATTATTTGGGTAATGAAAAGGGTTCGAGTTTCCAAGGCGTGGTATTTCCAGGGTTAATATGTCACAGGATTAAACCACTAACAACAGCACGTGGTTACAAAATAAGCACTGCTACTCTGGAAAATCGGTACAGGAACGGAATATACCCCTCCTCCCCGTTTTACGTCCTTTACAAATAGCTGTAGGTCTCGATAATGAGAACCTAAGAATGGGGTGTAAGATGAAAAGGAATATGCCAAATACCTGTCACGGAAGTAGTGACGCAATTCACGGATGGCGGTTGTCCTGGGAACGGGGAGAGTCGTACGAGCCCAAGCGTATTCCGACTTCGTGGTGAGAGCCAGAGAGACGAGTAAATGGGGAGCTTGCAATCGGTGCAGCGTAAGAGGAAATAGCGGCAGATGCTGGCAGGGGTGTAGATATCAGCAGGTCCTCGCTGTATGAACTCCTGATCGGCTCTACTTCTTAGAGTCAGGGGTTACCTATTTATACCCGTGGCTAATGAGCGCCTACGTGACGAAATTCAACCGGCTTTCAGTTCGTCGATCCGCTCTCCAGTCGTTATGGCGTAAACTCGGTAGTAAGTTATTGAACCGCGCTTCCCAGGAGTTACGACGTAAGTTACAAATGGGTCGTAAAGCCCGTGTTAGGTTATCTTTATAATGAAATATATGGATACTTCAGTTATGATCAACTTTGTATAAAGTGCTTGTTTGTAATCGTACAAAAAATGTTCTACTGACATCGGTAAGCGGCTCAACTTCAGCCGGATGACCATCCACAAAGTAGCGGAGAGGCTCAAGAACGGGGAAGACCTCAAAGATCGAGACATCATATTTGATAAACTTGCAAAAAGCTAGTTAATAGCCTATAGGAGGCATTTTCTATCCCCATCACCCACCTAGCATCCTATTCCATAAGTCTATCCAATCTATTCTTAAAACTCCGCAAGGAGGAAGATTCTACCACATAAATGGTGAGCCTATTCAATTTATCTATCACTCGATTTGTAAACGAATTTCTACCAATATCTTTCCTAAAGTAAACTTGTCCAGCTTAAACCTATGCTGTTCACTAAAAATAAGAACCCCCCCTACGTCTCCCCTATTGTATAGCCTTCTACCAACTTGAAAGTTACAATCAAGTCCCCTCAAACTCTTCTCCTTTATACTGTATGGAAATTTAGTCTCCTAAACCTTTCACCATAAGGTAAGCTCCTCAACCCATGAATCCTCTTAGTCATCCTTCTTTGTAGACTCAAGCAAACCATCATATAATATGTGACCAGAATTGCACCACATAGTCAAGATAAGGCCTAATTAATGACAGGTACAGTTTTAGACTGACATCAGCACTCCTATCACTTACACTCCTTCCAATAAACCGCAATACCCTATTCGCTTTATTCCTATCGCTTATACACTGCTTTCGAGGCCGAAGGCCAGAACTTACCCAGGCACTTAAGTTTATTTTGCATTCTGACCTTCCTAAGACTCTCCTATTCAGTTCACAATTATTCAGCGGATTAGCCCTACCTATACTAAGTGCACTACACTTGCTTATGTTAAGTTCCATTTTCCATTTCTCTGCCCATTGGGATAGTTTGGTTAATTCATCTTGTTATACCTCAGCATCGGAGTCAGACCTTATACTCCTACCTAACTCAGTATCATTTTATTCCTAAGTCAAGAACATTAATATAAATCAAGAATTGTAACAGCTACAACACTGACCCCTGAGAACCTCCCTAATAACATTCACCAGTCAGATTTAATACCATCTATACTAACTCTTTTCTGTCTGTCAATAACCACGACTGAATCAACCTAAAGATACTTCCACCGATCCCCTGCGTTTTAACTTCATTGAAAAGTCGTAAATGTGGCCCTCTGTCGAAGCTTACTAAAATCCAAATAAACAATATCGTAATTTTTGTCTCTTTCGGCAACATCATACACCTTTCTATAGTCAAAACGATTTACCCCTAGTAAAACAGTGTTGAAATTCATTAATCAACTTATGTTTATCTAAGCAGCGAAAGTAATCAAAATTTTACACAACTTATGTACATCATTAAATATAATATTAATTAACATTTGGGACAGTTTTATAAATCAGAGATCTCTATGGAAGGGATGGTGTTCATCTCAATGGTATAGGGATGGCACGACGGGGTATGCTTTTAGATAAATGTGTTATAATCCCTCCCTCAAATTTTCGCAATGACGCAGTTCGAGGAAAAAATTCTTAATTCATGGCCGCACAAACCGTAATAAAAAAGCTCACGATAATAACAGCTCCCCACATGGTAGTGTAACTAATAATAACAGTAGAAAAGTAGATAATGTAAACAGAATGAAAAAGGGCGAAGACAAAAGAAATGCAGCCCCCCCCAACCCGTATATTAAGGTGTACTATTACAATGCTCGGAGCATCCGAAATAAATGTAATGAATTAAACTTAATTAGTAGTAAATATCATTACGACATTCTAGCCATTACTGAAACGTGGTTGCATACAGCAAACCGGGACTCTCTATCGTCATTTCAAATTCCGGGTTACACACTAATAAACAAGGATGGACCTGCAAGAGAAGGAGGTGGTGTCTTGTTTAACTTAAAAAGCGAAATAAAATACGAGGTTCTAAATCGACAACACAGCGAGTCAATCTGGATAAAAATTAGCAATGAAGCATTTTCTTTAGTTATGGGGCTAGTATACAGAACACCGAGTAGTTCATATGAAAGGAACCTTACACTAATTAATGATATTAATTTAACCAATAATTACAAAAATGTATGCATTGTAGGGGATTTCAATCTCCCGGAAATTCATTGGTATACAATGAGTTCAGAGACGGAAAACCTTATCATAAACGCATTTTTAGCTAATTATCACTGGTCAACACATATTTTTCATCAGAGACCTGACTATATTTTTCTAAATGCATTTTCCATGTTGAATCCGAATCTGCCTTCGGTTTTGCTCTAGCACGTGCTATTTTTAAGATATGCCAAAAATTCCAAATGGCCCCCTGGGATTATAAAATGTAGTATATTACTGGTATTGCTCCATTGCATAAATCATTATTGTACTAAAATGAGCAAACTAGATGCTTCGTGAGTTCTTGCTGGCTAAAGGGGTATAGAGAAGAATTAATTTACATTTGTAACCCGCATGCATATTTTGTCCAATTATTTATAATTCTGTTTTATGCTTTCAAGTTCCTCATATGATGTGCATCTTCTAAGCTGCTCCTTCTGCGTTGATCATAAGAGGCTTCAAATATTTCCACAAAGCAGTAGCAATGCTTCGAGAGTGCAAAAATCAGCCAGATAAATTCTGCTATGTATGTGAGCATTTTACAACAAAATCTCAGCAGCGTACTATCACAAATGATATAAATAAAATGCACAAACTCTACTACTTGGGCTGCCCCCTGGGTGACCAAGATAAAGCATGGGCACCACACCAAATTTGTACTTCCTGCTCTAATGGATTACATGACTGGATTAACAAAAACAAAGCTTCAATGCCGTTGGCTGTTCCTTGGATATGGGGAGAGTCCAGAGATCACCTCGAAGATGGCTATTTTTGCAGTGTGACCACAAAAGAATTTTCTGCAAAGAAAAAGCACCAAATTGTTTATCCATCCATGAATTCGGAATTAAGACCAGTTCCACATGATGCATCTTTGCCAATTCCAGTTCCACCTGATGATGGCCTCTTACCTGATGATATCAGTGACGATAGCAGTACTGAAGGTGCATACATATTAGATGCAGATGTTGAATATGAGGATGCTAACTCTGAGCCAAAGTTATTTTCAAGGAAGATTTGAATGATTTTGTGAGAGATCTGTCGCTGTCAAAGGAGAAAGCAGAACTTCTAACATCTCGACTACAGGAAAAATGCTTACTCGAGAAAAATGTGCATGTGAGTTACTTTAGAAAACGTAATCGTGATTTAACGTCATTCTTCACAGTTAATGGGCCTCTCTGCTACTGCCATGATATAAATGGATTGTTTGAAGCCTTGTCACAGACATATGAGGCGTCTGATTGGTGTCTCTTTATTGATGCCTCTAAGACAAGTCTGGAAGCTGTCCTCTTCCACAATGGCAATGTAAAGCCTTCCATTCCTATTGGCCATTCTGTCCACCTTAAGGAGACATATGACAATATGGATATTCTTTTTAAAGCCATAAACTACCAAGCCCATCAGTGGTACATCTGTGATGATATAAAAGTCATAGGCATGCTAATGGGTATGCAAGGAGGATTCACGAAGTACTGTTGCTTCCTCTGCCTATGGGATAGCCGTGGCACTGCAAAACATTATGACAAGCGTGACTGGCCACTTCGATCTACATATGAGCCTGAAATATGCAGTGTTCAGTTTGTTCTCTTGGTAGAGCCTCAGAAAAATATATTTGCCACCTCTTCATTTGAAACTAGTTCGAATGAAAAACTTCGTGAAAGCAATTGCTAAGGACAATTCTCAGGGATTCCAATATCTGTGCAAAAAATTTCCACAACTGAGCGTGGCAAAAGTAAACGAAGGCATATTTGTGGGACCCCAAATTAGGGAGGTTTTAGCAGATCCTGACTTCGAGAAGACCCTCACTCCTCTTGAACTAAATGCATGGCTAGCTTTCAAGTGGTTATGTGAAAACTTTTTAGGCATCAACAAGTCACTTGCATAGAGAGATGGCGTGGAAAACCTTCTTCGATCTTTTAAGAAATAGGATGCCGTATGCCACTTAAAATCCATTTCCTGCATTTGCACCTAGACTTTTTCCCAGGAAATTTTGGATCCGTAAGTGACCAGCATGGTGAATG
This sequence comes from Ceratothoa steindachneri, assembly GCA_963969495.1. Lineage (NCBI taxonomy): Eukaryota > Metazoa > Arthropoda > Malacostraca > Isopoda > Cymothoidae > Ceratothoa > Ceratothoa steindachneri. Next base: position 3,218,666 of record OZ018318.1, read on the forward strand.
CTTCCACCAGGATATCAAGACCATGGAAACTCGCTATCAAGGATTATGGAATGAGAGCATGATGGGAGATCATTGTTGGATGTTGTCTCGTGATAATCGTGAGAAAAGATTCAAACGCAAATCCCATGCACAACGTTTATGAATTCGAGTTTTGACTTATTGGTCCTTCAATCATTGTTTACCATTCTTATACATGCAATATAAGTACCATCAACTTTATGATGCTTGTTGAATAAACAAAACATAGCTATCTATCTTTATCATACGTTTACGCCTGAAGAAAATGATAAATTTTAGAGTTTCTATATGTTAAATGCATCATTTTGTGTCAGTTCAACTTCTCAATGCACATGGAGATGATATACAGAAGGCAATTTCTTTCTAGAAATGGCGCTATGCAACCATATATCACTAGTTTCGGCAAAAAAATCAGAGTAAAACGCTACATTCTATCAGCGATGGCGGTCATATTGCTTTTTCGAATATCTCGAAAACCCGATGTGCTAAAGAAAAACCAAAGTCAGATTTAAAATCAGCTGCAGAATTGCCATGAGAAACGTTTACTCAAGTCTCTGATGATTAAAAAAGTTCAAATTTGTTGACCAGTGTAATTTTTAAGACCACAATTTGACTATCCCAATATCAATCTGTCATTGTTTTTTAAGAGCCATTTAAAGCCATTTCTACCCCTTTGTTAGGGTTCACCTCGAGTGCTGCTTAAGAAGAAAAGTTATTATACTTTCCCTCTTTTTCTCCCCACCCCTGGAGTTGATATTTTATAAATGCTTAGAGGCCTCAATTATTCATTACTTGCTTTATGTATCTATTTTTACCTTCATTTTTTTGGCCATTATCGTTTTTGGTATATTTAAGTCTTTTTTTATACATGTTAGCATTTTTGGGTGTGCATTTTTGTTCCTGAACTATACTGACTGCTGTATTCTCTTCTTTTTAAATAGTAGTTTCACTACATAGAGATCTGGTGGTTGTTAAGACAGCATCATTTTGAGATACACCCACAGAGGATTTGTATGTAGGGTGGGTTTTGAGGACTTACTACCCTCTCCCTAATTTCATGCCGGTGTTTAAACCTCGGATTAGGAGTATTAGAAAAGAACTTTAAGCTCCTCTCATCATAAACCAGTGGGTCATTGGTGACCGGAATAAACCGACCATCAAAATCATTCGGCGGGGTACCGTGAGGTACCGAGAAAACGAAAAACCAACTAGATAATTTTTTTTTACAGGAGTTTTCTCCTTGTAACTGTTTCTAAATTAAATAATTTATACCTTCAAATTTATCTGATAATTAAAATATATCAAGAAATAGGAAAATAGAGTCGCAAAATTGTTTCTCAGTACTTCGCGGATATGGACTGCCGCATTTCCTGGTCTGGAATCATCACAAACTGACGAATCAGCGACGAGCTCAGACGGTGGATAAGTAATGTTTATTCATTAGTGCTCATAGTTTCTTTGGGGTAGTGGAGGAGTGCTACTATCAATAAGAAGCCATTTAGGGACCCCATATTGGCTCTCGATAAGGGGATGGTGGGACTATCACCCTTGAATAGGAAGTGAGGTAGGCTCGAATACCTCAGAGTACCACTAAGAAACATCGAGCAAGGATCACTGAGACCAGAGAAGGGAAAGTGTGCGAGGCGATCTAAGGACACCTGAAGGTTGTCTTATAAAGATTATAGGCTTTGTAAATGCATACGTCGCCATTTTAATACATAAAATGACGTAGAAAAGTTAGCTCCATCAATAGAGTGCAAACAATAAAAAATATAGGATTAACCCGAAGAATCACACCGCAATTCACTGCAAACAAAAACCTCGTGTGTAAGTAGGTCGACGTATGGGAAGGATCAAATACATAAGAGGAAATTAAACAGAAATTAAGAACCATCAATGAACAAAGATAACGGAAGTAATAAAATTCGGCAGTCACATACTGGTCTTCAAGGTAGTGGGCTAAACAATCGAAATGAACGAAAAATAGCACATAATGGACTGATATTGTTGAATATGAGAATTCCCTAGAACATATGAAGCGATATAAGCACATCACTATCTAGATAAGCATAAATTGCTACTGGATGGAGGACCACAATATAAATCAATGACAAAAGAAGAATCAAGTATGCTCTGAATGCAGAAAAACAAGACATCACTGGAGGGACTGCAGGGAAACTGAAAAATATGCATTAACTACCTAGGGCTTTACAGAACAATAGCAATGGTATGCCCCAAAAGCCAAGAAATTAATGAAAGAAAAGGAAAATAAGAAAAAGAAGAGTAGGAAAAGATAAGAAATGTCACCTATGCTTGAGTTGCAAAAATTACCGTCAACTAAATGAAGGAGGCCAAAACGCACTTGACGGTACCTAGTAGCGCACCAATAAAGGTATTGACGTGTGTCCTATACGCTCACGTGATGAATATCGGCAGACTCGGAATGTTCAAATCAAGATTAATTGAGATGATTGAGAAGGACGAGATGAAGAAGATGTGTTTCACTAAGAACTCTTCATCTTCAGAAATACTGCCCCTGAATGTAAATAGAACTCTAGGGCAGAACGTGTCAGGAAAGTCAGCAACCGAAAACAATAATGCTGTAGAAGGAAAAAAGCACCAACAGAACAGGGGAACACAATTGAGGATTCAGGCCTCCGAGCTCACTTTTAAAGTTTATATCAGCAAAGACTTTTCCTGACAATAGAAAAGAAACAAGTTGACAGAATAAAAGAATTAAAAGAAGGACCATGCAAAAGACCCTTCAAAGGTAAAACCGGCAATAAAATGAACGTGAGATGGAGAAGATGCTCATGCAAGACAAAATTAGGGCTTATCGTAGAGACTGCGTGACTCTCAACCACACCAGCTTTTCTATTCTTCTATGTGGAAATTTTGAAAGTGAGACAGAAATTTCCAAACGGAACACTCTCAAGACAAACAGAACGGCCTAAACGAAAGCCCAAATAAACAATGGATTACGGAATGAGAAGAAAACTCAAAATTCTGCAAATTTACACAAATGGATGGATCAAGAAAACATGAAACCTTGGCCTTATCTTCAGAAAAATAGATCCAGACAATTTTAATATCTAAACATAGAGTAAACCAAAAAGGAAGACCAATAAAATTTTCAATTATACCGTCATTAACGCTACTCTAACAGGTAAAGCGTTCGACAGGGCAGCCGTAGAAATCAGGAAAGTCATAGATTATAAAGAAATCGATAGCTTAGAAGAAGCCAACTTGACCATTAGAAATGAAAAAAATAGGTATCACCAATAATAATAGCCAAAAGATACCAACCGTAGAGACGCACTTTCATCCCTATGAACAATATGATGACCATCTAAATCTATTATCTCTTAGACAGGGACGCATAAGCGGGGACATGATAGAGTTATTTAAAATCGTTCATGGTTTTGAAAATATAAACAAATCAAAATTTCGAATATTTATATCAAATGAATCAACGCGTAGTCACAACCTTAAGCTTGAGGGACGTCACTTTCGGGCAGACAAAACGAAATTCTTCTTCTTCAACAGAACCATACGAATCTGGATAATCTACCAGATGCTATGGTTAACGCAGTTAGTATAGGTTCATTTAAATTTGATAAATGGATGATGACAAACCCCAACCCAGACTTGTTTTACAGTAGATAAAAAAAGGGTGATGAAAGATATTAACTAATAAAGTTGCAATCTACTTTAGCAAATATTTCCTGCCTCGCCTTTACTTTGCCGTTTCATAGAGCTTTTTTGACCCGTAATCCTTCTGGTAGCCTAGGAAGGATCAATAGATCTGTTGCTACCAGACTCTTGATGTAATTTCGATGTAATCTTCAGCATATAGCTACCAACAATATTCACGGTACCTGAATGCAAGGTACAGAGCGAATGGTTATCGAAACAAAAAAACGAAGGTGCGAAAACTTTGAAATATTGCTGAAAAGGAACATATTCCAAAGGATCGGCCTAGACTCTCCACTTAGCGCAATGGAAGAGCTACTACAAGGAAAAACGTAAGGTTAACAAGCTATTACATGCCTCACAACATCATTATGCAGCCCGTCAACGTAGCATGTAGTGATCATGTGGCAACATTAGTGGAAATAAATCAGAATCATGTACAAGTATTGGTACCGTAAAGGAAGAGCTAAATAGGAAGAATACAAATAGGATCTTGAAAGATTCTTCTTAGCTGATCTTAATGAAGCTAACTTGGACGAAATAGATGAGGAAATTGAACGTATGAAATCAGCTCTTATTTAGTCAGAGAACAAGAAAGACTGAAAAAGAGATACCGCACACTTCCTCAACCAAAATAGACAGAAAAGATGAGGGAGAACAACCGATAACCCAGCAGTGTCTAAGATCAAATTACAAATTTAGACCAACCTGAGAACGATAACTTGCGCTTAAAAGAAGAAAAAAAGAATTGAGGCATCTCATAAAAGAACAAAAAAGAACAAAATGGGAAAGCCTTAGTAGTAAATTTGATGTAGAAAAAAGACCTAAAAAAAACTGGAGGATAATAAAACAAATGAAAGGTAGACCTCCAAGAAGAAAAATAGCTCTACGAATTGAACACGGATAAAAAGAAGAGGTCACCAAGATCACCAAGCCAAATACAGAGAAAAAATACATCGATGTCGTCCTCTGATATGTAGAAAAAGCCTTTGACATAGTCTGGATAAGATGCATACAACATAAAAACTTGAACCTTGAGATGAACAATAATCTGGTCAAATTATATGTGTCTTCCAACAGATAGAAGAGCATAAGTGGTGATAAATGACTGCAAAAGACTTGAGTTTGAATTGGAAGCTGGCCTCCCACAGGGGGGGAGGGACTTAATCAGCTCCACACTACACTCTATTTACAGAGCAGATCTGCCAAAACCTTTAATGCGCAAATGCCTCAATAACCAATTCGCCGCGACATAGCCAACTAGTCGCATGCCACTTCAAGAATGTGAGAGCTCTGGCACAGACAACAACTGTAGAGTTTGAATACATGAACCAGTTTAAGAGGGACTGGAAAATATGAACGAAGAACATTTTACCCTAGTCCTTATTCGAGACGAAATATAGCAGATATCAAATACAAGGAGAGCTGTAGAACATGAAGAAAAAAGAAGAAAGAAGTGTTAAAGGGTAAAACTTGAAAGAAACATACATATGAGAGTAGCAAAACAACACATACAAATAACGGCATTAATGCTACATTACAAACTAGAAAAAAGAATGAATAAAGGAAAAGAGAGATTGGCCTGTTTACCCACCATTTCTTTAGAAGTTGCATTTGCTTACCAGTAGAGCCACAGGTAAAGGATAGAATAGAAAAGGTAAAGCAGGTCGTGGTTCGGATTCGGCGTTAATCAGTGGGCCCAAACTATATGGAGCTATTCCATTATATCCTATACCAAGCTATCAGTACTCGATCACTTGGGATCAACTTCTCCTCTCCTACTAATCTTTCCTTTTTACCCCCTTTATTCTCCTCCTATCCTCTTTCGATTGCTTTCGCCTTACTTCTGCTTCTTGCCCCAGGGAACATTGTTGGACCAAGGGATGGAGGGCGCCGGGGAACCTGGAAAGGTCGACCGGGGTCCTCTCCCCTCTTGCTTCGCCAGAGGTGGGAGATATGGCCCTGCGGCCGATATAGCTATCATCTTTCACATAAAAAAGTTTATTGTTACTCTGAGGAAGCTCCTCCCTTCTCCCTCTCCTTTCTCCCTTCTCCCTCTCCTTTAATTTTCCCATGTGCACCTCTGTGCACGTTATGGACAAACATGACATGGATTTGATTTCCGGCCTAATGGGATAATTCGCTTCTTTAATGGAAAATCGATAACTTTCAACTATTCCACTCGAAATGTTTCAAATCCATTTAGTATTAAATAATATGAAAGTAACACCCTGTAATCCGATAGGATCACTTTCTGCCGCAAACATAGAAAAAAATAAAGAACAGTTATATGCAAAAAAACAAAGAGGAGACTTGATTTGATTTTCACCTAATGAATTTACCTAAAGGAATTTACATTCCCTTATATTATATTCGCACGATTTTTGGTTAAAAAAACCCTCTAAAAATCGGAGTTTGTTAATTAAAAATGATGAAGGAATAACAGCGTTGGCATCTATAGCAGAAGGTTTTAATGAGAGATCTCTTTAGTAAGATTGATGAAGTGTAAAATTTTGGAAGATTTACAACTGCAGTTCTCTTGCCTCAGTTGAGGACAGGAGGGAAATGCCCCATGCCTTACTTTTCGAGTAAGATTCCTGAAGAATCCTAAAGAAAATTAGCAAATGGGAATGCAAGAATGAGTGGAGTCGGGATTACTAGAGTACATAAGAAAGGGAAAGACTACACGAGACGCTACAGAATCGTTGGATGGTAGTTTTCCGCAATTTGACCTCAAACCACAATGACCAAGAGTGATTTTAACCGACCGAGGACTAAAGCCGACAAACCACTGCAATACTAAATTTTGCCCACCTTAAATTATCGTTCGTTCGTGGCGTCTGGATTTCACACCTCCCTTTTTTTGAAAGGAGGTGTGGGCCCGAGAGAAGGCATGGCCTTGTTTGGGCTCCGGGGTTGGAATACTCTTGAATTATAAAGCTTTTAGACACGATATTAACCTTCTCGAGTCAGTGCAACGGAGGGCAACAAAGATTATTCCTTCCCTGAGGCACCTTGAATATGAAGATAGACTGAGGGTATTAAATATGTTCTCGTTCGAAAAGAGGTGTGTGAGAGGGGATATGATTGAGGTCTTTCAAATTTTTTCCGGGATAGATAAATTGGATGTTAGCAAGTTTTTTGAGTTAGATGATGGAAATCGGACTAGAGGTCACCACTTGAAAATTAAAAAGCAAGGGTGTAGGTTGGATTTAAGAAAATATTTTTTCACCAATAGAGTGGTAGACTTCTGGAACAAATTGCCGCAGAGGGTAGTAGGTAGTCCAAATTTAAATGTATTTAAGAGTAGGTTGGATGAGTTTATGGGGAGGGAGGGTTGTGATGGTTCCTAAGTTTTGTATATATTAATATTGTTTGTATATATCTATAGCTGCATGATTTAGTTCTTGACAAGCCTTGATTGGTGATACCCTTGTTTCTGGATGCAATCCTCTGGATGTAGTTTCCTGGGAGTTTGGGTGCCTAAAAAAGAGGCCGTTTGACTCGGATGACCTATGATGAGCCCTTGTGGCTTTTGTCATCTGTTATATTATATTGTGGGGGACTTTGATTTTGTCTTCCCCTGGTGATGGTGCTTTTTGTGGGTGGGTTTTGACGGATGCGGATGACCTTTGATAGGCCCTTGTGGCTTTTGTCATCCGTGTAATTATGTTATGTTATGTTATAATAAAACATTAGAAATATTCGTTCAAGAACATTGATCAACTTGATTGATCAACAATTTACGTTTAGGTTGATTGATCATCAATAAATTATTTTTATATATGAGTTGTCAAGAAATATTACATTAAATTTGCACTATATGCTATTTATAGGGCAAATAAAAGTACATTTAGACACATTTTACGATGTGGGCGTATGCAAATAATGTTTAAAAGTAATCCATCTTAATTTAGAACTCTTAACAACACAACTCTATAGTAGGCTTTCTCTAAAGGAACTGTCTTCTGGGACTAGATACTTACAATTTGCAACCCGACACTTTCAAAGCAAACTGACCAATGTGGATCGGGGATTATCCCGCCCAAAGTGACCTCACATTTTTCCAGAACATTTGGTGAAGAATTTCCAATACCCAAGAAACGTGGTCATATAACAAACGCTCTGAAGTGAAATTGGTATATGGTCCACTAAAATACTACCCTGGATTTTCTAATTTAATACGGGTATTTTCTTTGCGTGGATCCCCAGTAAATTTGCCCTGGACCCCTGAAGCCCCTTATGAATCCCGGTTGAGAAGAACCACTGGTTTAACCATTCATGAGCTTTCTACTGACACCACGAGAACGAGAGTGGGGAAATCAGGCAGAATAAAAGGATGTCCGACTCCTTTTCTCTACGGAAATTGGTCATCGTAAGAACATTTAAACTATTTTAATCTCAAATTAGGAATTTTTCGCAAGATTAAAATGAATAAAACGTGAAAATGTACTCAAATCTACCGATGAGCTAACATTATTTTGCCATATTTACTCTGTCGTTCGCACTTCCTAAAATTCTTTTATTTCAACTTCTGTGAAGAAAACGCATTGTGGCATTGGAAATTTAGAGAAAAATAGGAGTTAACAATTATATAAAGTAATTTCAATGGATCAGTTGACTCTCATTGCTTATCGTTATTTTTAGGTGTTTGTATTTTACATTTAATTAATTTAGAATAAATTGGGTTATGTCAAAATGGTTTAAAGAGTAAATACACCGAACATAGCTTAACTTAACCGCACACTCGCTTTCCTACGCACAGGTAGATACATACATTATTTATCACACATGAAGACATATTCTTTTTCAAACCAGTCATTCATTATTCTATAATAAACTGTTTGCTTTTCTCTTCCAGACCAACACCTGACCATGCCAATGCGAGAACCGTGAAGAAAGTCATCATATTACAAGAGTGCGACCGGTGACCTCTCCAAAAGGTCAAAACATTAAAATCAACAATCCCTAACACCATTTTCCCCTCAACTTTTATCACAATGACTTATCTTCCCTTCTTCAACAATTCATTGGCCATGAAAAACGTGTAGAAAGATAACACCACTCCCTCCTCTCTCACCAATATCCAGCACACCAGCATACCACACTCTCTCGCTGCTTTGATAAAGGGAGATATGCAGGGGTCTCTTGATCAAGGAAATGATCCTGAACTCGAACGAACCTCGCCCTCGGATCTCGACATTGCTGAGGAATCGAATCTTTTAATTGGGAATGAGTCCTCGTTGGTCCGTGATGGCGTCCGCGCCAATTGCTGTGACAAGGACGATTTGCCTCTCGATATGAGGTTTAATGACTCTCACATTATCACGATAAGCGCCTATTCTTGTCTAATGATCGTGTCCTCCGTCGGTAACATCTCCGTTCTGCGCTCATTGACAAGGTAAGTAGCCCTTGGAGTGGCTTTGTGTTTAATTGAGAAGAATTGACTCTATAAATGGGTTGGTTGAACAGCCAAAACTATCTCGTTATCATGGTCACAACTCTTGTTTGTGCCTGTGTGGATAGATTGCTTTCTTGTCTCATTTGCTCATTCACGTCATCCAATCTTTCTCTCTCTCTCTCTTGTTCTATATCGGTATACTGTGTGCAATGCAGGGTTTCTGCATCTTTCTTTCTACCTTCAAAGTGTTTTTGAAAGACACAAATTATATATGTGTGCGTGTTCAAGGCCGAGCTCGTTGCAATATGGCGGTCGGTAAGGAAGATTGCTTGCTTTACCCGATTTGGAGGCCATTTTATAATTCATGTTGACTCACAGGGCGCGCTGAGTGCTCTTGAGGCACTAGAATCTCAGCACCGACTATTTTGCAGCCTTTTGATACGAGAGCTACTGGGTGTCAAGCGGGTTTCGAGATTATCTGTAAACGAGTGGGCTGATGAAGAGGCTGGACTCTCGTCACAACTAAGGTACAGGACTTGCGTTTCGCTCTTCCTTCCTTCACGAACGACATGACATGGATCAATACAGCCCTGCGAACTGCATGGCAAATAATACGAGGTGGTCCCCGAGAGTTGGAGGCCGTGTGACATAGTGCCGCGAATATTCACTGGGATCTATCACCCAATGTCTTGAAGACGCCTAGTCAATTTCTGTCGCCTCTGAATCGGACACACTAGTGAGGCCTTGCGTCATCGAATGAACCACGTTTCTCAACCTTTCTGTTAAGATTATTTGGTCTTCCAGACTATAAGACAGCTTTTAGTAGAATTTACTAGTATTGAGTTATTTAAAATGTAAGGTGCACGCTCATGCACCAGGAGGAGGCAGGTTTCCTTGCGGCTCGAGATCGAATTGGAAGCTGGCCTACCACAGAAGGGAAGGACTTAATCAGCTCCACACTACATTCTATTTACAGAGCGAATCTGCCAAAACCTTTAATGCGCAAATGCCTTACTAACCAATTCGCCGCGACATAGCCAACTAGTCGCATGCCACTTCAAGAATGTGAGAACTCTGGCACAGACAACAACTGTAGAGATTAAATACATGAACCAGTTCGAAAGGGACTGAAAAATATGAACGAAGAACATTTTACCCTAGTCCCTATCTCAAGACAAAAGATAGCAGATATCGAAGTACAAGGAGAGCTGTACAGATATAATTCGTTGGTGAAAGTACTAGGTCTAAAAATAACCTCAAGAGGCTACATAAAATACGTAGCTGAAAGGATAGAAAGAGTAGCCCCTGTGCTGAGACTCCTATATTCATTAAGAGGTTAAAGTACAGCTAATAAAAGAAAAAAGAAAAATAAATCATGCTCTAAAAAGGGAGGCGTTAATCTACCCTCCCATTCCTCTTTAACACCCTATCTAAATCAAGAAAAAGAGGACTGAAAAAAGTTCAAAGCAAAGCCACCTATCGAATCGCAAACATCAGTCGAATCGACCTGAGGACTCAGAGAGTCTAACACTGAGAGGCTAAGATTGAACCGCTTAACATCGCTGTAAAAAATGAGCGGAATAAATATGGAGGACAATTTTACAACCTTCTCCCACTATTTCTAGAAAACATCAACGCCAGAATCAACACTCTTTTTAACTCCAGATTCCCTAGTGAAAGAACACAACAGGGTATATTGAAAGCACCATTTTACACATAAATAGTTAAGAAAATCCAGCTCCTATGGAGCTCTCCCGAACGAGAAAAATCATACCCGCACAAGAGAGTAAAATCATCCAGCAAGATTTCCAGGATAAGTGACCAACTAAATTGACACCAATTAAATAGATTAACCAAGTGTAAAAGTACTTTGAAACCAGTGGAGTGACAACTAAAATGTAATAAATCGAATCAAACTTGCCTAACTATAGTGAATTGAGTGGAGTATGCTGGGATTTAATAATCCCGCATTACTCTTTTTAAATTCTATAAAGACCCCTTGGTACGCCAAATTTATGGAAATCGCGAAGAAAACGGATCGCAAATAAAGGACAAACAATTACAAATATTAAAAATAATGAGAAAACGAACGTGAGCAGAAACACCAGAAAATGTTTTGAAGTCATATACTTACTTTTACTTTACTTTTACGAAGTCTTGAGATGTCCTCTCAGCGCCGTACTGGGGTACCACTGCAACTACCGGACCTCTGATCTTCTCGTCCAAGGCTGGTTTGGTCCGGTATGGAGTTAGATGGAGCCCTGCAAGCCGCTGTGTAGCCTTGCACTGGTGGCTCATCCGGCAGACCCCTGAGGAACTTGTCAAGCCCCCTTTTGAAGGTCTCCACAGGTCCGCCAGATATGTCTATCACCTCTTTGGGGAGGGCGTTGAAGATTCTGGGCTCATAGTAACACAAGCTGGCAGCTAGCAGGGTCCTTATTCTGGAGGGCCCATTGGTTGGTAGGACCCTCTGTCTGCATTTGCGGCCGGTGCGAGCATTGGATTGTGGCTGAAGCTCTTGTTCGGAGAGGTTAGGTACCAGCTTTTCCAGTACCTTCCACACATATATGGCCAGGTACCTCTCCCTCCGTCTTTGCTGTGAGTAGAGACCTAGTCGTGAGAGCCTCTCCCAGTAACTATACTGTCTCATGCCCCGGATGTTCCTGGTGAAGGCCCTTTGGACGGCTTCGAGTTTTTGGATGTCCCCTTTTGTGTTGGGTGACCACAATTGACTACAGTAGTCCAATATAGGTTGGACCAGTGCTCTCCACAGCGTCAGCATAACATCCTCGGCTCTTGTGCTGAAGTTTCGGAGAATCCAGCCAGTCATTCTCCTGGCCTTATTAACAGTGTCTTGTATGTGGTGGTGGAAGGTAGCATCATCGCTGAAGGTCACACCTAGACACTTGGCATGATGGGTGGGCTCTATATCATGTCCCCCTCCTGTAGACAATGTGGTAGTCTCCTTCAAGTTTGAGTTTGGGCCACATCTAAGGAGTTCAAACTTTTCATCATTGAAGGACATGTTGTTGTTGTCGGCCCATTCTTGCACCTTGTCTAGGTCTTGTTGGAGGGCCCTCACATCTTCGGCGCTCGTTACCGTGTGGCTGAGGTTTGTGTCATCGGCAAAGGAAGATACCAGAGAGCTGTCTATTCCTTGGTCAATGTCACCCATTAGCAGCAGAAAGAGTAGAGGTCCCAGTACAGTGCCTTGGGGAACCCCACTGATCACAGTAGAGGCACTTGATCTTGCACCCTCTGTGACAACCACCTGGGATCAGATGTAAGGAAGCTGTGGAGCCACATACCCAGCTTTCCCATTATCCCTATGTCTTTGATCTTATGGAGCAGGATGCCATGATCAACCTTGTCGAAGGCCTTTGCGAAGTCCAGGAACACTATGTCCACATTGGCCCCCTCGATGAGTTGGTGTAGCATCCAGTCGTAGTGGGATAGGAGTTTAGAGAGGCAAGACCTGCCCTTGCGGAATCCATGCTGATTGTCGTTGTACAGGCTATTTGCCTCCATGCATTCCACAATGGTGTTCTTCAGTACCTTCTCAAAAATTTTGATGATGTGTGATGTTAAGGCCACCGGTCTGTAGTTCTTTGGGAGGCTCTTATCACCCCCCTTATATATTGGGGTAATTATTGCCTCCTTTAGTGAAGAGGGGACTGTGCCGTTGTCCAGGGAGCATCGCCAGAGTATGAGTAATGGCGGGCTTAGTGCTTCCATGCATTCTTTTAGGAGAATTGCTGGCACGCCATCCGGTCCTGCTGCCGCATTTGATTTTAGCTCCCGTATAGCTGCTTTCATGTCGTCCTCCGTAAAGTTTACCTCTGTGAGCCTTGGAGCCTGTGGGTTTGCATGGTACTCCGGGTTGAAGAAGGTTATGGGATCGAGTATTCGCATCTGGACTCTCGGGCGACTATATACTGTTTCATATTGATCCTTCAGGGTCTCACAGGTGTCTTAGGGGGTGTTTTGTACTTCTCCTTGGCTGTTCTTTAGCGGGCCAACTCTTGTTTTGGTCTTGGAGAAGCGCCTGCAATAGCTGAAGAAGTACTTTGGGTTGATGTTGATGTTTTGTGCTGCTCTTTCTTCCTCCTCCTTTCTCTGTTTTTCATGGGAGTCCTTCAGCTGGCTCTCTATGTGGGAAATGTATCCAGCGAGAACCTGTTTTCTCTCCTCGCTGCGTGCCACCCTTAACTTGTGGTTAAGTGTTGCCCTCTTCCGCATGAGAATCCTCCTGTCTCTAGGAATTACTGATCGTTTTGCGGTCCACCTTTTGGGAGGCACATGGGCTACGCAGACTCTTCGGATGTTGTCTATGAAGAGTTGATACATCTCCTCTGGAGATTTGCCGCTCAGTAGTGATGTCCAGTCAATTTCCATGAGTGACTTCCTGATTTGCTCCCAGTCGATTTCTGTACTCTGGAAGTTTAGATTTAACATGGAGGTTGGATCTGGTGTGCTGGTTGTGTTCTTCTCTGTTGTTGTTGCTGTGGTGTATGATGTTTTGACTGTCACCAGGCTGTGGTCTGAGAAGATTGTTTTTTCAACTTTGCACTCCTCGATTGCATCTGTGTTGTTGGTGAAGAACAGATCCAGGATGTTATGGTATCTGGTTGGGGTTGTTATCACCTGTATTAGGAGGAATTTATCTGCAAAATCAAGGAGAGCTCTTGCTTGGCGGCTTTCGTCACCACTACCACCCCCGGGTGATCCTTCTGGCCATTGGATAAAGGGGAAGTTGAAGTCCCCACAGAGGACGATGTCTGGTGTAGGTGTTGGGAGGTCGTCCAGAATATTGCTCGCCGTTTGTAACGCCTTCAGGAACTTATTGGAAGGACACTGTGGGGGGCGGTAGCAGTTCACTACTATGAGGCTGGGTTTTGTTATCTGAATTACTGAAAATTCCACATACCCGTCGGCATAGACTAATAGTTGTTTAGTGTCCAGGGCCAAGTCATCTCTCACATATGTGACGACTCCACCGTGACTCCTGTGTGGCCTATCCGCACGGTACGGGGTGTAATTCTTCAGCTTGATCTCAGAGTCTACCACTTAACTTTTGAGGTGTGACTCTGTGAGGGCAATAAACATAAGGTCCTCTAACTTGGCCAGCTCTTCCAAGAATGGTACCTAACAGTACCTCTAAAAAAGGAGCTGAAGCATCCTGATTGTTGGCAGGGGCTTTGTCCCCTTTGTTGTTGTTGTTGTTGTTGTTCGAGGATCGTCTGTCAGTTGTTTCCTTTGGGGTGTCTCTGTTTTGTCTTCTGGGAGTTTTGGTGCCCTTGAGGTGTTTTCGAAAACAGTTTGTTCTTTGGCATTCCCCTTTAGTGATGGAGTCTGCACAATGGATGTGGTGTAGACGAGGGCAGCTATCTCCATTGGTGCAGCCGTTCTTTCTGTCTCCCCCATGGTGCATATATCTGTAGCAGACAATTTTTGGGTGGTAGTAGCGACAGCCATTTCCAGACAGTCCATATCGGCAGATCCCCATCCTATAATGGTTGCACACCTCTTTGTTACCGATGGATTGGTACTGTTGCTGTTGAATGAAAATGATATGAAAATGTAAAAAGGAATCTGATTCTGTCGGCAAACGAGGGAACTACCTGGAAATTAAAACTGGGTAATCCAACGAGGGAATATTTATTTTTGAGAACAAATAGAAGTGGCGATCAAAAACAGAGATGAAAAAGATTTCAGTCTTCGATTCCTTAAACCCTTAATGGATGTGCGAATGAAAATTCCTGAAAAAAGTTGAAAACCAAAGAGGGCATTTCCAGGAGGATGGTTTTGTAGAGACCTAAAGAAATTGTTAAAGTTAGGGGAAATAAAATATATGGAACGAGCAGAAGTTTGGGTTAGTAAGAATATCTGAAATATAAAGAAGGCAAGCCCGCAATTCACCCGGCCCTAGTTCTTTTGAGCATGAGGGGCGTCCACTGAGGAGAGGGGGGAATATACAACCCCTGGTTCGTGGGTTTTGAAGTGGAGGACTACATAAGTCGATGGTATCAGATGTTATGGTCCAATAGACGGTTGAAGGACTTTTGGTTTTATTTTAACCCCCTTTTGCTAGACCATATTTTTTTTGTCATCAAATTTTAACCCATTCACTAGATCGAAGCAGGTCTTAGGTCCAGGTATGGTCCCCTACCATGAGCCGAAACAGGTTTTGGGGCCAATTCTGTCCCCTTAAATGACCAGTGGTTTTGTTTGCAAAACTAACCGTCTTTTAATATAAAAAATAGCAGGTTATTTTCGTCCAATTCTTACTCCTTTCAAGAAACCCTAGTCGATGTTGTGGTCCAATTCTGCTCCCCCCCCTCTTCATCGGACCGGAGGTTTGAGGGGTCTGGTTCTCACCCGGAACTATGGAAAAGAACAGGCCTGGGTCCAATTCTAGCTCCCTTTACTAGACCAGAGAGGCTAGTTTGATCCAATTCCCAATCCTTCAATAGAGTGGAGGGTGGCTGTTGATCCAATTCGGATCCACTTCAAGAGACTTGAACAAGTTTTTCGTTCTAGTTTTGACCGAAACTGGGTTCTGGTCCAAGTCTGAATTGTACCCCATGAGTGCTCACCCAGGACTCCGAGGAAAGTAAATTGGTATAACTAACGAGGGCAATTTTCAAGTGGGACCACACAGGGGGATATTCCGTGGCAAGCTTACAAACGTGGGAGATGTACTTATTTTAGTAAAACTTCCTACTCTTCCACTCCTACGCACTCCACTAATCTACTACTTGAGTTCTTCCACACCTTTTCAACTCCCCTAACTTCACTACTTTTAAATTCCCAAACTACTTTTCAAAAACGTTCGGGAGTCGATGCTCTCACGGATCCAAACCGCCATCTTTTGGCATCGTCGAAAATCAGAGGTGGACTGAGTTCCAAAAAGACCGAATTCAGGAAAGAAGTTACATTTATCAGGACCGGAACTAAAAGATGATTCTTTTCCTCGGAATCGTTCGTCCTTAATTAGTTTCTGTCTGGAAATATTTAGTTGCTCAGTCAATTTTATGAAAGTAGCGAATTCTAGACGCGCGTTCCACTGATTGAGTGGTTGTAAAAGTTTGTAATTTTTTTTCTGTGATCTTCGGTCCTTAATTTGGTCCTACCTGAAATCCCGGCAATTCGGTCCTTTCTTCTTTCTTTTTCATCTGTGCTACGCTTCCGGCAGATGTTATTCTAGTTCACCTCCTTCCATGTGGTATCTCGGAAAATAGATTGTTCTTACTTTTGGATCTCGTGTTTCAGCCTCTGACCCTCATATATGTCTTCACTCGAGAACTTTTCCCCTTCAAACCTTCCCAATGCACTTCAAATCAATTGACGCCGCGATTTATCAATTATATTCTTATTCTCAATCTTCTTCCATTTTTTTAGTTTTACTTTCCTCCTTGTCGCTCCAAACTGACGGATCATTCTCCCAATGGTGGATGTCAATAAACGACAGATAAATCAAGCATCGCTCGGTCATTGTCCTGGGCAAACACATTATGGCTATTATGAACTCTATTTAAGAGTTTCGGTAGTGAATGGATTCCATCTTCAATCGAAACACAACGCTAGCAACTGAGACGAAAAAGAGAAAATTATTATTATTTAAGTTAGAGCAAATTTGTCGATGATGAAAATAGATTAGAAAACGGGACGCAATTTATAAGATTGCTTAGAGTAGCAAGGGTAGCTGGAGGTCAGGGAAAAGAGTAAAAAGGGTAGCTGGAGGTCAGGGAAAAGAGTAGCATGGGTAGCTGGAGGTGAGGGAAAATAGTAGCATGGATATATGAAGATCAAGATAAAGAGTAGCAAGAGTGCTTATAGGTTAGTCTAAGTTGTAGTAACGGTACCCAAAGGTCAGGGTAATCTTATTTTTTTCCAACCTATTTTACATTTGGCCAAAGATATAATTTGGCCCGGATGAGAGGTAAATATCGGTAATTCGTTTTATCAATATTTCATTCATGCGAGCGAACAGTTTTTAGCATTATTAATTTGCTGCTTCAATTATTAAGTCGATATTCCTTGTTGTTGTGACCTCGTCGAATAAAAATTCTTTTTCGAATCGGACTAACATTGCTGGTCATATTTAGCATTAACTTGTACTTTTTGGTGTTGTCTTTTTTCTCAAGCGAATAACGAGGGCTGGGAATAGGGAGAGTCTAGCAACGAATAGAGTTTTGGGAAGAGGGGAGGGAAGGATTGTGTAGTTCTTTAGGTAAATAATCCTTTGTCCTCTTTTTGTTCGTCTTTTTAAAAGCTGTTCGTGAATTTACGGCGAGCATTTCCTCTTTCTCTTAGTATTATTTCAGTTTTATTTAAGGTATTTAATGGCTATTATGTTTATTTTACTTTATCCGTAGTAAATATTTTACTCGATGATATTTGCATTTTATATGTAGGTCCCACAGAGGGGGCTTTTTAGAAGCTCGCCATGTTCCTGTAGGTATCTATGTAGATGGCTAATTTTTGTATTGCTATGTCGGTCTCTGATGCTCGTTATCAGAGGACGATAGGAGGCGAGGAAGCTGAAACCTTCGGAAGGAATAACCGCCAATCAAAGTGACTCACAGAGCTCTTTCTCCCGCCCTATTCACCTTTCTGTTCCGACTATAATTCAATTCGTCCCACATAAAACGCACTTCTACGGGAAGGAATTCAAAAAAAGATTATTATATTTTGTTAACCAACAACTGCTTCAACTCGAATGTAATTAGAGCGCCAGGACCACACTTCACGACGATTTACAATAGCATAATGGCAATAATATCCACTAGACCAAAACACGAACCAAGGAACAACCATAAGCTAACTGAGGAAATTAAGAGTGAGAAGGGAACCGCAAAATTTCAGAGGTAGAGAAATCGAATACCAAAGTAGAAGCGGAGAGATCACTACGTTCTATACGGCCAAGAGGCGTAAAATACATCCTGAAGGTAGACTATTACCTTATCGGCACTACTTTAGACTCAGAAAATTAGAGAAATAAAATCATAAAGGGAAAACTAACACCATCATCAACCAACTCGGAAATAACATATGGAAAAATGTTATCAGATCAGATTATTTACATTATAAAACACATTTAGATTACAATTAAAAAAACTCAAAAGAAAAGACGAGCCTCAACCGGCAAAATAAATATACACAACATAAATAAATGGAAATTGAACTTCTGTCTTGGAGGTATTGGGAGGGAATATTCCTCATTGCCAGAGAAGAAAACGCGGACAACAACCTTAATTTGAAACAGAAGATATGAAAGAACTAAACCACACTTTAACTCTTATTTATCCCTTCAGACTTAAACTAATTAACATGATATATAAAGATCGAACTTTATCACAATTCATTATACAATAAATCAGAAGGACCAACATGATTAACAAAACACAAGTTCATTAATCTCGAGGATAATGTAATTAAAGTAATTGGAAAACTATTCAACGCAACATAAACAATATCATACTTTTATTGAACATTCAAAACGGCGAAGATGATATACCAAACCCAGACACAGAAGTAGTACAAGGAAGAAAGTTGCGTCTACATTGAACAAAAATTCAGATTTAGGAAAAGGAGAGAATGGCAAAGGCTACGAACTATAAAGTTGTAATGATCTTCGTGAAATAAAGCAGATAGGATCGAATACAAACCAACGAGAATTGGCTTCCCACACCAATTCGTCAGAATACTTACCAATTTATTTAGTGGTGTAAGAGCTTTTATAACTATAGAGAAACTACAATGCCCAATATTCACGCTCAAGGAAGGCATACCCCAAGGAAGCATCTTTTGACCAATATTGCATTCAGCCTTGACTCATAATATCTCAATGCCTCTCTACATCCATGTAACAACCAACCAACGCTTGGAAAACCAATCAGATTCTGTACAATCAAACTATGAGATAAAAAAACATCTAATTGACTCTCATTAAAGTAACTCTTATACGAAATTGTTCCAAATTATACCTTTTCAAAAACAAGGATATTCAGGTGCCTTCAGGCCCAGATGGAGGAGGGCATCGAGGAAACTCGGGGAAACCAAGCCTCGCCCCTCCACCCCGACCGGATCCCTCCTCCGGGAGGGACTGGTCGGGGAGTGGAGGATGGGCACAGGGATCTAAAACTTTTTCTCCTACTTTCCCTTTCATTTCATTTCATTTCTGACTATTTGTCGCTCCGATCTAGTTCTCTGGCGAAGGAGGCGAAGGAAAATCAAGTTTGAAAACGTGCTTCTTTCAACGGCGGTCAACTCGGAGATGTTGGGAGTATGGTTTCCGGTTGAAGTTGCACGTTAATTGCCCGTTTCTTCATTTGAATGATGACGGCTTCGGCCATCCGCAATCTTCTGCGATTTTGGAGTCTCAGGATGATGGAGGGGTCCTGATTCAGTTTTTCACGGGTTAGGGTAGTGCCATGAGAGTGGGCGTGTTTTTTACTCGCGCCATCTTGAAGGTGAGCTGTGAGTCGCCTTGACGGGGTTGTGGAGGTCACGCCGATGTACTTTGAATTGCGGTGTTCGCAGTCACCGACTTTGCACGAATATTCGTACACGACGTTAGTCTCCTGGAGTTCGTTTGTTGGAGGGAGACAGCTGTTCCTCATGATGCAACTACTTGTTTTCTTGGTCTTGTAGTATATAATTAGATTAATATCCGTATTAGGGTCAGTTGGGTCACGTTACGATAGAGATACACCCACAAAACAAAAGTGAAAAACGATTCCATAACATAACATAACATAACATAATTTCACGGATGAAAAAAGCCACAAGGGCCTATCAAAGGTCATCCGCATCCGTCGAAACCGACCCACAAAAAGCATCATCACCAGGGGAAGACAAAATTAAAGTCCCCCACAATATAATATAACAGATGACAAAAGCTACAAGGGCTCATCATAGGTCATCCGAGTCAAACGGCCTCTTTTTTAAGGCACCCAAACTCCCAGGAAAACTACATCCAGAGGATTGCCTCCAGAAACAAGGGTATCAGCAATCAAGGCTTGTCAAGAACTAGATCATGCAGCTATAGATATATACAAACAATATTAATATATATAAAACTTAGGAACCATCACAACCTTCCCTCCCCATAAACTCATCCAACCTACTCTTAAATACATTTAGATTTGGACTACCTACTACCCTCGGTGGCAATTTGTTCCAGAAGTCTACAACTCTATTGGTGAAAAAATATTTTCTTAAATCCAACCTACACCCTTGCTTTTTAATTTTCAAGTGGGGACCTCTAGTCCGATTTCCATCATCTAACTCAAAAAACTTGCTAACATCCAATTTATCTATCCCAGGAATTTTTCTAAAGAGCTCAATCATATCCGAGTGCTTTGGTCTTTATTCTTAAAGACCTTTTCAAGGAATGAACAGGAGGCTGGACATACATTACCTTAAATAGTGGAAGTGGGGATTAGACTACCCACCTCTGAACCTTAATTAGGTGGTACAAAATCCTGAAACAACTTTATTTGAGATTTTATGTATGTAGTGATAATGGGGTCTAGCATGAACAAACCAGACTAATGTTGAAATTTGGGAACGCGTTAATGGAGATATATTCTAATATATTTCTCGAAATATAATTACTGCATTTTATGACTAGTTCGGCACTGTTCTAGTTAATGGTATGGTTAAGATTGAACATATGTAGAAAAAGCGCAGATTGTTCACTGTGATTACGTGCATTGGCTTGATGTTGCTTAACCCGGAAATCTAGTTCTTTCCCAGTTTGTCCATAATAACATTTTTGGCAGTTGTTGCAGCCTATCGAATAAACAATGCCAGGTCGAGGGGGGGCGGGATAGTTTTGACAAGGATGCGATAAATTGTAGTCTCGTACTTAAAAGTAACATTTATGTTCGGAGGCTTAATTAAAGGAGGTAATTTAATGAAAATATGGTTATAGAGTAAAACTAATAAGTTTTTGGCCTGAAACTTAGGGATATTAACATTAGTTTGATAATAGGAACGCTTAGCGGACTTATAACAATTGTCGAGAAAGTACGAAGGGTAGCACAAATTTATCCCTATTTTATATATTCTATCGATTTCTAAGTCTAGGTATTCTGGTGAGACAATTATAAGGGCACGCAAAAACATAGAGGAGAAAACACTTTGTTTGATGTTATTATGGTGATTAGAATAAAAATGTATATAAGAGTCTATGGCTGTGGGTTTTCTATATATTTCATATTTGAAATAATGGTTTGTCCGATGAATTAGAATATTTAGACAAGGGAGTGTGCATCTTTTTCAACTTCTAAAGTAAATTTAATCGAGGGCACTAAGGTGTTAATTTTAGTAAGAAATATATTAATATTTAAACTATTAGGCCAAAGGCAAAGGATGTCATCAACATATCGCATCCAAGCTATAGAGATTTCATTAATTTGGGGAAGTATTCTAGATTCGAAGAATTCCATGTATAGGTTTGCGAGTACAGGGGACAAAAAATTCCCCATTGCCATTCCAAAGGTTGGGCGATAAAATTTTCCATTAAAGGTAAATTTGCAATTGTTAATGCAAAGAGCAATGAGTTTAATGAGGGTAGAAGCGGTTATACGGAGAGCAACTGTGTCGAGGTGTTCTTCAAGTAAATTCAAGAGATTGGGTACGGGAACTTTAGTAAAGAGGGAACAAACATCGAAACTAACCAGGCTAAAATTATCAGAGTAGGGGAGCTCATTAAGTTTACTAATGAGGAGCATATTATTGATAATATGTGAATTGGAAATGGTCCAAACCAAAGGGATTAGTAGAGAGGCTAACCATTTTGATAGGGTATAGGAAACACACCCAACAGAGCTAATGATGGGGCGCATTATGTTATCATGTTTATGGGGTTTAATAACACCATGAAGGTAGGGAAGGGAAGCATTTGGAGATTTATATTTGCTAATGAGGTCAGGGGATCCTTTAAGTAGATATCGAACAGTTGAGTGAAATTCTCTGTTTACCCGGTCATTAGGATTCCTTCTAAGGGTCTCATAGGTCGAGGTATCCGAAAGTAAGATATTCATCTTATCTAAATATAGGGATTTGTCAATTAGTACAACGACGGCAGATTTATCGGCATTACAAACACGAATGTTCTTATTATTACTAAGGGAACTTATCGCTTTTTGAAACCTAACAGGATAATTATTGTTCACATAACATAACCTTTAGCAATGGAAATATCATTACGGGACACATGAATAAATTTTTCTGACTGGGCAAATGCGTTGGCAATTTTAACACCATTCATGAGGGGGGTGGGAGGGGGGGGGGCAGAGTTCACTAATGTCGAAGCATGCCGATTGACTATGGTAGAGTTCACGGATGGGGATACTTGCTGATTGACTATGGCAGAGTTTACGGATCGATTTAGTCTTCAACTTGAATCGAAATTACCCCTGGGGTAGGGGGGTGGAGCGTCCTTCAGCTCGTTTGCCGGAGTAGGTGGAACTCTAACAGTGCTGTTTTCTAAACTCAGTCGAAGCGTTATATAGGCGCCTGGTGAGGTGGCTCCAGATGCGCGCGCGAATTGGGGGAAAGGTCGGCGACTCCTTCGGGGAAAGGAGGAATCGTGATAACGTTGGTGGAATCTCCAACGGATTTCAATCTCCGAGCGGAAAGCCAGAATGCTTGCGGAGAGGTGGCCGTGGGAGACGATGACATCGGTCCCTAGGCAAATACGGCTGGGGCATGTGATAACGGCGTCGGCCACCTCCTTGCCCAGGTTCTGCCATGTTTTCACAGCTCCATGCGGTGATCTCAGGATCCATATGGGTACAGAAGGGCACGTGGTCGCCATTTGACCTTATTCTGCTACACTGTTATGTGGTTGACTCTTCTGCGCCATTCAACCATTAGTAGGATTTCATATGGCCATTATAAATTCCATAGCTACTTTATCCTCTTTTATCACTATTTTTCATTTCAAACACTACCAGCGAGTATTAAAGCAAGGCAACGCCAATAATAGATGAACCATTTCGAAGACAACATAAACGACAGTGCAATCTTTACGATGCCATTGGTTTGCCGCTAATTAATATTGAATTGACATCCTGTGTATTAAAATTTGGGATCAATTGATTTTCAAGCGCGCAAATTAATTAGTCCGAATTCATTTGAAATATCGTAATGATGACCGACCAAGGCGAATATAGTTGCCCAATAGCCGCCGTCCTACCGAGCTAGGAATGTCTCCAACGCTAACCGGTCAAACAGACTCATATTCCCCCAAAATACAATTTCAATATTAAATATAAGGAAAATAAAATTAAATAAAAAAATAATAAAAAATAAATAAAAACAAAGAAAAAGAAATGAATCAAATATTATTTAGGAAGTAGTTATCCGAGTTCTCAAACATCGATGACTGTACAAAGTTATTTCCAAAAGCTTGAAAGCTATGAATATAATAAATTAAATCAATTTTAACAATGCGTTTATGCAAATGAGATACTCTTTCACCAGGGATCTTTCACCTATCTCTAATTTTATTCTGCTTATACTCTCTCTCATTGACACTTCTGACATTTATATCAATTGTCCATGGAATCAAACTTGGTTCAAGATCCGTGAGTTGATCAAGATTTGAAAGGCGACGTTTTACGTCATCTGTAGGAAATGAATATGTCAAGGAAAGGTGCCTAAGTGGTATATTTGAAATGAATATGAGGACAATCTGAGACTAAATCGGGGTGAATGTATATATTCCGATTATTACCTGCTACAACTTCTATGCTTTGGAAAAACATCGCAAAAACTGCACCAACAAGGATGAAAATGTTCTGAATGCAGAAGCCCTCACCCTATTTGGATAACGTATAATAGTAAAGCATAGAAATGTTGAAATTGTAATGAACATCATCGCACTACTACACTGGCAAACCGCAATGAATAAATTGATAAGTAATATGAAAAGAAGAGAATAAAACCTAATAAAATAAAACTTGAGCTGAAATAGCCGTTGAGTCAGTCCAGCACTCAATTTAACATTCCACAACAACAATTACACTTTGTAACAAAATTTCACTTTTTTTTTCTTGTTCCTGGCTTAAAGGTTTTATTGCCCAGTTGTTCGTAACTGAACTAATGGAAAAAAAGTGTATTTTGTTCCCCGAACTTTGCTATGGTAGGTTAAGACGCTGAATTTCTAAATGTGCCCCTTTGGAAAATAATGCCAGGGTGTTATTAATTTCTGGAAAAATACAGAATCTAAAAGGCTGAATGTAGGCTTAAATTGTTTTCAAGGAATGGTAGAAAATATTAAATCATATTAAAAAAAAAGTCATTGGAATGTTGTAGAATAATATTTGTTTTAAAGAAACCTTGCAAAACATTCTAGATTTAATGAGCAAATTCTAGAATTTAGTGGAAATTTATGAAGTTTCAAGTATGCTGCTGAACTTGCCAGAACACACCTCTCGAATATTCTAGAACCTTCTAGAATCTTCTATCACAGATATTCTATCTTGGTGTTTTTTAATTAATTTCATTGTGCGAACTAATATTGCCGCATTGTGTTTAATTCTTTTCAACTAGTTAGTGATGTGCTCCGCATTCAGTCGGAGTATGTCCATGACATCGTTGTTCGCACTGGGGTTTCCTTCCTTGGCCTTACAGAAACCTGGCTCGAGTCTGGTTCTGGTTCATGCACTGCCCTTGCAGCTCCTCCGGGTCATTCTTTCCTGCATGTTGCTCAGAACCACCGTGGAGTGGGAGTTGCACTGATTTTCAAATCAGCCTTCTCCCCTCCCCCACTCTTTCCTCATTTGAGACTCTGATTTATGTCTCACGTGCTGTGCCCGCTCTGACTATTGTGGTCCTTTACCGCTCTCTCAGCTCGTCTCCGGCCTTATTTCTCGAGGAGTTCAGTAACCTTTTCTCCGACCTATCCTCTACGGGTTCTCTCCTTATTCTCGGTGACTTCAATCTTCCTAGCCACAATGACACTTTTTGCGCATTAATTGACATCATCGACTTCTTCTCTCTTACACAACATTTGTCATCCCCAACACATATACATGGTAATATCCTAAACTTAGTCATATTGAAACTCCATATCTCTAATCTAACATTAACTGATCATTCTAATACGATTTCCGATCACTTCAATTTTAAATTCTATATTTCCTACCACCTACCTACTAGCTCGTCCCGAGGTCCTACTCCTTTCCGGCGACTATCGTTAATTGATACTACTTCTCTCTTTAACAATGTTGTTTCTGCCCTAACTCCTATTAATACTACTGCTTCACCTGACCAAACCTTAAACTAACTGCATCAATCATTACTCGCCTGCCTTGACGTGCATGCCCCACTTATCATTCCTTCTTAAAACCACCATCACAGCACCCCTTGGTTCATCAAAGGAGGTCCTTACGTGCCCATGAACTACCCTTCGTAAAGCACGCTCCCGTGGGAAGGTCACGATCTCCCTCTCACTTGCCTATCGCCTTGTTACTTTGACTTATTCTTCCAAATTAAAATGAGCGCGTGAGGCTCATTCACGCAAACTTTTGTCTGTGAGCAAGAATGACCCTCGGACTATCTTTCGTCTCCTCTGTCGTCTTTCCTCGCCTAGCCCCATTTCCCCCACCTATCCCCCTATCAACCCATCTACTCTTTCTAAAATTTTCTCTGATAAAGTTATTAACCTTCGTGCTGTACTACTCCAGCCGTCGTTCCTAGAGACTTGCGTGAAGCGGAGGTGACTCCTATCTTCAAGAAAGGAGACCCTAGCCAACCGTCGAACTACCGACCTATCAGTCTGACTTCGATAGTCGGTAAACTCATGGAAAGCATCATGGTGGACAAAATGACCTCGCATTTAGAGTCAAACCTGCTACTGAGGAGTTCCCAGCACGGCTTCCGAAGGCAACGGTCATGCCTGACGAACCTTGTGGAATTCTTCCACTTCTTCTTCAGTGAGCACAATCGGGACAAGGCGGTGGATTTGGTCTACTTATACTTTCAGAAAGCCTTTGATAAGGTACCACACCGCCGCCTTCTCCGGAAAGTGCAAGCGCTGGGCATAGACGGAAAAGTAGCCGGCTGGATCAAGAACTGGCTAAGTGGCAGATGGCAACGGGTGGTGGTGAATGGACAGGCTTCTGAGTGGGTGCCCGTTACTAGCGGAGTGCCTCCAGGTTCTGTCCTAAGACCACTACTATTCATCATCTACGTCAACGACATGGACGGTGACATGGTTGCCAAGCTTTGTATGAACGTTGCAAAGGATGGAAATACTGCCCGCCTGCAAGATGATTGGAAGATTGTGAAGTGGTCGGATACGTGGCAAAATGCCTTTCAACGTAAACAAATGCAAAGTCATGCATATCAGCCACCAAAATCCCCAATCACCCTATATCCTTAAAGGCACTGCTCTTGAATCGAGTGAAACTGAGGAGGACTTGAGTGTAACTATCACCAGTAACCTCAAGTTCTCGAAACATTGTATTGAGGTGGAGAAGAAAGCCCAAAGGATGTTAGGGTATATAAAGCGATAGTATGGATATCGGAACAAGGAGATAGTACTCTGCCTGTACAACTCCCTCGTCCGATCGCACCTGAAGTATGCTGTACAATTTTGGAGTCCTTCGCCTCGAAAGGATATCGCAAGATTAGAACGTGTGAATGCCAGAGCAACCAAACTGATTCCCTTTATCAGACACAAGAGTTATGATGATAGATTACGGGAATTAGACTTGTTCTCGCTGGAGACCCGGAGACTGCGTGGTCAGCTTATCGAAGTGTTCAAAATACTTCGAGGCTTTGACATTATAGACTACAGGGATATTTTCCAGCTCAGCGAGGGGAAAACAAGAAATCACGGCTATAAACTTGAAATGAAGCGATACCACCGTGATCTGTTTGGGAAATTCTTCAAATACAGTATATGTGGTAGTTGGAACGCACTTCCGACGAAAGTTGTCAACAGTGAATCTGTTGTCCAGTTCAAGTCAAGACTAGATAAAGTCTTGCGAAATCACCTTCGAGGATTACGCAAAAAGTACCCTCCTTGTATGGACCGTAAGATCTTCTAGGGCAATCTTCTTCCTTGTAGCCCCTTGTAGCTCCCCGACCATACTCCATTGCCGCTTAACGTCCTCACTCGGGCGTCCTCTGAGGAATTAACTACCCTGATCTTACGCTCTAACAAATCTGGATCCCCTAAGGACGTCTTTCCACCCAAACTCATCCACCAAATTCTTCCTGCTGTCCTCCCACTGATTTTTTATCTCTTTAACAATTCTCTTGCCACTGGGGTGGTTCCCTCTTCCTTCAAACATGTCTCAATTCGTCCTATCCTTAAAAAATCACACCTTAATCCCTCTGAACCATCTTGCTATCGCCCTATCTCACAGCCTCCAGTCCTCTCTAAGATGCTCGAGAGAGTGGTTTTCTCTCGCCTTAATGACCATATTTTTAAATGCAATATCGATGAAACATACCAATCGGGGTTCAAAGCGAAGCACTCTGCTGAAACTGCTCTTATTAATGTTTCAGACGGTTTACGTAGAGCTGCCGATAGGGGTTGTACGTCCATTCTAGTCCTCTTAGACCTCTCCTCTGCTTTCGACACCATCGACCACATTGTCCTTCTTGATCGTCTTCTAACTTTCCTTGGTCTCTCGGGCACTGCACTTGCTTGGTTCCGCTGATACCTCTCTTCTCGCACTCAGTCGGTCGCGCTCGATAACCTCTCCTCCGAGCCCATTCATTTTGGGGTGCCTCAGAGCTCAGTCCTTGGTGCGCTCCTCTTTCACATCTACTTACTTCCTCTTGGTTCCCTTCTTCGTGATTCGGGCCTGTCCTTCCACCTATATGCTGATGACACTCAGATATACCTTTCCTCATCCCCTGTGTCCTTCTCTCAATCAATTGCCAAGCTCTTTTTAATTTACACCTCTATAAAGGAATGTCTGTCTGCCAACTTTCTCAAACTTAACCACGATAAAATTGAAGTTCTCCTTGTTGGTACCGCTTCAATGGTGGAGAAATCTAAAGCTCTCTTTCCCTCTCTTAACATTGGGAAAACCAACGTCGCCTTCTCTGTTACCGTCAGTAATCTTGGTGTTATTTTCGACGAGCAACTCTCATTTAAACCACACATCCATCGTCTCTGTAAGTCTTCCCTTGGTTTCCTCCGCAACTTTTCACGTGTTCGATCCCATTTTGATCGACGAAGCCTTGAGACTGCTATTCATGCCTTCATCACCTCACGATTAGACTACTGCAATTCTCTTCTAGTGAATCTCTCTTCTTCGTCACTTCGCCCCCTACAACTAGTTCAAAATTTGACTATGCTGCCCGGTTCCTCCTTTGCCGCCCTCGGTTCTCTCCTTCGATGCCTCTGTTACAGGAGCTACACTGGCTACCTATTCGCTTCCGCAACCACTATAAAATTCTTCTCATCCCCTACAAGGCCCTAAACCTTATCTCTCATCTGCCATCTCTGGTCGTCAAACTCGTCGGGCACTCCGGTCTAATCTCGCTTCCATCCTGAACACTCCTCGTTATGTCCTCTGCTCGATGGGAAACCGTTCCTTCTCAGTTTGTGCTCCTAGACTCTGGAATGCTCTTCCTGCCGAAGTCCAATCGTCTCCCTCCCTTGCTACTTTTAAACGTCTCCTGAAGACTCATATCTTCAGAATTGTCTTCTCTCCCCTGTAAACTTTCTCTACACTCGCTATACAACCTGCGCTCTGTGAGGGCTACCAGCCCTGAAGAGCACATTATAAATACTTATTATTATTAGTAGAGAACACATCCGAAGAGAAATGGCATCAAGAGGCTGCAATCATTCTCCAGATGCATTCTGTTATATCTCCGAAATGTTCATCCAAACAAGAGCAAAAGAAGTTCGAGGTCACAGCATCTACATATGTGAATGTATGAAACTTACAAAACATACTTTCGCATATCATGTGAGGACCAAGACAAACCCTGTGCACCTCATTTTGTTTGTGAACATTGCAACAAGACATTGGAAGGTAAGAAAACTGTTTGTTGCAAAGAGTAAAATATTAAATATCAGAAGTATTTAAGCCATTGTGTTTGTTTGTAAACCAAAAAGTAATAAAGTATATTATTTTACTTTTACAGAATGGTATAGAGGAGAAAGAAGAGTCATGAAGTTTGCCATTCTCAAGATTTGGCGTGAATCTGCTTACCACTAAAGCAACTGCTACTTCAGCACGGTGGAGCCTTCTAAACGCCTAAGTTGCAAAAATGCACCTGCTCTTTCCTATACCGATCTTCCATCCTCTATTGTACCAGTACCACACAGTGCTGATCTTCCTCTACCTATCCCTTAAGAAAGGAACATGCCATCCTCAGAAGAAAACAATAATTCAGAAGCTAAAAAGATCAGTCAAAATGTAGACTACAGTGTCAGAGATATACCTGTTGAGAGGAGCCCATAATATCTCCCCCTCCCCCAATCTCAATGACCTTGTCAGATATTGTCGTTTGTCAAAGTCGAATGTTGACCTTTTGATTTTCAGACTCAAAGAGTGGGATTTGCTAAAGGAAAATCTGGAAGTGACAATCCTGAGGAAACCTTATAAACAGTTTTCAAGATTCTTTACTTATCAAGCTGAGCTATGCTACTGCCTCGATGAAATTGGAATTACATGTAATCCAGATGAGTGAAGACTCTTCATTGATAGCTCCTCAAGAAGCATTAAACTTGTAATTCTCCATAGCTGAAATAAGCATCTATCCCTTCCCTTTGTTCATTCAGTATATAACAAGGAGGACTACAACAATATAAAGGTTCTGTTACAAGCTTTGAATTATAAGGCGTATTGCTAGGAAGTGATTGGAAGCTTCAAAATGCTATCATTTTTTATTGGTCTTCAGTGAGATTTTACCGAGCTTTCATCTGATATTTGTGTTTGTGACAGTAGTGGTACCACAGCACATTGCCACAAAAAGCACTGGCCACAAATAACTGAGTTCTTTGTTGGATGGCATAATGTCAAGCATGAGCAATTGATAGAACTTGATAAAATGTTGTTCTCCTGATTGCATTTAAAACTAGGTTTCATGAAGCCGTTTATTAGAGCTCTTAATTAAGAGTTTGCAACCTTCAAGTAGCTTAAAAGTTTCTTTCCCAAACTATCTGAGGCAAAGGTGAAAGCTGGTGTCTTTGTAGCACCACAAATCAGAAAAATCACAGTCTGTTCAGAATTTGCTGAAAAACTTATTAAAATGAAAAGGAAGCCTGGGAGAGTTTTGTTTCTGTGTTTCAGGGCTTTTGAGGCAACCACAAGGTTGACATTTATGTTAAACTGGTTTAGAACTTAGCGTAAAGCTATGATCAAATTGGCTGCAGGATGTTCCTGAAGGTACACATCCTTGAAGCTCATATTGAAAAGTTCAAGGAGAATATGAGAGCATACTCAGAGTGAGAGGAGCTCTTTTATTAGGGTATACTAATCTTTGAATAGATATACCAAGGAGTATACAATGAAAACATGAAGGAAGACTCTATTTAAGGGCTTGTACGGGAAAGTGATTTACATTACAAACTAAAATCTATAAAAGAAGTTCACTTCTAACTTTTTTTTACTTCTCTTTATAAGTTTCTTGTGGAAGTTTCAACAAAAATTGTATAAATTTAACTCTCTTTTTTTATTTTAGCCCACAATGGATGAAAACACAAATTTTACCAATTTTTTTAATATTAAATCATACAATCTAGAAAATCAAAGTTTAAAACGAATAATGGCTATTTTATAATTTCTTTGCAATAAAAGGAGTTTGAAAATAACACTAATTGGAAAGTAACAAAAATTGTGCTACATAGAGTCATGAAGATACTTCCCTCGAAATGATAAGAAAGATGATGCATCCTATTCTATAAAACATGGCCAGACTAGGAACTCTTGAAACCTTAAACGAAATCCTAGGTAATTACTAAATCATCATGAAATGAGGATTCCCACCCAACACAGTGAAGTGAATACCGCAGGGAAGCTGTTTATCACCTGAATGTACGTCATAAATGAACACGCAAGATCTAACCAACGCCATATCACGACAGGCATTAAACATTACGTTCACTGACGATGTGACCTAAATCATAGTTACACTAACAAGATCAGCAAATATTGCACTAAGTAGGACAGATGAAGAAATGACAAATGTCACTGAGTTCGTAACGAAATGAAGAATTCACACAAACACAAACAAATTCGTTATCATAACTATTTCCAGAAACAAAACATACAACTAATGTAGATGACTACGCCTAAATAGACCCGTATAATGAGACTTCACTTTTCATTTAGTTTCTAGAGAATACATAACGCACGTAACTAATGGCGTCATCTAAGGAAGAAAAAGTCTAAGTATACTCTACTCATCCAACACTCTTTCGATTGGTTTTAAAAAGTCCCTGCATCTAGCGCTAGTCAGGTCACTGCTTAATGCCTAAGCCAGGAAGTAGAACTTTCCACAGCTAAGGAATAACTACAGATAAGCCACGATTACCCATGCAGCAGAGACGAGTGTGAGGAATCGAAAGCTTGATGGCACTTCCCGAGAGAAGGGCTCTTTTTTGCCCCAACAAAGCATGTGAGAAGGATAGTTAAGGGGGGTAGGTGCAGTGTTTAGGGATTTAAATGTGAGACGGAGGACTTTAATAGTAATAAGAAATTTAATTGGCAGCCAAGGCAGTTCACGGATTAGGAGTGTGGCGGGAGAGAACCGCCTTCGACGGAGGAGAACTCGTACTGAAAAATTCTGAACAACTTGAAGGGGACGAATTGTAGTGTTGGGGAGGGGGGGGGGATTCTAAAACTGTTTTGATGAAGTGGAACGGGATACGACTGAGGTTACGGAGAAAACAGGTGCCAATCAATTTGAACTTGAGGAAGGTGTCCGATAGCCATTAAGGAATCGTGTAATATGCGGATTACATGGTTGTTGACGGTGAAGGTGACAGCGAACGAGTTTAGGAAAGAACAGAGAAATATTTGCATCATATCAGTGTATAAATTAAAAGATATTCCTAGGCGACGCAGAAAAAGCCAAAAGAAGGATGTAATTACGAAAAGTAAGCAGGCCAATAACAGAGCTCCGAGAACATCATAGGAAACAGCGGCTGGCCGGGAGATTTCACTCACGATGTGGACAGAACAATTACGAGATGACAGATAAAATCGTAACTAATTCTGTACAGTTCTAGCGACACCCAGGAAGTTACGGCGTTAGAGAAGAACGGAGTAGTTAACGGTGTCAAGTGCTGCCGTGATATCAAGAAGCACCAGAATTGAAGAGGCCTCCCAACATCGGCCTCGGACCAGAGTCGGTCTGTCACATGTAGGAGAGCCGATTCAGATCTGACATCTGCCTTGAAACTGGACTGGAAGGTTTCTTCAATGATGTAGGAGGACATGTTCATTTTAGTGAGGCGGGGCGCTACTACCTTCTCAAGAGCTTTGGATGGAAACGGAAGTTGAAATATAGCAAGATAGTTTGGAGGATTCTTTTTTCCAATTTTGTTTCAATAAAATTGGACGGGCCGGATGTTGAAAGTCAGAAGGCACCTCGCCTAGCGACAATGGGTCAAGAGGAGAGAAAGATTTTGTCGATGGGAGTAGTTTAGAGGCAAGTTCTTCAGAGGAGACTGGGTTGAGGTAATCGAGATTTGGGAGTGGAATAGCGGGATTACTGTGTGACGGGGTATATAAGAAGACGGGATCCCAGAGTTAATATTTACTTCATTTCAGAGGAAAAAGGTGCAGAAGAAGAATATGGAGATAGGCGGAGGGGATTGGGGTTGCTTGGGAGACGAGAGGCGAGTTTGGAGATGGAATAGTATATTAGGGTTTTGTTTTATTCACTAGGATTTTGCTGTATGGATTTCACTTGAGTATAAAAAAGGACGTTGTAAGTATGAGTTGAAAGAGTAAAGACCAGAGAAGCTTGTTCCGTTCCCATGCCAAGGATACGGGCGGAACGAAGGTAACTTTCACATGCTCTTATTTGCTTTTGGACTCCAGGAGTGTGTTGGAGATTAAGAGACGTAGTATATGTGTGAGAAGGCAGGATGTAGACGAACGTGAGCTTTATTGCAGAAGAGATGAGAGGCGCTAGCAAGGAGATCAGATGAGAGATTCCGAGACATCAGTCCAGGTTCAATGGAGGAGAGTCTGAGGTGGTTTGACAATAAAACACTACCATTGGGTAGGTTAGTTCGAAAAGGTAGAGTTAAGCCGAAATGCAAAATACACTGTTCAGAGATAGCGTTTGAAGGGCCCGTGACCGAGAGTTTGTGAACTGTGCAATGGGCGAAAACGAGATCAAGAATATTGCCATTGGTGTAGGTCGGGAAAGTAACGAATTGATGTGAGGTTGTGTTTTTTACGATATTGTAATCGCCGACTACCACTATGATGGCAGAGAAGTTTGAGAACAAGACAGTGAGGAGATCGCCCAGCTCATCAAAGAAGAGCTCAGATGAGCGCCCAGGAGCTATGTAGATGTTTATGACATTGAGCGGCGTCTTAGGGCTAGTGTTTCAAGAACTACTTTGAAGGTGTCTTAGAGGGTTCGATCTGTGTAAGTATAGACCCCACTACCTCTCTTCGTGGTTCTACAATGGTGATGAAAAGTACGGACATCGCTAAAGTAGAGTTTGTAGAAGGACATTCCACGTCTCACCGAGGCAGAATAACTCAATCTTATCTGATGTAAATTTGTTTGAGATTAAATCTGCCTCTTTTAAGGAGGTCATGGGGACATGTGAGACAGCCTTCGCTGTAGAGGTCCCTGAAAGGGGTTGACGGGGAGCGGGGTTGGAGTAAGAATTAAAAAAGGAATGTAGTGAGAGGCTAAAAGGGGAACCTCCTGTGAGTTACTGCAGAACATTTTAGCAACTTGTGGACCTTCAACTTTATATACATGAAAAAAGGCAGTTAATTGACCTTTGTTTTCCTGGGTGGGCGCAGAGCGGTCAGTTCAGACAACGAGTAAATGATATAGGGTTCGAGGAGGGGAGACACCGCAGGATGTGTGGGAGAAACTATGGGGTCTGAGCAAGGTGTTCTCTCTCTTGTAGTTTCGTAGGCTGGGTTAAGTGATCAACCGCTTCCTTATGGGATCAAGGAATATATATATATATATATATATATATATATATATATATATATATATATATATATATATATACAAGCCGCTGTTCTCTTCCTTAACAGGAAGAGCTTGGTTACACAAACACCCCTGTGGGGTGTGGCCAACGACCTTATTTGCTAATCTTAACCGCCTTTTTTAATCCCCTTTATAGACTCTTTATTTTAACACCCTGAACACCCTTTTCTTATTCTTCATCTTCTTCTTCATCTTCATCATCTTGATCTTCATCTTGTTGTTGTTGTTGTTGTTCTTCTTCTACTGTGCCTTGTAGCTCAGCGGTAGAGCATCTGACCGGCAACACCAGACCCGGGTTCGAGTCCCGGCCAGGAATTTCAAACTTTTCATTCCGCCCGCTGAGTCCTTCGCTAAGGACAACCCCCCGAAGAACCCTTCTGCTGGAAATCGCCAGTGGACCGAAGATTCCTTCGCATCGCCTTCCTCTGCACAACAACTTTGTAATTACGTAAGCTGAGCATTAGCTTTAATTATCTAACCTTTTGTCAACCCTACCCTGTGCTTTAAATGGTTTAGCGAACCATTCCCCCCCCTTTAATTTTTATTTGTTTACCTTTTTAAATCTCTCCAAATCTTAATCCTCGAATTAGTCAGATATTCTCACGACCCTTTCCATTCTCCGTTTATGTAAACATTTTCTTTTTGTGTGTTGTTGATAGTTTAATTAATAAAACTCTATTTTATTAATGATAGCCATATTATTATCCTTGAGCTCAGTTCCACTTCTTAAACATATTGAAGATAAATAACCTCGGTCAATCAGATTACCACGCACTCGAAATATTAGAATAATTCCCTCAACGAATAGTTATATATGGTATATCGTCGAGAGTCTATTCTACGACATACGTCTTTCAACAGGAGGGTGCCCCGGCTCACTCAGCCAATACCGTGCAAGGGTGGTTAGTCTAACAAGAACTTCTGGTCCAAGGCATTTAGACCAACGCAGTCGCCCGACCTCAATCCCCTTCACTACAGCGTGTGGGCGCATGTCGAGGGCAAGGCCTGCAAAGTGCGGCGAGCTGAAGTCCTCCGTCAACCGAGTGTGGGCCAACATGAACGTGCGCGCGGCCACATTGATTAATATTACAATTTAAACACATTTATATGTTAGAACAATAAAAAGGTGTCTGCATCAAAATTATCGTTGTGCCCTTTGGTGAGCGCATCGTAACATAACTTTTGCAATACCGGGTAATTAGTTTTAAGGTATTCGAGTCAACCCAATTAATACTATTTTCGAGAGAAGGAAGATATTTGTTGGAGATGACAAAGTGAAATGATTTACCCAATGTCTACTCCAGGAGTTAAAATTGCTTACTCATTTCATCCCAATGAGATAAAATTGGTGAAGCTCTAGGATAAAAGTTAATAGTGAATTAGGTTGGGAATCACCCACACAATTTGTAATTGATGCTCATACTTTTAAGGGTTATACACTTCCAAGTGTACACTGTAGATATGTCTATATATATATATATATATATATATATATATATATATATATATATATATATATATATATATATATATATATATATATATATATATATATATATACAGTAAATATATATTCCTAGTATCCAGAACTCTCATCCTTCATTCGATGAATTTGTTATGCATATGCACTATAATCAAATGCTTACAGTAATAATATGACTACACTGCATTTTGTAATTTTATACATTTTAGAAATTAATGCAAATAAAAGCTATTAAATTTATAGTTTCATTCAACAACTTTTCAACTGATTAAACATAGCTGCATATACGACGGCGTACTTTAAATACACCAAAAATAGCTATAGCTAATATGGCCAACAATTAGTAAAATTATCGCTATTTACAAAATCACCTGACTTGTGTCAACTACACAACAGTTTCTTGGTTGTTTATGCAGTTATGGTTAGGCATCACTCCTAAAAAAAAATCTAAAAAATAGATTTAGGCAAGGCGGCAAAACAATCCTAAAAATTAATATATATGTACATAAAATTTTATTCATTAACTTTAACTGTTTTTATATATCTATCAATGGTCATTTAATATGTGGCAAAATATCTTTCAAATGCAATTTAAATCAATATTCTAACTAATAAAATACATATTTATGCAAATATGGTTGGACTTTAATTTAATAATAAAAAAATTAAGGTGGGGGTAAAAAAAACAACTCTGAAATAGATAAGTGGGAGAGAGAAAAAAAAAAGCAACCGCTACTAAGCGAATAAACCAGCCCAATTTTCCCCCGTCTTGCAATGCCCGCTGGTGTCTTAAATCGGCCCCTCAAACGACATCCGTGGCATCGTGCGTCGATCTTCCACGGGGATGAGGGGTTTTCGCTGTCGACTCTGGCTCCGGTATCCTCATGGCGATTTATTATTATGCGTAAAATCGCACTTTTTGACCGATTACAAGGCGTCGAAATGGCACAGACTAAATCCTTGATCACGCTTCCACTGGACAACCTACTCTCTCAACTATTCGTTTGCCTTAACTCGTCTCGCCATTCTTATAAACGAGTCATACCATAGGTAAAACTTATAACAGTCTACAATACATGCAAGACAGTGTTGCCATACACATGACACGAAATTTTACATATTAACTGAAAGTTATCGTTCTCTAGTTTTGGACGCATAATGTCTTTAAATGCAAATTACTTTCCTCAACCTTTTTATCCACTATTACAAGAAATGACACTATCATAGGCAAATTTGAAATAATATTTCGTGCAATTTTCATGGAAATCAAAGGAGTATTTAAGAAAATATAGATCTTGCTGTACAAAGTGAATCCAGACAAAACTCCGCTGCGTCGACAAGAAGGATCTGACCAAAGTAGACCCAAAAACCATATGCGTTTCGGTATAACGAGACGTATGATTCGTTCTGTTAGAATCAGTTCTTAAATGTAGATATCTGAACCAAAGAGATAGAAAAGTCGTCTATGTAGATGCGACGGGAAATTCTTCCGGGCCAGACCGATGTGATACTATTGATACTCACGGCGTAAAAAGTGAAGAATATGTAGGACACATTTCTCTTGTCGTAAGCCCCACTCCTTCCCATTCGTACGCAGAATAAACGATTGGGCGGGAATTCAGATAAACGGGGAGGCGTCTCCTCGCCCAAATGATGCCGTATCGCCACACAGTATCATAAACGTACAAATAAAATATAACTGGCGAAATGTGCTGCCAAGGAAAACAATGCAAATAGCACTCTCAAGCCAGAGCAGGATAACCTTAGTAGAGTGGAATTTACGGAATCTGCATTATGCTGTCCAGGGAATAAGCTAATACTCTACCTTTAACCCATTTTCCCAGGAACTTGAACATAGGAATTTTACATAATGCGAAGAAATCGGTCAGGGCAGAGTGGTCTCTCCATGGGTAGGTATTCGCCAGGAATCTGGGAAGATGCCTTTCGATCATATGCTGTTGAATCAAGCTTAGAGAAAGGCCAAGCCTCGCTCACCTAGACGTCGATGCCTGGCGTAAGGGATATCTATCGTCCGGACCAGGGGCGGCGTTAGGCAAGAAAGAAATGAACGGAACGCAGCTCGCTGAGCGAAAACGGGCCATCCAACGCCAATAGAAACCAGGAAGCTTTCAATAGCCTATTTGCAATTCAAATTATCGCATAATTCAATGTTCCGCCTATCTTATTGGCGACTTCATTTCTTTCATTTCCACAGCCAAACTATGTATTGTAATAGTCGACTGGAAGACACACTATTATCCTGTATAGACGCTGAGATGGAAGGGGAGCCCTATAATGTACGTCCTACAAGGACCAAGATGTTTATGAAACGGTCAAGACATGGAACTTTTCCTTAGAAATATAATAATCTTTATTCTAATAAATTGTCTATTTTATATGTTAATAACCAACCTAATTTATTGCTAAATGTGATCATAGCAATAGGGATTTGCCGGGCCGAGCATACATTATCAAGCCAGTGCATGGTCTTGACAGGCACCATTTGACAGAGATTTTTTAAGTATAGTAAGAGATATACGAGTATATATATTTTTTTAATTTTAGGAGCCCGTCTGGCGACAGCCTACTTGGGCATAAGACGCTATAATCACGACAGCCAAGGACAAGGCTATTTTAAAACAATAATATGCAAAGCAAAAAAAAAAAAACAACAAAAAGGAAAGGGGCAGCAAGCAGGAAACAAGCCCCGGCGTCGGCGGGCCGGCGCAGGAACGTGCGACCTACGAACAACCCCCCCACCCCCACCCCCCAAAAACTAGTTAAATAAAGGGAAGAAGGCCGGCCTCCTCCAAAAAGTCATTAAATCCACAAGTCAATATGTACGAACCCGTCCCGAGTACAAGGAATAAGCGATAGCGAACCCGTTCGTCCCGGTACCGGGACAGATAATGTGCGCGAAAATCGCCCAGATTGAGGCATTCAACAAAAATGTGCCGAAGAGTTGGGAACAACGCAGTCTTCCCAGTAGGGCAGAGGCGAGCGCCCATAAAATGGCGGTGCGCCCCGAGAGTGTGTCCAATTCGGGGACGACCGAAAGCAAACTAAAGTCTCCGCGGCATTGGGAGGAATGTCCATTGGAACAGTCGGAGGCGGATGACCTTTGATAGGCCCTTGTGGCTTTTGTCATCCGTGTAATTATGTTATGTTATGTTATGTTTGTCCTGACTGAAAAGACGTGTTATCTCTGTGCTCCTGCTTAATTCATCTGTGCCCCAAGATTTCGTTTTCTGAGTAACTTAATAATTCTAGATACTTCCTGCGCTCATATAATATTAGTCGCTGTATTAAAAAGATTGGCCGTCTTATTCGCTGTGTTAATTTTATTTATCTTCATCCGTATTCTATAAATCGACAATGCCCGTGATCAAGTTTAAATGTTCGAGTTGTGGGGCTTCCTTTAATAAGGAAATTTACGTTCCTTCTAACATCGAACAAAATAGAATTTGCCGTTTCTGTATTTTAAACGATGCATTGGAGTGTAAGTTTGCTAACGCTATTAGCGAACTTAAATTAGAACTAAATTCCATCGCGAGGGACGTTATCTCGACCAACCGTAAAGTCGACGAATTAAATTCGAGTCTAAATTCTACCATTCATGATATGCGTGGGAGGGAAAATAGAAATCGCGACAACCGGCCTACTCGTATGAATCATCAGGCAATTGTTGACCAGCAATAAAGGATTTTGAACTCGTTTGGACCCCAGGATTCACAATATAGACCCCAAGATTCGCAATTTAGGCCCGTTAGAAATGGGGCTAGACCATCGAGGGAACAGCATTTCACATTACCATGTTCGAACCCCTTCGCACTGCTAACTCCTATAGAAGGGGAAGAAGAAACTGTACTAATTGGGGATTCTTTAATTAGAAACCAAGAGCCGGAATTCACAGCGCGAAACCCGTTAAAACGAAAACGATTTTGCTTTCCTGGTGGCCGCATAGATAAAGTAGTTAGTGAAATTGAAAAACTGGACCAAACACGTGACGGGCGTACGATCCTCACGCTGGTAGGGGGGAATGATGTGCACAGATACGACAGCACCCCAGAGGGAGTAGTAAACCGCGCTAAGACTCTGATTCATACTGCGAAAGTTAAAGCGGATAACGTAGGAATAATTGGTATTTTACCCCGACTAAAATCCACGTTGCGTTTGCAGTCCCGTGCTATATATACAAACGAGTGCCTTAAGCGCTTGTGTCGCGACACTGGAGTTAGCTTCTTTAACGTTTGGGATAAATTTCAAGACCAACCTTCACTTTATCAAACGGACGGTATCCATTTAAGCGATGTGGGGAACAGTCGGCTGGGTAGGATTTTAGACCAGTCAGTACGTAGCATGTTAAGTAGGAGAATTGCGGGGCCACGTGATGCCCATGCTCCGGACCGGTCCTCGCTTGAAGGGGCAATGAGTATTGGGGAGCAGGGAAACGGAACCGATTCGCGTGTGATAGAGGAGTCCACCTAAAGCGCAAATTGAAATGTATATATTCAAATGTTCGTAGATTAAAAAATAAACTTGCCGAAATAAAAGCCGTAGTTCTAGAGGGAGACTACGATCTCGTATTCTTAAGTGAGACTTGGATAGATACACATTCAGGGATCAGTGTTTGCGAATTTGATATACCAGGTTATAAAATTCATTATACAAATAGACAAACTGGTAGAGGAGGGGGCGTATTAGTGTATATAAAAGATGACTTAAACGCTATAACGATCGACTCGTCTACGGCAGATATGAGAAGTTAGGCCTTATTAATCCAATTATGTTGTAATGCAAAGAATAAAATTAATTTAGCCGTCATATATCTTCCTCCATCGCAAATAGAAAGAGAAGATGCTGCACTCTTTGATATGCTTTCATCTTGGGTTAGAAAAGGGACCACATTAGTCTGCGGCGATTTTAACTATCCAAACGTTAATTATAGTAACCTAACGTCAGATAAAGCTGGGGAGAGACTACTAAACTTTATTCTGGAGAATTTTCTCGTTCAAAAAGTGGAGGAACCAACTCGTGATAATAATATTCTCGATTTAATCATGGCGACTGACGAGTCATTGGTAGAAAATGTTTGTGTAGGAGAGCATTTAGCCTCGAGTGACCATAATGCGATTAGATTCGTAGTGAACACGTGTGTAGAAGTAAAAATTAGTACACAGCTCATGCCACGTTTTGGTAGCTGTAATTTTGATACTTTTCGCGAAAGGATTAAGGATGTAGACTGGGGAATGCGCTTCGAGAATAGGTCGGTAGGAGAAATGTACACTGAGCTTCGGCGTACACTCCTTAGTGTAAATTTCGACTTAGTAAAGTATGTGCGCCGTAAGAGCGGGAAGTCGATGAGAGCGCCGTGGGTTAGCCCACTAATATTAAGCTTAATTAAGGACCGAAATAGAAAATTTCATATACATAAGAACAATGAGTCATTTATAAGTCGGCAAAATTACATAGATTCTCGAAGAGAAGTTAAACGGGCGGTTAGAGATGCGAAGCGGAAATATGAAATAAAACTGGCGAAGGATTCAAAGAAGGAACCGAAACGGTTTTACGGCTATGTAAACAGTAGGAAACCCTTAAAAGGTTCAATAGGGCCGATTAAAGACAAAGATGGTAGTTTGACGGAAATTCCGGCGGAAATGTCTAAAATTTTAAATGAACATTTTACAAGCGTCTTTACTGTTGAAGATTCGTCCGAATTAGGATCGTTAGTTGAAGAAGTAGATAATAGTGATATTTGCATATCCGATATAACAGTTAATGAAGTGGAAATTCTTAAATATATTAACCTGATGAAAAAGTCGAAATCACCCGGGCCCGATGGCGTTTACCCCACTCATTTAAAGGAACTTAAGAATGGACTTGCGAAGCCGTTGCGTGCAATTTTCAATCGCTCATTAGAAGATGGCGTAGTCCCTTTAGACTTCAAGCGTGCAAACGTTACACCAATATTTAAGAATGGGAATAGATACGAAGCAACGAATTTTCGTCCTATTAGTCTAACTTCGGTAGTTGGAAAGCTTTTAGAATCGGTTATTAGAGATAGAATAGTGAGCTACCTCGAGCTAAATAATCTGATTAAAGATTCCCAACATGGGTTTAGGCGGGCGAGATCGTGCTTGACAAATTTGCTCGAATTCTTCAATAAAATGATTTGCGTTTACGACGAAAGCAAAGCTGTAGATGTAATCTATCTAGACTTTAAAAAGGCGTTTGACACCGTTCCGCACGAGAGATTATTAATGAAAGTTAAAACAATCAGTGTGAAGGGTAAGATATTAAATTGGATTAGAAATTGGCTGAAGGATCGTTCGCAGCGAGTAGTTATAAATGGTGAATGTTCTGATTGGGTCAACATCAGTAGTGGAGTGCCACAAGGCTCAGTTCTTGGCCCATTATTGTTTCTAATATATATAAACAATTTGGATAATGGCGTATTTAGTACGATTTCTAAATTTGCTGACGACACGAAGCTGGGCAACCGTGCCTATGTAAGATCGGATGTAGATAAATTACAAAAGGACCTAAACTTAATTGTCAGATGGGCAGATAAGTGGCAAATGCAGTTTAATTTAAGTAAATGTAAGGTGA
The DNA here is from genome assembly GCA_963969495.1 of Ceratothoa steindachneri. Lineage (NCBI taxonomy): Eukaryota > Metazoa > Arthropoda > Malacostraca > Isopoda > Cymothoidae > Ceratothoa > Ceratothoa steindachneri. The sequence goes on from OZ018318.1 coordinate 3,261,061, forward strand.
TGCATTTGGGTTGCCATAATTTGAGGGTAGAGTATACCATGAAAGGCCAGGTCCTCGACGTGGTTAAATTGGAAAAAGACCTGGGAGTTTTAGTCTCGGATGACTTCAAAGTCACGAAACAATGCGCGGATGCATGTAAAAAAGCAAATCGTGTGCTGGGTTATATCACGCGTAATTTCACGTTCAAATCCAAAGATATAATTTTACCGTTATATAAATCACTTGTGCGTCCACTGCTCGAATATGCGGTTCAATTTTGGGCTCCATACTTAAACAAAGATATCGCGCAATTAGAAAGAGTGCAGCGTAGGGCTACAAAATTAATTCCCGAGCTGAGAAACAGGCCCTACGAGGAAAGACTCAGGGCATTAGATTTGCCATCTCTCGAAGGCAGAAGATTACGTGGCCAGCTAAAAGAAGTATTTAAAATATTTAAAAGGATTTTCAAACGTTGATTATAGGAATTTGTTCGAATTGGATCATAGGGAAAACACTCGGCAACACGGATTAAAATTAGTGAACAAGCGATTTAACACTAGTATAGCCCCAAACTATTTTACGTTTAAAATTACTCAAATTTGGAATAGGCTACCAATCCACGTAGTAGATAGTACGTCGGTAAATATGTTTAAAAACCGTCTCGACGCGCACTTAAATAGTATAAATATAACGTAGTCTGAGCACAGTAAATAATAAAGTCTTTGCAAAAGGAGTTTGGAGCGAAGGAACAACGAGTAAAAATGATGACTAAAAATGATGCCAGCGATTTCTCTTGCATGTGTAGTTTAGATATCCATTTTCTTTTCCGCCTATCCTATAAATAGGCTTACTATCCTAAAATTAGATTTTCACCACTAGCAGTCGAGGGCTGCGGAAGTTGAGAAGAAAAACTTTCTATCACCCTCCACCCCTAGGTTGAAGTAGTTAATATGCATGACAATGTACACATGTAGATAAGTGTGTACAGTAGATTATATATAAAAAAAAAATAAATAAAATAAAGATATAGCATGTTAGAGATACACTCGTAGATAAGTGTGTATCGTAGTTATGGATGTAGTGTAGCGGACTAGCCTCGAGCGGACCTTAGGGTCTTTGCTGGTCCTAGATTCTGTAGTTCTTCTTATAAAGGAATTATTAGAAATAACTTTGATAAAAAAAATTAAATCTACTTAGGTGACATCCGAACTAAAAGAAAAAAAATCTTATTCAAACACCTTCAAAAAATCTCCTTCCTAAAATATAGGGTTATGGATATATATATATATATATATATATATATATATATATATATATATATATATATATATATATATATATATTCATATATATAATATATATATGAATATATATATGAAAAGATGAATCCAAGCACTTTCGAACTATATTTGCAAGTTCATTGTTCATTTTCAAGGAATAGCATGAAAATGGAGAAGACAACTTTATATAGGGTACAAAGATACGAAGGGAACACCCATCACATAGTACAAACCAATGGAAAAACACAATAACAAGACAGAGAAATACCAATAAAAAGATCATCAAGCAACTAATAACGGACATATGCGTCCATAATAACAACGTCACCAGATTTGTCTGCTTTCCTAATGTGTATACAGGGATTTTTTCAGTGCTTATCTAGGCCTACCCACTTAAATTATCCTCTGCGTATTCACCGTGCTATATCTAATCTTCGAAAAAATCCCTGTATACACATTAGGAAAGCAGACAAATCTGATGACGTGGTTATTATGGACAAAGTGAACTATATTGAAAAAATGAACTTATTATTAGAAGATGAAGCTACTTATGATGTCCTACAAAAAGACCCTACATTAACTACTAACAGACAATTTTATAAAAATATTCGATTCATTTTTTAAAAAAATCCCGATTTAATTACTAAATTTAAATCTAGCAACGCTTCTCTTCCATATATGTACGGTTTAGTAAAAACTCACCTACCCAATAATCCTATGCGCCCCATTATAAGTTCGTTAGGCTCTGCCTCATATTCCTTATCAAAATGGCTTGTGAATCACTTATCCCCTATTGTGGGGTCCATTTCCCAATCTCATATTCAAAATAGTTGTGAACTTATAGAGAAGCTTAATATTATTCCTTACCCCAATAATTTGATTCTTGTCAGCTTCGAAGTCTGTTCTTTGTTTACTAAAGTTCCTTTAGACGATCTTCTTCGTCTCCTTTGTGATGAATTATATAATTTAGATCTCCCTGTAGCGGTCAACACTTTCCTAAGGCTTATTTATCTTTGTGCTAAAAATTGTAAATTTTCATTTAATGACAAATTTTACCTTAAAAAAAAAATGGGTCTTCCGATGGGGGGTTGTTTATCTCCCACCTTCTCTTATTTATATATGGAATTTTTTGAGACGTTATTCTTGCCCCAAATCCTCGATTATCCTATTGTATGGTACCGTTACATTGATGATATTATATGTCCTTGGCCTTCCTCAAAAGATATTCACAATTTTCTATGTAATCTTAATTCTCTTTTCCCTTCTATTAAATTTACCCTTGAAATTGAGGAAAATGGGACTCCTCCTTTTCTTGACCTCTTAATACATAGGACGCCGTCAGGTTTTAAATTCCCTGTTTATCGGAAACCCTCCAACTCCAGTTCATATATTCACTTTTATTCTTATCACAGTGTTAAAATGAAAAGATTTGTATTCACTTTTATATATATATATATATATATATATATATATATATATATATATATATATATATATATATATATATATATATATATATATATATATATATATTTACAAATAGGTTGAGGATAAATCCCAAAATGAGACATGTAAAATTTCTCATTTAATTAAATACAACGTTTCGGGTACCTTACCCATCTTCTGGTCTATAAGATAGATTTAGAACACGTTTAAAATTACGAAAATTATAATGCACACAAGGATTAGAAATAAATTATTTATTTAATTGAAATTTTGACAAATCGTTTGAAAACTATTGAAACTTTAGATATGGATCAATTATGGGTACTTTAAATATGGATAAATATAATACCACTATTTGATGCAATTATTGGTTGACACAGATATTAGTCACTTAATGAAGCATAAACAGTAATAAATTATTTAATTAATTGAAAATGTGAAAAAATCATTTGAAAACTGTTGACACTAAATATAGATGCTTTAAATATGGATAAATATAAAATACTAATTGGGGCAATTGATTGGTACACAAAAATATTAGTCACCTTTAGTGGACGGCAAAAGCAGAGAGACTGAGGAAAGATTATAGAAGGAACCGATTAAAGATTGGTAGGTTGTGAACAATTTTGAGTGATTTATGAAATGAGAAGGGGAAAAGCAGTTGAATCAGAATTTAAACTGGAATTTAGTTGTTTTATAAATAATGATTCGAGAATGGGGAGGGAAGTGGAGTCCTTTGCATGTCCTATAATTTGAAAGTTTTTGTGGGAAATTTCTGTCTTACATTTAATTGAATGATCTCGAATGGGAGAAGTTTCTTTTTTGGTTAATGTGGAGCCAATGCGAGAGCTAATACCAAGATAAGAACAGACCCTAGCCCTAAGCGAGCGAACAGTCCTGCCAATGTAGATTCCCTGGTGGCACCTGGGGCAAATGAATTTATAGACAACTGAACAGCACATTTCAGCTGGGAGTCTGTCTTTAGTTCTGATAAATTGTCCAATATGAAAGTTGTTAAGGAAAACTATTTTGAAGTTGGTTTGTGTGTAAAATCTTTTCAAAAGCTTATTAAGTTTTCGGCGTAAGGGTAGGTTGAGTGGGCCAATATCAGGAAGAAGACAATAGCGGACATCCTTGGGGACAGAGGAAATTGGTTGTGGAGGATGGTATATTTTATAAAAAAAGTTGACGGATACATTTTTGTACAAGTGAGGGCTGGAAACAATTCCTTTGAAAATAACCCATAAGAAAACTGAATTCTGAATGAACAGGAAAATAATCAGATGAAAGCTGAAAGCCACGGTGAAGGAGGCTTTTGATGTTGTTGATCTTATATGAAATATCACAAAAACTGTAAAAGTTCATGCCGAGACCAGAAAAGGAGGATTTACGGTAGACGGAAGTGGTGAAGTTGGGCGGGAAGCGAGATATGAGAAAATCTAAAAATGGTAATTTTCCATCCTTTTCTTTATCAATTGTGAATTTTATATTGGAATGGCTATGATTCAAATAATCAAAGAATGAAAGAGACTGATGTTTTGTTTTAAATATTAGAACCGTATCGTCAGCAAAACGACGGCTAATATCGGTTTCAAAGCAGGAGGGCATTCTCTCAAAGCAACTTCTTCAAAGTTGGACATAAAAATGTCAGCAAGAAGAGGACCCATGGGAAAACCCATTCCAACACTATCAACTTGTTGATAGATGGAGTTGTTAAACAGAAAACAGTTGTCTCTAATGGTTAGTTCAAGAAGAGACCGTAAAAGCGACGGTGTGAATTTATGAAAGGTCAAATCCGGTTCTGAAAAGGCGCTTTGGATGATTAGGTCTATGGTTTCATTTACGGGGATATTTGTAAAAATGAAGACGACATCAAAGCTACACAAAAAGTGAGGACCAGGAAGTTTCAAGTTCCAGAATTCTTCAGACAGGGAATAACTATTGTTAACTTTGTATTGATTAATGGTAAAAGGGTTAAGTAGAGGTACTAGATATTTAGCCAACTTGTAGGTCGCCATTGTGTATGACGCTAGTATGGGGCCTTGTGAACATTAGGCTTGAGGATTTGGGGAAGGCCATACATACTCGTAAGTCCGGGATTGGAGCCAGAGGAGAAAAGTTGTTTATAAGTTCCTTCATCAATGATATTAAGAGTTTTAAGTTTAGAGAGCAAACGATTAACTTTATCTTCCAGAATTTGGGAAAGTTTCGAGGGATCTTTGTTGAGAAGTTTAAATTTAGATGAATCTGAGAGGATGTTATTCATTTTGTTAATGTAATCAAATTTGTTGAGAATCACAACACCGTTACCTTTATCAGGCCGGGTGACAAAAATATCAGGATTGTTTCCGATGTCACGAAGAAGCTGGAAATCATTCTTTTGTATGAAAAGGGAACTAAATCGAAGATTTTTCATTTTTATGTAAAATTCATTTGTAAGTAGGGAAAAAGATGATTCGACATACGCCGCTCTCTCCATGACATAGTCACAGAGAGTTCTTTCTAAGTTTTCACTTAGACCCAGCCGTAAGATCTTGTACCACATTTCCCGTTGCTACACCTTATCAAACGCCTTTGATATATCCCGACAAACAATGTCCACGTAACTCCTTTCTCGTTTTGCTTGGGCTAGCTTTTTCGTGATGACGTTAATCTCCATCTCCGTACTTCGCTTCCTCCTAAACCTTAATTGATGTGGGTTGAAGAGGAAGTTCTCCTCTAGGTGAGACACCAGTATTCTGTTGAGGATCTTCTCGAAGAGCTTCCCGCCAAATTCTAGAAGTGAAATTGGCCGATAGCTCTCCTTCAACGTGGTACCCTTCCGTGCTTAGGCAAGAAAATCATCTTAGCCGTTTTATAAGCATCTGGAAAGTATCCCGTGTTCAGACAGGCGTTATATATTCTTCTCATCCCTTCGATGACATTGGCTGGTGCCTTTTCAAAGTTAAGCTTTGTAAGCTCCGATTATCCTGGGGCTTTTTGTCGGAATGAGCGAAGCGTGCCGAGTAGTTCTTCTTCGGTAATCTTGGCGTCTCCATCACGCTACCTATCCATCTGGTGGTGATGGTGCGTCTTGTGTATTTATTTGTTCGTTAAGTTCGTCAATGATGTTGCTTTCAAACTCTAGGTCATAGTCTTTGTTTTTCTCTTCAGTTATACTGAAGATTTTTTCCATAAAACTTCGGAATAGCTCTTCATTTCTTCCTTCTTCTTTTTCGATGTTTGTATCTTTCTTTTGTTGCTCGATCATCTGCTTCTTCTTCCCAGTCGATCCTCTGAGATTTGTGATTTTTTTTCCCAAATCTTTGGAGTTGCTTCGTGATTAAGGCTATCGATCGCATTATCCCATCTTTTCCATTGTTGTTCGAGGATCAACTGGTTCAGTTCTTCTTGACTTCTTTACTTCGCTGTATTGAGTGAACTGAGTCATTCCTGATGTTGATTCCATACAATAACTTCAGCTCACGGTTTAATTCCTTCATGTATTCGGTCCATATGTAGGTAGAGATGGTCTTATACTCGGATTTAGGGATACAAGCCCTATCTGCGCTGATGAGATGGTTATTGAGGTCGTTGAGTGCCTCGTCAATCTCCCCGAGAATTGCCTCGTCCAAGTTGGGCGGATCGTAGGCCTCGAGAAGGCGCGCGTACCGTGTTCAGTTTGCTCTTTTGTAGTTCTTTCTGACTACAGCTGGAACTTGTATAGAATAAAAGCGTAGCTTTTGCGGAGAGTGACCGGAATCTGGATTGGAGCGAATGAGATGGTGGTCAAGATTGCTATATGGTCGCTGGAAATTGCTGGTCCTGGCTCGCTATGGTAGTTGAATGGGGGGCCGTCACTTGTCATGATTATGTCGGGCTTTGTTGCTGCCCGAGAGGTGATATAGGTCTGGAAATCCGATTCTATCCTCTGGATGTTTTTCCGTTGCATAATCATTTCCAAGTTATGGCCTCTGTTATTCGTGTTACCATAGCCAGCTGTTTGGCATCTGGCGTTGAGGTCACCCCCAAGGAATGCCATTCTGCCGTGGCGGAACATGGTGTAGAAGTTATTAGGGGGCACAAAAGTACACCTATATAAATAGTCATTTCATCTACTCATAACACTACAAAAATTCAACCAATCAGGATTGATATACATTTAATGGTCATACTTATGTTTATTTTTGGAATAACAGCCTTAGCGTTAACCAATTGACCAATCAGCTTTTAGACATAAGCACTGTAATAATTGTCCAGTCAGCATCATGGAATTCTAATAATATGATTTTATACAAAAACGAGCCTTATTAATGTGTAATATCAAAGTTAAAATAATTAACGTTTAGATAATAAATATATGATCCTCTGACAATTCCGGGGAAAACCTCTTTATTTTTTTCTTACTCATACTCATATCTTGCTCTTCTCCGCTAATTGTACAAAATATTTCACCACTATTACCATTTATTTTTACATATATGTATTGACATTTTAAATATTTTGGATTTTGAATATTTGTGAAAAACGTACTGTAATTATCATTTATTTTTTTACATATATATATATATTGGAATTTTGAATGTTTTAAATTTTGGATATTTGTGAAAACTTATTTTGTATTTCTGTCTCTAAATATACCTTATTATACCTTATTATTTTTCGATTTTTTAAGCACTTAATCAGAGCTCGGATCCAGCAGACGATACTGAATGTGTATTTAAATAAAACCACTGTGGAGGAGCGTAGTAGTTTATTATCTCGAGGCCAGTTTCGGCATGGAGTTTGTCATGCCAGCCTCAGTCGAACACTAAGAATACATGCCGTCACACTAAGCGTACAATATATATATATATATATATATATATATATATATATATATATATATATATATATATATATATATATAAAAAATATATATATATATATATATATATATATATATATATATATATATATATATATATATATATATATATATATATATATATATATATATATATATATATATATCCATAACTCTATAATTTAAGATGGAGTTTTGTGAAAATTTATAAATGTGTTTTTTTGCTTAGTTGACAAATGACTTCGGGTGTTTTAGAACTACAGAACTACAGAATCTAGGACCAGCAAAGACCCTAAAGTCCGCTCGAGGCTAGTCCGCTACACTAAATCCATAACTACGATACACACTTATCTACGAGTGTATCTCTAACATGCTAGATATTTATTTTTTTATTTTATTTTATTTTTTTATTTTAATATATAAACTACTGTACACACTTATCTACATGTGTACATTGTCATGCATATTAACTACTTCAACCTAGGGGTGGGGGTGGGGGGGTGGGGGGTGATAGAAAGTTTTTCTTCTCAACTTCCGCAGCTCTCGACTGCTAGTGGTGAAAATCTAATTTTAGGATAGTAAGACTATTTATAGGATAGGCGGAAAAGAAAATGGATATCTAAACTATACATGCAAGAGAAATCACTGGCATCATTTTTAGTCATCATTTTTACTCTCGTTGTTCCTCCACTCCAAACTCCTTTTGCAAGACGTTTTTATTTACTGTGCTCAGACTACGTTATATTTATACTATTTAAGTGCGCGTCGAGACGGTTTTTAAACATATTTACCGACTTACTATCTACTACGTGGATTGGTAGCCTATTCCAAATTTGAGTAATTTTAAACGTAAAATAGTTTGGGGCTATACTAGTGTTAAATCGCTTGTTCATTAATTTTAATCCGTGTTGCCGAGTGTTTTCCCTATGATCCAATTCGAACAAATTCCTATAATCAACGTTTGAAAATCCTTTTAAATATTTTAAATACTTCTATTAGCTGGCCACGTAATCTTCTGCCTTCGAGAGATGGCAAATCTAATGCCCTGAGTCTTTCCTCGTAGGGCCTGTTTCTCAGCTCGGGAATTAATTTTGTAGCCCTACGCTGCACTCTTTCTAATTGCGCGATATCTTTGTTTAAGTATGGAGCCCAAAATTGAACCGCATATTCGAGCAGTGGACGCACAAGTGATTTATATAACGGCAAAATTATATCTTTGGATTTGAACGTGAAATTACGCGCGATATAACCCAGCACACGATTTGCTTTTTTACATGCATCCGCGCATTGTTTCGTGACTTTGAAGTCATCCGAGACTTAAACTCCCAGGTCTTTTTCCAATTTAACCACGTCGAGGACCTAGCCTTTCATGGTATACTCTACCCTCAAATTATGGCAACCCAAATGCATCACCTTACATTTACTTAAATTAAACTGCATTTGCCACTTATCCGCCCATCTGACAATCAAGTTTAGGTCCTTTTGTAATTTATCTACATCCGATCTTACATAGGCACGGTTGCCCAGCTTCGTGTCGTCAGCAAATTTAGAAATCGTACTAAATACGCCATTATCCAAATCGTTTATATATATTAGAAACAATAATGGGCCAAGAACTGAGCCTTGTGGCACTCCACTACTGACGTTCACCCAATCAGAACATTCACCATTTATAACTACTCGCTGCGAACGATCCTTCAGCCAATTTCTAATCCAATTTAATATCTTACCCTTCACACCGACTGCTTTAACTTTCATTAATAATCTCTTGTGCGGAACGGTGTCAAACGCCTTTTTAAAGTCTAGATAGATTACATCTACAGCTTTGCTTTCGTCGTAAACGCAAATCATTTTATTGAAGAATTCGAGCAAATTTGTCAAGCACGATCTCGCCCGCCTAAACCCATGTTGGGAATCTTTAATCAGATTATTTAGCTCGAGGTGGCTCACTATTCTATCTCTAGTAACTGAATTTAAAAGCTTTCCAACTACCGAAGTTAGACTAATAGGACGAAAATTCGTTGCTTCGTATCTATTCCCATTCTTAAATATTGGTGTAACGTTTGCACGCTTGAAGTCTAAAGGGACTACGCCATCTTCTAATGAGCGATTGAAAATTGCATGCAACGGCTTCGCAAGCTCATTCTTAAGTTCCTTTAGATTGAAATAGTTAAAAAGATCATGAAGAAGAAGAAGAAGATGATGGTGATGATGATGAAGATGAAGATGATGATGAAGATTACGAAGATGATGAAGATGAAGAAGAAGAAAAGGGTATTCAGGGTGTTAAAATAAAGAGTCTATAAAGGGAATTAAAAAAAGCGGTTAAGATTAGCAAATAATGACGTAGGCCACCTCGCCGCAGGGCAGGGGTGCCTGTGTAACCAAGCTCTTCCTGTTAAGGAAGTGAACAGCGGTTTATATATATATATATATATATATATATATATATATATATATATATATATATATATATATATATATATTTATATATATATATATTTATATATATATATATATATATATATATATATATATATATATATATATATATATATATATATATATATATATATATATATATAAAGAAGAAGGAGCAAATGCAAGTTCTGCGGGTGATAACAACCACCACAGGGCTTTCGCCATATTTATTTTCTGTCTTTCAAAACAATTTTGAAGACAGAAATAAAGGTGCAGAAACCTTGCATTGCAGACTATATTACAATATAGTACAAATTTCACTTTCTTGTACTATATATATATATATATATATATATATATATATATATATATATATATATATATATATATATATATATGGATTCTTTATTCCTAGGTAAATAGCTGGAATAAGCTTTGAAATGGCGAACAGTAATGACAACTTTTCTTCTTGAATAATAATAACTTTTCTGGCTGTCATTTCCACAAAGTTCAAAGTTAATGAAAGTGATGAAATGTGTGGTAGGTGTTCATTTGTATGAAAATGTTTACTAGTTTGCCCTGGTGTTAGGGCATCACTAGCATGCTTTTTTCTTGTTTGTCTAAAAATTATTTTTCCTTCGTCAATAATGTTACTACCCGTTGATGACGGTCAGGTTCTTCCATTGTTATATATATATATTTATTTATTTATTTGATTCCATTAATAAGTTCCTTCGTCGTGGCTTTCAAACCTTTCAATTGGTTTTTATTTTGCTAATTATTACGTGTTTCATCATATAGGCATTTTTTCTTCTTTTATTCGTACTTGGTTATTTATTAGTTTATTTCTTTTTATTTAAATTATAGTTACCATGTTGTTATTGTATTTGGTTATTCATTTATTATTTTCAGTTTAAATCTCAGTTTGTCCACTTCGCCTCGTTTTTTTTATGTTAATCTATCTTCCTTTTATTATTATTTGGTTAATTTTGTTGATTATTTATTCTTCTTCACTTCTTTTTGTTTCAGTTAAATTTTAATTTGGGTACTTCGCCTCTTTTTGTTAAGGTTTATTGGCTTTTATACTTCCTCTCTTCTTTTGTGTTAGTTAAATTTTGATTTGAATTTGGGCACTTCGCCTCTTTTTATTTAAGTTAATTTCCTTTTGTATATTGTTAGGTGTAAATAGGTCTTATATTCTCTCTCGCACAGGTTCTTCCGCTGGGGAATAGAGATGTCCTTTCTACTGTGCGTTGTCTGTGTTCCTGTATATCTAAATTGTTGTTAATAGTTGGGAGTATTTCTTGGTCTACTTTGTACCAAGTCTTTCTCCCTAGCCTTTGGATCTCCATATTGATCGGTTCTAGTCTGATTCTATCATGTAGAACCGATTGTCGAATATGGTTAATCCTTTTCGTGCCTATTATAAGCACTGTGGCTTTATTCTGTACCCTCTGCATCGTCCTGAGAGAGGTACAGCTTGCCATCTGCGTTAGCACAGCCAGGTAGACCAGGAAGGAGCAATGTAGAGTTTTTTCTTATTTAGCATTTGGAGGCTTCGGAAACGGTTCAGTTTCTTCAGCTCTCTTTTGGCTAGGGAGACTGTTTTTTACGTGGGCCTTGTATCCTCATTTATAAAGACGTAAACCTAGGCCCTTTTCCTCGTTAGAGTACGGATAAATTTCATTGTCGACGAGGACGTCGTCTAATTTCCGGCGGTTTATTGGAATTATAGTGAATTTCTGGCGGGTTGTCTTTATTTTCCACTTTTTTTCATTACGATTGATGTTATCAATCTCGGCAGCTGTCGCCCTTGCTTGACTTCCAGCGTTCCTGAATGGACTTAGAACGATTTGTATGATGTCATCCGCGCATTGCAGATACATCGAATCGTACCTCACTGGAGCAGGGAGGTCAATTGTGTACACGAGGTACAACAAAGGACTCCTGCCTCGAGTTCGAATTCGGGTCCTTTGCATCCCTCGATCGCGATTTGGGCTCTCCTATCCGTGACATAGTTAAAAAGGACCCTTTCCAGGATTGGGTTAAGCTGGAGATTGAGGATCTTGAATTATAGCCCTCTCATCCAGACCTTATCGAAGACCTTCTTTACATCTTGCAGCACCACGTCTACATATTTTCTCAGCTTTGCTGCATGCGAGTTTTTCCGTTAAGAGGGCGAAGGCAATTTCTGTTCCTCGTCCCCTGCGGAACCCGTGCTGCTGAGGATTGTGAGCTCCTAGCTCGGTTAGTTGTTCTTGAATCCTGTCAGCCAGTAGCTTCTCATAGACTTTCGCAACGAATTTCTATTCATAGGTACACATATAAATAGTCATTTCATCTACTCATAACACTACAAAAATTCAACCAATCAGGATTGATATACATTTAATGGTCATACTTATGTTTATTTTTGGAATAACATTGGACATTGGATATATTAAGTTGTGAAAGGAAAATATATACACACATATATGATTGCAATTGAACTCATGTATGCATATATATATATATATGAGGAATTAAACCACATTCTCCGAAGACAATTTAATTCAGAACAGTTGCGGTGTATCTCACACCCTTTTTCAACTAACACCGGATAGAAAATATAAGAAAAAATGCATACAAGCATAACAGGTCGTGAAATATTCCCTCTATTATCCCCAATCCCCTACTTGTGGCTAATCTGGGGGGGGGGGTTAAGCCTAAACATATTGAATGCTAATTTAAATCTATCTGAGGGTCAATTTTCTTTTAATCCTGTAATAAGAAAGCAAATAAACAAAATAGCAAAATGTCAGCCCTTCATGTGGCGCGTGATGTTTGATGACTGGCAAGCCAGGCACTCTCTGGTCCAGGAGCGTATGTCCTTGTCCATGTTGGGCCAGAAGTAACGGGCTTTATTAAGCAAAATGACGCTCGTATTCCGAGGTTGACAAGTCATGTAATTGCCCATAAATTACTTTTCTGCATGTTATTGGCACAAATGGTTGTGGGTATCTTGATGTTACCTCACACCAAAGCTGAACTTCCTCCGGGAAGGAAGTTCAGCTCCTCCGTTTCATCAGTTTTCCTCTGTGCCATCGCCAAAGCTCGGAGCCAAGCGAATCAATCTGGACCGCATTGACGTCCCTTGACAAGCAGTCTGCCACTACATCGTCCTGCCCGCGTATGTAGGAGATATCGCTCACATACTCCAAGATGGCAGTCCAATGGCGTTGCTGTCGATCCGTCTTCGCACTTAATGCGACGGAAATACCGACACCAGTGGCTTATGGTCGATGAACAGGGTTACGTGGCGCCCCTCGATCATATGCTTGAAGTGTATCACAGCAAGGTACGCCGCTAGTAGCTCTCTGTCACGACTGGCTTAGTTTCTTCGAGAAGAACGCAATTGGTCGTGGAGAACCTTCGACCATTTGGTGCAGGGCATCACCTGCTGCGTATTGGAAAGCAATCCGTCATCAGCTGAAATGGAGAGTCATTGGACAGCGGGTGACGGAGTGTGACAGACTCTACTAAGGCAAATTTGGTTTTCTCGAAGGCATTGCGCTCCTCTTTGCTCCAAATTAATTCGCAACCCTTCCGTTACAGGCGTAAAAGCTCAGTCAATGGGGCTGTAATCGATGCGAAATTGGGCATCATTTTTTCGATGGTATCCCACCATGCTCAAAATATCAGCGAAGTCCCTTCGAGTCTTTCGGCACTGGCATCTCTTCTATTTCTTTAATTTATGTGAATGGCAGCCTAATTCCTTTATGCGATAAATGACCAAGGAATACAATTTCTTCTCTTGCGAACTCGCATTCTTCCAGAAAAATCCATAGGCCATTTTCATGCAGGATTTTGAGTACTTCTTCCAGATGCTTCAGGTAGTCTTCTAGGTTATCCGAAAAGATTAAGATGTTGTCTATATAATATATATATATATATATATATATATATATATATATATATATATATATATATGTATACAAACTCTAATCTACCAAAGATGCAGTCCATATCTCTTTGGAAGGTGCAGCTAGCATTCCTTAAGCCAAATGGAAGCTTGACGTACTCCCACAAACCAACTGGTGTTGCGATAGCCGTCTTTTCAATGTCCGCTGGGCTCATCAAGATTTGATGATAAGCACAGACTATATCTAACTTTGAGAAAATACTTTTCCCGTTAAGGTTGTCTGCTAAACTTTGGATTCGTGGTAACCGATATCTGTCGGGCTTTGTGATGACATTCAGCGCCTGGAAGTTCCCAAACATCCTCTATTCTTCGGGTGACTTCTTCGGTACTAAATGTATTAGCGAGGCCCATGGTGATTTCGAGGGACGGATGATCCCTTCCTTTGATAATTCCTCAATTCTGGTCTTTACGATTTTAGGTTTTTCTGCCGACAAAGGTCTTGGTCGTACAAATGTCGGTGGAGCATTGTCAGTGTCAAAGGTGTGTTCTACTGACTGTGGCAGGGATGGTGATGACTGAGCAGAGGCGGGCCCTTACAGAGCTCCAAACTTTTCCACGATCGGACGTCACAAGGGGAGGTGGGGGTGGTGGGGGTTAAGGAGGTCACCAGTTATCAGTGCAACTGAAGGCTTCTCGGAGATCTTCCCGGCTGTGGCAAGCTTCGTTTGCCGGTCCAGTAGTTTGATGCGCGCACAATCCACAAAGAGATCGAAATGCCAGAGGAAATCGATTCCCCAAATTGGAGAGGTGGTATCGGTGACTACGAACGACCACCTAAATGATCGCTGAGACTTGAGATTGCAATATCCGCGTGCACCTCGCTGTAAACCTTAATTTTTCCGCCATTTGCCTTGGAGATGTTGAATCCCAATTCACGCACTTCAACCTAATCACACCAGTTTGGCCAATACGATAGACACACTCGCCCCCGTATCTATTAAATATTCGCATTTTTTATTGTATATTTTTGCGGCGATCGTGAAAACAGATGGCACGCCGGCCGCCGCGCTAGCTATGGCATGCCTGGTTAGTTTTTCCGCCGGAAGCGACGGAGATGGCCTAGAGGAAGGCTGCAGTTGAAAAGTCTCACCTCTCTTTGGCCACCTGCACCAAGGTTTACAAGTGTGTGCTTTTTCACTAAAATAAATATGAGCGCGGCACACCATAGGTTTTTGCTCCCTACTAAATGTCCGTAAGCCCACCGGGATATTATGCTTATAGCCACTGTTATTATGCCCTGGCCATGACGAATTCGCGGCGTTATTTACACTATCTCTATATTCACAATTATTAACTGCACGATCATTAAATGCATAGTTATTAGATTCACGATTACTAAATGCACTATTATTAAAATTACTATTATTATATGCACTATTAATTGGCACCGAGGAATCAAGTGGGGACACTACACTGCATTCCCTCAATTGCCTACTCGCGTTTACACTCAGGCATTGCGTTTGTCGAACATAATCAGTTCATCCGCTAATTTACCTAGCTGAGCCAAGGATAGATCCTTTTGCGACGCGATTAGAGGCGCTATGCTCAGCTGCAATGACTGAACAACTTTATGTCGCATTAAATCCTCACCGATTCCTACCTGAAGTGCTGTCCTCATTAGTTCTGCCAAATTCAGTGAGGGCTAGCCGGTAAGTGGGGAAGAGGCTATGAGTTTGTCGAAAAGTTCCGGCTTGCTCTTTTCAAAAAGCTCAATGACTTCCATCTTCAGGTTGTTGTAGTTTTGTCCTTCAAAATTATCCTCTGGCAGTCGATTGACAGTCTCCGGGGGCAGTGAGGCTAAGACTTGATAAAATTTTCCCTCGTTTTTTTTTATTCCGGAGTTGTGGAATTGAGCTTCAATTATGCAGAACCAACCAGTGACCGCTGATTCGTTAAACATAGGTGGTTTTATGCTCACCGCATTCTTTAAGTCTCCTTCATGCCTTGCTTGCTGGTTGTCTGTGCTTTCCATCTTCTTTCTTCTTTGTTCGGTTTCGGTGGCTAAGGTTGCTAGCCAGTTATTGAAGTTCAAAGGCAAAAGGTCGCCAATTTTAGAGTCGCCTATTATAGGGTCGCCAGTAATAGGTTTGGCGTAAGTAGGCCCTGTTTTGATTGCAAGGCGATCCTATAAGGGTTTTATAAAGTGGCTTGCTTACAGGTTTCTTGGGGTACGGTCCGAGGGGTATTAACCGATCAAGGTTTGTAAGTAAAAGGCTCCTTTGTGCAAGGACTTAAACACTTGTATTTTTATACCACTTTGAAATGTTTTACACTTACGGTAAAGATTTAATTTGCAGAGCGGTGAATTAAGAGTCTAATAATTTATCAATGAATAGGTCAACAATAATCTATAATAATAATAATTATGATAATGATCTTTGAATGAAAATATTCTTTTATTGACACCGGGCATCATTTGGTGGCGACACGTAGCTCCACCTTCCTTTAGTCACAGAGGTGGTGCTTAGCTACCTGTCAGCCCAGCGAAGCCTGTGATTGGCTGAAATTCTCCACTTCGTATCTTACTTTAGGGGTCTTTTCCCTGCGAGAGTATTACAGAGACTTCGTTTGCTTAGAGCAAAGATGACCTTATCAAATTTTACATTAAGGCGAATCATCTTTTGTCGCCGATTCTGTTCCCATTTCAGACAGCACTAATTACTCTGTTTGCCCATCTGCTCTCACACTCGGTGCGATAGCCTTACATTGTGGTCGGATTTCAAACCAGACAGACGTTCTAATCAGATTCCGCTGATTGACAAATTGTCTCCAAACGACCCTATTTTAATGCTCCTACCATTCTATCTTTGATATTTCTACCTCGCAAAATGTGTCTTTGTCCTTCTCTCTCTCTCTCTTTCTTTCATTGTGTGTGTGTGCAGTTATTGTACACTACATAGTGACTTTATTTGGCGTAGGAAAATAGTGGAAGCCTATTGCTCAACTGGAATTAATAGGTTAATGGCAGGAAATGGAGGAGGGGTTACATTTAAATTATTTGCATTCATTTGAAAGAAATACGACCCTCATTAAATTTAAATTTTATAGATTTTCCCCATTAACATTCGTCATTATAGCAAATAGGCACAATTCAACGTTTTCTATGAATTTCATTAAAAGCAAAATAAGGGTAACTAATATATTTTCAAATGGTTCGATTTTTTCACTATATTTAGTTGAGAGAATAATGTATAAAATAATATGGGAATTACGTTGGTTACCTTTACAGGCTTTGATACTTCCTTAAAAATAAGGACTACCGGTTAAAAACATGGAAGAACACTAAACCACTTCTCCAACCGTAAAACTGTAGTGTATAAGGTCTGGGTAAGGTATCCTCTCTCTTGTAGTTTTGTAGGCTGGGTTAAGTGATCGTTGCTTCCTTTAAATGTAAAGGAAATTTGGAACAGGATTCAACTTCTTTATTAAGCGGGAGCGTAGAGGTGTATACAAGTGGCGAACAGGAAATATAACTTTTCTTCTTGAATAATAAGTAAAGTTTTGGGAACATTTTTTAAAAGACGCCTCCGAAAACCACTTTCACGAAAGAGATATATACTCATCACCATTCATTCATAGCTAATAATATTCATCTTTCTTTCTAGAGGCCCCACTTAGGTAGATGACTGCTTAAGTCCCCAGCCTTGCCCCCCTACGTGAACTGCTGCCAGATGTGAGGAGGGATTGCCAATCATATTTCCTCCCAACTATGCCGAGCTTTTGCCACAGCATAATTGGGGGCATTGGAGGAAGCTCGTTTGAGGAGTAGCCCACAGCCGAGAACAATGTCAGAAACAATTCCGGAGAAGGGACGGACTGCTACCTCCGATGCTCATCACAGCGGGGGCCCCTTCCAGAACCATAGATGGCCTTCCAACGCCTCTCTGGTATGTTGGGATGCGGTCGCGATTAAAACACCCTCGGGGGGTGGCGTTGTCAATAAGTCCGCCATACAATCACATCCCTGAGAGGATCGCACCCGGATTCATCTCATTCATCGTTATCATTCACCCTAAAAGGCAATTTCTTGTTCCATCGAGGCAGTGGGCAAACGAATGGGGGGGGGGCACTCTTCTCCCGAAGGCAAATAACCCCCAAAACGTAAAAAACTAAAACTCTGAAGAACACAGATTGGTAGGTACACACCCAAAATAAACATATAATAAGGTAAGACAGAAAGTAAGTGCAGCCCCCTCCACAAGGGGCTGCACACAAGCAGAAATAGCGGACTCCAGTGCTGCAAGGGTACCGCCAAGAACAGTAAGTGGCTCAGAAAAACCGAGTAAGAGGAAGGTTTACGAAACCTTATTCAGAAGCCTAAATGTGGCAGTCCTTCGCCTGAACGACTCACCGACAGGATAAGTCACTATATGAGAGAAGGAAAAGGACGTTGAGTCCCTCCCCAGATCCAGGCACACAAAAGTGTGATATGCCGAAGACTGGACCCCTGTCTCGGCCAACATACAAAGGAGGAGATTAAAGGAGAAATAGAGAAGAACAAGCAGTGGGCGAACATTAGGGAAGTGGTAAAGTTTAAAAACAAGGCACAATATGGAATACAACCATGTGTTTAAGATCATATTTGGCGATACCACGATGGCAACCAAGGTGAAGGAGAGTGGACTACTGCTCCTCAACGCCAAAATTTGCGGGGAAAAAATCGAGAGGGAGGAGTTTACCCCAGTGCAAATCTGCTTCAGGTGCTTTAAATTAGAACATTACACCATAAAAGATTGCAACGAGCAGGAAATAACCTGCTCTAGATGCAGTGGAAAGGACATGGCTGGCGGGAATGCCATGCAGCCGAAGAATAATGCCCAAACTGTGAGCAAAAGCACGGGGCTATGTTCATGTCTTGCTCAAAGAAGGAGATATTGAAAAGAAAAGCAGTCGAGAAAAAGGCGGAGGGAATAAGGAGAGCGAATACCTCCTATGCCAAGCAGCAAAGCCACCCCGCAAGGACCGTAGAAAGTACCGCTTCAAAGACCTACCCCAAAGTAGGGTATAAATATTCAATGAAAATCATCACGTGCATTTTGTACGCGCACGTGAGAAACCTTACCAACCTGGGCTGCTTCGAGACCGAGCTGAACACCGTGCACAAAAAGAATGGTCTCGAGGAAATGTGTTTCCTGCAACTGCAATACGAACCCGAGGAAGAAGCCCCAGCGATGCCGTTTCCACCAAGTGAAGATAGACCGGAAGTAAATGAAAACCAGGAGACAACCCAAGCCCCACAAAAATCCAAAAATAGGGACCCAAGAATAGAGGCCAAAAGAAAAGGGGAAATACAGGGGGAAAAAGCAGCAAGAAGAATAAAGCAAGCTGGGGGTAACCTCTCAACCTCCACATTCTCTCTGAAGACGAAGAAGAGCAGACACAATCCCCAAAGGAAAGCAAGAGGTCGAGGAGTAGAAGCAGGGATAAAGGTTCCTAACAAACCACTAAATTTGATGGAGAAGAGTTGAAAATGCAATTCTACAAGACTGATCAGACCCCATTAGGGAGATTGTTGAAGGGGTAAAGAAGGCCAATTAGAGTGGACCGACGATGCGCAGGCGTAAGAGGCAACAGTAGATGAGGCGCTCCTTACGGCAAAGATTAAACTACATCAGGACTCCTGCCTCACCATAAGTGAAGCAGAGTATGAAAAAATAAGAAATGGCAAAAAGAGACGGGATAAGAAGTAAAGGGGAACACACATACTCACAGAGCCTACAAGAACACCAAACAAGCAAAACATGGAAAACACAAACAACACGCTAAAAATACTCTCACTAAACATTAACGGGTGGGAAGGGAGATCCATTCCCTACGGAAAGATATTCCGTACAGTCGATCTCGACCTGATCCTCATTTCCAAACACGGTGTAAACACAGAAACTACCACAATAAAAATACCAAATTACACTGTGATCGAAAAAACACACACAAGAACGGTACGACAGCGCCGCCTTTGCGATCCAAAAAAAACAACATACAAAACACTTCCAGACTGATAAGAATCATTTGTGGCTGTCGAAGTCCCAACCTTGGTGGGAGGCCTAACTGTTTCAGCGGCCTATCAGCCGCCCCGCCGAAAGTACCTCCGATTCCCAACTTTTTCAACATCTTTGGCCGAGGAAAAATGGCATTGCTGAGTGGAGAACTAAACGCCAGATACACAGCGTCTGGTTACGATTACTCCAACCAAAGGGAAAGGAATCTGGAACTACACTTTGAAAGAGACAGACTCCCGAGAGTAGGACCGGATTTCCCGACCTACCTAAGGCAACGTTCGGCAACCAAACCGGACATAGTGTTAGCGAGCCGTAACTTCCCCTTTAACATCGGCAACGAGTCCCGACCTGTGGTACCGAGCGACCATATCCCAATCCTTACAACAATCTCGCTTGCACCAATTCTCCAGCCCGTCCCACTTAGGAAAAATTATGCCAAAGCTAACTGGGATGTATATAGAGAGATACTCAGCGAATATCAACCAGCTGACCTGAAAGACGCCGGCGAGAGATGCGTCCCCAGGATCTTCTATAAAATGCTCCCATAACCTAGGTGGACGAACGAGATGAGGGATATCGCTCGGGAGCATAGAGGAATCTTCGAAGGGATAGGAAGGACAGGCCCAGATCGGGAAAGGACAGACAGAATGAGACAACTAAACGAGGAACTAAAACACACAATCACAGAGAAACAGAAGGAAATCTGGAATGACATCATTGATAGACTGGACAAGGAGGACAGTCCACTAAGTTTTTGTAATAGCATCCGAAGACTTAGGGGACTGCCCACCAAAGCCAGAACACAAATAACAGATGGAGATAAAATCATTGAGGATCCAGAGTCTCTCGAAAAAAGATTCAGGACACACTGGAAAAAGATTTTCGCTATAACCCTTGAGGAGAACGACGAGTTCGACCAGGAATTCGAAGACCAACTGCTCGAGAACCTCGGCACAGTGATACATAGAACCCACCCTCACCCGAAAGTATCTCAGGAAAGAGAGATGGTTGGCCACGGGTGCCAAATAACCTTCGAAGAGACTATGAACACCATAAAGTCCTTCAAGCAAAGGGTACCAGGCTGGTCTGGGCTCACGAAAAACAACCTCGTGAATGCCCCGAGGCAAATCATTCAGGAACTAGTTAATACCATGAATGCCGCCATGAATACAGGCTACTTTCCTGACGGGTACAAGATGGCTAAAATCATCTTCATCCCGAAAGGAAACAAGCCCCCAGAGCAGGTGGCTAACTATCGCCCGATCTCTCTTCTGGAGATGCTCAGCAAGATCTTTGAAAAGATCATAGCTACCTGGCTACAAGCTCAACTGAGCGAGTTAGGAGCGCATAAACCGAAACAACACGGGTTCCGCCAACAAGGGGCACAGATACAGCCCTAGCGTTCCTGACAGAAAAAGTAGCCTATTGCCGAGGGAATGAGTACTATGTAGACATTGTGTTGAGGGACGTGCAGAAGACCTTCGATAAAGTCTGGCTGGAAGGACTTCAATACAAGATCCTGAACCTCCAGCTGGATCCAATTCTGGAAAGGATCCTTTGTGACTTTCTCATGGACAGAAAGGCATGTCTCATAATCGAAGGATACAGAGGACCTGAATTCAAACTGAAGGCAGGCGTTCTACAGGGAAGTTGCCTGAGCCCACTTCTTTACTTGGTTTTTACCATTGACCTCCCAACACCAGTGCACAGGGACATGATGCATCTGTAATTTGCAGATGACGTCACCCAGATCGTTCCGTGCCCGGTGAAAAAAGCAACGTTCGGCAATGTACACAATAGCGGAAATCAACAACATCAACCGGTACGGGAGACGCTGGAAGATAAGAACTAATCGGGACAAGTTTAAAATTGTCCCACTAAACCGCACGTTAACGTGGCCCATCATCATCGATGGGAGGAGATACGGCTACTCCGCCGAAGGCACTGTCATGAGCCTCAAAATCTCCAACCACGGATACTCGAGAAACTACACGAAACGGCTAAATCTGGCAAAGAGAAAAATATCCATGCTATACAGGTTTATGTTCGAGACGGGATTGGTAATATCTGTGATTAAAATCAAAACAATGTATATGTCTTATGAGCGTTATCTGTGATTGTTGGTTACGTTGTAGCATTGTATCTGATTCTAAATGAATGCTTGAGATGCCCGCTGGTTCTCCCCTTATAGTCTGGGCTGACCCTTAACTGACCTATAACTAGGCGGAGGTAAGGAAATTAGAAAATAGCGGTTTTGTAAGTTTATTCTTAGTCTTAAGGCCGCCTCTTCTACTGGCAAGTGAAATCGCTGAGTTACTATGCGGTTTGTCGCATGCTCACGTCCTTGTATCTCCAAGGTCACCAGTTTTTGGATGCACTGGGACCTTTAGTATTAGTGTTGGGTCTACATCTTGTTAGTGACTATCCTTCGAACTGCTGTCTTTTAAAGCCTATTTGACTGGAGGGTAGGTACGTTATCTAGTGTAGGCGCGTATACACCAAGAAAGTCTTTGTATTTGGAAATCTGACTAACATTTGGTCGTAGCAATATAAGATTCTGTCCTTCACGGATCCATGTCAAAAGATCATGGGTAAGACTTCCTCTCTCTCAGATTCATTACTTGTATGAAGAGCTGTTTCAATCCTCTTCCTTATCACCATTCAGACAAAACCATCGGCTCGCACCTGTTTTCTGATGTGTGAGTGTTTGCGTGTTTATCGTGGGAACAGCAAATTTCATTGCCTAGCGGTTTTGCATTATTTACAAGTATACAGTTTGCTTTGCATTGATACATTAATTATTAACAAATTGTTTTGCATTATTTTTATCCAGCTTACCCCAACCTATAAACAACATCTAAAATCGTAAATCTGAGAAATTCTGTTCTTTTAAATGACTTTGCTTCACTATTTTTGTAGTGTTTTTCTCTTCCTATCTTTGTTCCCCCCCCAAAAAAAAAAAAATTATTTCTTAGAGAAAGAAACCCATTAATCTTACAAATATCGTAGAAAGAAATCAAGACTTGGAAAAGGAAAGAAATTAAGGATTGAAACAACATAATCTCATATCGCATAGGTTCACCAGGATCCATCAAAGGTCATCTATTGGCAAACAAGACAAATTTGTAGGATGTGACCAATGTAGTAAAGTACCCAGACTGTGGTAAGGTCCTCGTAGAGATATCTGTAACAGTAGATGCAATATGTAACCAGTCGGCTGCTTTCTGCGAGGTAAAATCGAATTGGTGTTTATGTGCGGATCACATTGCAATATGGAATAAGAGACTAAAAGAAACCTCAAAAATGAGCATTTTAAAATGTTTTGTAAATTTTATTGTTAAATGTAAAATATTTACTGACAGAAACAACTTTGCAGGATTTACCAGAAATAGATTTAAATCTTTACTAAACCTAATATACAAAGGAACATATTTTACATTCAACAATACAATTTACAAACAAACTGATGGTGGCACTATGGGATCACCGATATGTCATTTATCGGCAGATATTTTCATGACACATCTGGAATCTAAATGTTAAAAGATTCTCCGTCTGACTGTCGTCCTCGGTTTTATAGATGTTTTATTGATGATTCGTTTGCAGTATTTCAAAATATCACTCAAGCTGAAACATTCTTCCAATACCTAAATACAATTCATCCAAATATCACTCATACAATGGAAACGGAAACAAACTTAACCTTACCATTCTTAGACCTTACTCTTCGTAAGACGCGAGATTCCATTGTCACAACAGTTTTCCGAAAGCCTACGTTCACTGGGTTCGGAATAAACTTTTTTAGTTCGTGTGATTTTAAATACAGAATTTCAGCCATAAAAACCATGTTATACCGTGGTTACCATCTCTCCTCCACTTACGACTCTATGCATCATGAATGCCTAAAATTAAAAACGTACATTACTAATAATAGCTATCCGTCGTTATACATTGATAAAATGATTTGAATATTTCTAAACAATATTTATTCACCCAAAATAAATAAACCTACAGTCCCTAAGCAGATCCATTATTTTAAGTTTCCAGAAATGGGAACTATAAATAAATTGTGCAGACAAAAATTCTCATTACTTATTAAACAATATTTCCCTCAAATTGAATGTAGATTCGTATTTGTAAATGATAAATCAATACAAAAATTTTTCCCTGTCAAGGATCGAACACCTGATTGCTTTCGCAGTGGTGTTGTCTACTAATTTATTTGTCCAGGATGTTCCTCGGCTTCATATATCGGCAGCACTGTGCGATCATTTGGGGCTCGTTATTCTTAGCATATGGGAATTAGCAATCGAACAGGGTCTGTTCTTTCGACAAAAGAACATTCACCTGTAAGAGACCACATCACAAATTGTAAAACGTCAATAACAATAAATAACTTTAAAATCATAGCGAGCAATAAATGTCCGACCACACTCAGGATCGCAGAATCAATATATATTAAATCTCTAAAACTTACTCTTAATTCAGATAATTCGTCAGTTCCTCTTCATGTTCTGTAAAAAACCACAACCTACCAAACCATTCTCAATAATATTGTTCAAATGTTCGTCAGTCTGAAATATTTCACCACTTAGTGTTAAGGTATGTTCTTCACTATAGTTACCAAAAACCTTTTGTATATCATAACTTTGCAGTATTTTTAATTTAAATTGCATAGAGTGAACTAAGCATTTTCCCCTAATTTCCACAGTTATTGCAATCAATTCATGTAAATAATCTAAAACTATATTTCTCATTATTGTTAAATTGCTAATGAATTGTAATATATTCCTAGGAAGCAGAAGATGAGCGCACAAGCTCGAAACGTTGCTTTGAATAAATTGATTTGAAAAATGATTTGATTATTTTTCATCATTGGCTTCATCTTGAATATATATATATATATATATATATATATATATATATATATATATATATATATATATATATATATATATATACAGGATAACCATCATCAGTGCTAAAGAAAGAATACAAAATACAGATTAAATATATGGATACGTTTTTTCTAACATATGGAAAAAAATCCTGAAACATAAATATTAAATTTGAAACGAATTGAATACAATGGAAATGCGGAGAGGAAAAAAACAAAGAGTGAATTTATATAAAATAGGAAGATAATTGACAGTGGATTTCAATCTTTCAAAATGATATAAATTTAACAAATTGACATGTTTGTTAATGTGTGACTAGATTTATTAGAACAGATAATAAGTTATTATTTAGACTGGATTGAAGTTTAGTAATATAAATTGCCTCGAGCAGGTAAAGGTCTGAGATGTTTCTTACCGCATTAAGTATCGTGAAGGTCTCGAGTGTAGTCCCAGAGCCCCACTGTGACAGATGGTTTCGAATTGGTTTTGAAAGGTGTCGTTCAGTTCTTTCAGATCTACTCATATGCTGCAGCAAGCGGGATTAAAGTGTACACATGTGTTAGAAAAACTTTTTATGTATATATTTAATCTGTATTTTGTATTCTTTCTTTAGCACTGATGATGGGATTTGTTATAATCCTAAAACGTTTGCAATAAATATTACGAGGCATCTTCGGCTCTGTCCTGGTTGGTTATCCTGTTTATATTTCGCCTGAAGTCCCGCTTATATATATATATATATATATATATATATATATATATATATATATATATATATATATATATATATATATATATATATATAAGTACAAAAAAGTAGGGAGCGCCTGAACATTAAATTATATCAAACCAAGACGACTGGAGTTCATGTATAAATGAATTGTGTAATTTCACAGTAAAAGCAAGGGCGCAGAAGATGCTCAAGTACATACATTTATTGCAAATTTTGAAACAACGTTTCGGGCAACATGCCCATCTTCAGGTTCTAAGATTAAAATTGTAAAAAAATTAAAGTTATGAAAAGGAAAAGAATTTGAACTAAAGGTTTTAAATGGAATAAGAAAGTTGTGATATTTTTCCTATATTAAATTAAGGGTATACAACTAAATTGATTAAAAGATACACAAAAAGACATTCACAAAAAATTGATAAAAAGTAATTAAAAAAAACGAAAGAAATAACAAAAATACTAAAATGAATCAAAAGAGCGATAACCTATTTTATGAAAAAAAAGCAACTAAAAAGACTGATAGGCAATTAAAAATATATATTAATAAATCAATTCAAATAAACTAAGAAAATAGTGAGTAAAATGACAAAAAAAAAATTAATAACTGAATGTATAAACTAAAATAAATACTAATCTGACTCAAAGGGGTAACAATTTAAATAGTTTAAGATGGTGGAAGTGAATTAAAGGTATGAAGTAAAAGAAAAATTCAAGTGTTTAAAAATATTAACTAAACAAGTAAGAATGAAGTACTTAGCAAACGGAGTTGGAGAGAGAGCCCAGAAGGAGAAATTAAGTAATGAGGTGGTTGTTTGGTGTAGGGGAATAGGTTGGTAAATACACCAAATATATAATTAAGTAATTAGGAGGGGGACAGAAGAATTATCGTGGTTGAGGGTGGGAGATTTGATTTTTATAAGAAGAGATTCTAATATTCGCAGGCTATATTCATTAGTGTTACGGCCTATAATTTTAAAATTGTTGATCGAGCAATCAATTTTGCATTGTATAGTGTGGTCTCTGATATATAAATATATATATATATATATATATATATATATATATTCAATGAAGATCAAGTTGTAGTCCGATCAATCTGCTGGTGTCGTCATCTCAACTGTTGGCAATCACATTTCAGTGGAAACAACACCTCGACTTTACCTCGAAGAAAACAGCCGAATCGAGTTTCACCGGTGATAAAATCCAGCACGAGCTCTCCTCATTTCTCTCAGCTCTGGTAGCATCTTCAAGCGCTCCCTATTATTTCATATCTACTACAGATTATTCTTAAGCCATCGAGATTCAACAGAAGAAGAGAGTAACATTAAACAGAACAACTGTAAGTCTTACAGATTAAATTTAGTTACTCTCTTAACTTTTTTCGAAAAAAAAGATGAAACTGAGATTGTTCTCCCTGAAGAATTTTATCCTCAGAATGTCTCTTCTGAACAATCTGACCTGCAGAATATTTTTTCGGGAGAATCTGACCCTCAGATTGCCTCTCCTGAAGAGTCTCCCGCCCCAGGTGCTTTGGGTGTCAGATTTTCTTGGTGATTCCTTGTTTTTATTGCAAAAGGCTGCTTTACCATTGTTTAGCTATTCCTATCCTACTCTTTATTATTACCACTTGCGTTTCGGTCGTGCTAAAGTTGCATTTTGAAATAATGATTCAATACACATTACTAAGGCAGATAAATCTGGTGTAGTTGTTATTATGGCTGAATTTTCTTATATTGCAAAGTGGATAAATTACTAAATGACCAATCCACCTATGTATCCCCGGGAAAAGACTCTACGATCCGAGATAAAAGTGGGAAATTGTTTATCTCCTGGTCTGTATGGAATTATGTTAAACTACTTTCCTCCCTGCTATTATCGTTTGCCCCAATGTTTGGTTTAGATACATAGACCATATCATATGTTTATGGTCTACTTCCAAGGATGTCTATGATTTCCACACTGAGCTTAATTAGTTGGTCTCCTCAATTAATATACCGTAGAACTTGAGCAAAATAATGTCCTCCCATTTTTAGATCTACTAATTCACAGGACTCCATCTGGCGTTAAATTTTCTGTCTATCGGAAGCCTGTCAACTCTGGTTCAGAGATTCCCCTCTTCTGTGCCCCCCCCCCGATCGTGGGAGGGGTACAAAGGAAAGGAATAACCGCGAGACGTACATTTTCTCCCCCTAAAAAAAGTCTGACTATTTGTCGCTCCGATCTAGTTCTCTGGCGAAGGAGGCGAAGGAAAATCAAGTTTGAAAACGTGCTTCTTTCAACGGCGGTCAACTCGGAGATGTTGGGAGTATGGTTTCCGGTTGAAGTTGCACGTTAATTGCCCGTTTCTTTATTTGAATGATGACGGCTTCGGCCATCCGCAATCTTCTGCGATTTTGGAGTCTCAGGATGATGGAGGGGTCCTTGTTCAGTTTTTCACGGGTTAGGGTAGTGCCATGAGAGTGGGCGTGTTTTTTACTCGCGCCATCTTGAAGGTGAGCTGTGAGTCGCCTTGACGGGGTTGTGGAGGTCACGCCGATGTACTTTGAATTGCGGTGTTCGCAGTCACCGACTTTGCACGAATATTCATACACGAGGTTAGTCTCCTGGAGTTCGCTCGTTTGAGGAAGACAGCTGTTATTCATGATGTAACTACTTTTTTTCTTGGTCTTGAACAAGTGAACGGCCTAATTGAAACATTCAAGAACAATTCTTGTCTGAATTTCACCCACAAAACGGAAGATGAAGGCTCCCTTCCTTCCTTGATATCCTCATAAGTGCCCAGGAGTCCAAATTTGTGACCTAAGTATACGTTAAGGCCACGAACTTGGGCTTCTGTTTAGCCTGTTCTTCTGAGTGTCCTGAAAGCTACAAGAGATCAGTCATCAATGCCTTAGTTAACAGGGCAATTTTTGATTCATCCTCGTGGACGGCTATGGATTCCGAACTTAAGAGGGTTTCCAGAGTTCTCGTTAACAAGGGCTCCCCACAAGAATCCATTGACGCTATCTTTAAAGAGAAAATGAATTTGGCTGCTGGCCCTGGCATCAGGTGTACCTCGAAGAAGAGTAATATTGACCTTTATTACAAGGCCAATATGAACACCGGCTACCGTGAAGACGAAAAGGCTCTCAAAGCCATTCTCCATTGTAAAGTGACCCCAACCGACCCTAATACAGATATTAATCTAATTATATACTACAAGACCAAGAAAACAAGTAGTTGCATCATGAGGAACAGCTGTCTCCCTCCAACGAACGAACTCCAGGAGACTAACGTCGTGTACGAATATTCGTGCATAGTCGGTGACTGCGAACACCGCAATTCAAAGTACATCGGCGTGACCTCCACAAACCCGTCAAGGCGACTCACAGCTCACCTTCAAGATAGCGCGAGTGAAAAACACGCCCACTCTCATGGCACTACCCTAACCCGTGAAAAGCTAAATCAGGATACTTCCATCATCCTGATACTCTAAAATCGCAGAAGATCGCGGATGGCCGAAGCCGTCATCATTCAAATGAAGAAACCGGCAATTAACCTTCAACTTCAACCGGAAACCATACTCCCGACATCTCAGCATCTCCGAGTTGACCGCCGTTAAAAGAAGCATGTTTTCAAACTGGAATTTCCTTTGCCTCCTTTGCCAGAGAACTAGATCGGAGCGACAAATATAAGACTTTTTAGGGGACGAAAATGTACGGCTCGCGGTTACTCATCCCCTCTGTACCCCTTCCACGATTGGGGGGGAGGGCACAAAAGAGGAAGAGGCCCGCGGCCGACTTGCTCCTGTAGAAACTCCCCACACTTCTGACTCTCAGTTCAAGTGAACCGATAGTGAAGTGCTTAATGGGTAGTCCAGAAGAAGCTTTAAAAGAGAGTTTATAGTGGGAGACGGAAAGTTTTGACTTAAAAAAGGACAGATTGGTGAGGGAGCAGAATGAGCAGCTTTGGTAGTCAAAGGTGGAAAGGGTGAAATACCCTTGCCCAAGGGGCAAGGGGAACCTACTGATTAACGTGGATTCCGAACCACCGTCATGCATTTACTCATCATTCATCATGCTTACTTCCTTTCTTACACTTTTCGCCTATGTTGCTCATACAAAAGCGGGAGGACCGCTTAATCTCTGTTCCCTTATTCTCTTTATCTTTCATTCATGTGTTTATTGTAGCATTTTTGCCGTTTTGAGTTATCTTAGCTCTGAGCTTTGTTTATGTATTGTTATGTTACTTGTTTTTACTTTCCTTACTTTGTTTCACTTTCTCTTGTTTGTTATCACTTTTTCACTTTAGTTTCACTTTGTTCATTTGTTTTACTATTAACCTCCACTTCACTATCATTTTTATTGAACTTTTTAATACTATAGTTCACTTATTACACCGTCAGTTTACTATGTTCGTTTTATTTCTGTTTTACAGTTAACTTTCACTTCACTATCATTTTTGTTAAACTTTTTAATACTATAGTTCACTTATTACACTTTTAGTTTGCTATGTTCGTTTCATTTCTGTTTTATTCTTAACTTTCACTTCACTATCATTTTTGTTAAACTTTTTAATATAGTTAACTTATTACACTTTTAGTTCATTTTGTTCGCATTATTTCTGTTTACACTTTTGATCTGTGTTGTCTTCTTAGTCGGTTGTTTCTCCCTATTTAGGTTGTTTAAATTCGGTTGTCTTAATAGGGTATCAACCTGGTATCTTGGTTAGTTGGGTTTGTATATAGTCTGGTAAATATCTTTATCGTTATGCTTGTTCCTTCTCTCCTTTTGAATTTCTACTTAAGTAATGGGAACCTCCTCGATTCCCAGCTGTTGTATGCCGCTGGGAAATCAAGTGTTAAAGGGGACTCAAGCTCTGGTGTTCGTGTGCTCTGCAAATATCGGAGGTAGTTCGTCTATCTTCCTCCATATTTTCTCCGCTCTGTTCCTGATGTTGATGTTGAGCGTTTCTAATCCTGCTTCTTGGTGTAGATCCTGTAGTCTTCTCCTCTCTCTCCTACGTGCGTTGGTGATTAGGTAGAGAGCTTTATTTTATATTCTCTAAAGCTCCAATTCTTTGGTCCTTGTTTCACCGTTGATAGGGGTTGGCGGACATAGTAGTACCTCTCTTCCTAGTGCAAGATAGATTTTTCTTTTATTTTTTATGCCTAACCCTCTTAGATTGTATAGTAGGTTTAGCATCGGAATCGCCTTGTTCTTCCTTTCATTCATATTTTGTTTGTAGCCTCTTTTTGTTATTCTGAGTCCTAGCACTTTGCCCTTACTATGATATCTGTAGTTCTGATCTTCAACTACAATTTCAGCTGTTTTGTTCCTGGAGATAGGGATTATTGTAAATTTCCTCCTGTTCGTCCTTATCTTCCAATCTCTTTCGTAGTTGTTGATGTTGCTGATTTCTAAAGCTGATGGCCTTGTCTGAAAGCGAACATTCCTGTACGAAGTGACGACGAGTT
Source organism: Ceratothoa steindachneri (assembly GCA_963969495.1). Lineage (NCBI taxonomy): Eukaryota > Metazoa > Arthropoda > Malacostraca > Isopoda > Cymothoidae > Ceratothoa > Ceratothoa steindachneri. The sequence continues at coordinate 3,292,055 of OZ018318.1, forward strand.
GGCTTATGTCGTCCGCGAACTGTATGTTTAGGCAACCAGGAATTATTGGTGGTGGCAGGTCAGCTGTGTATATTGAATATAGCGTGGGGCTGAGACAGCTCCCCTGCGGGAGTCCAGTTTCCAATTCGAATTCTAGGCCTGAAAACCATTGATCTTCACATATGCTCTTCTGTCTGTGACATAATCGCAGAGAATTCTCTCTCCAGATTGCTATTCATCTGGAAATTTAAGATCTTATATTGTATTCCTCTGACCCAGACTTTGTCGAATGCTTTTTCTACATCTATCAGGACCAGATCGACGTAGTTATTCTCTGCTTTGGCCTTTGCCATTTTCTCTGATATTATGCCAAGTGCCATTTTGGTGTCTCTGCCTCTTCTGAATTCGAACTGATAATCATTATAAAGGTCATTTTCTTCAAGATATTCTTTTAGTCTTCTGTTAAGGATTTTCTCGAAGACTTTGGTAACTGCTGAGGTGGTTTGTTGGTTTTTCCTGGCTTTGGGACGAATATCATTTCCGCTAGTTTATAGCTATTAGGGAAGTAACCGGTGTTTAAGCACGCGCTAAAAATATTCTTTAATGCTCTGATGATTATATTAGGTGCCTTAGTAAGATTAATTCTGGTTATTCCTGAGGGGCCTGGCGCTTTCTGTTTGAATGATTGTATTACGCCTTTGATCTCTTCCGTTGTTACGAGCCTATGTAGGCCCTGTACCCAGAATTTCCTCCCTTTCTCGCTATACACTTGGTGCTGGAGTGATCTTGTTTATGTTTTCTCGCAAGACTGTGTGGACCACTTCGTATATCTCTGGATTGAAGTCTTCGTCCTCCCCTGGTGTTATGGAGAACACTGATTTCCAGTGACTACGAAAAAGTTCTTCTGTGGTCCTCTCTTCTTGGATCTTTTTTCCCCGTTCATTCTTAATTGTTATTTTTTCTCTCGGGGGTCTGCCTTTAAGTCTATTTATTAGTCTCCAGTTCTCTTTTGGTCTTATTTCTTCGTCTATTTTCTCTATTAGGCTATCCCATATGTGGCTTTGCTGTTCTCCTATGAGATGCCTCAGTTCTTCTCTGCGTCTTATGATTTCTTCGTATCTTTCTCTATTTGGTTCATGGAGAATTATTTGGTCTAGTATTCCTCTTAGTTGACTATTCCTTCTCTTTATTTCCTCTGTCCATCGAGGATGTAGAAGAGTATGGTATCTTGTCTTTGGTATATATCTTTCGTCCGCTTCAATGATCGTTCTTGTTAATCTTGAGTTCTCCCCATCAATATCTTTCAGGTTGGCGTCAGTGAGATCTTTTGGGACGAAGTTACTAAGATCTTGTGTGTAACCTGCCCAGTTTGCTCTTTTGTAATCCTTTCTCGCCGGTACCGGTACCTGTATCGGATATTGATTCATGATCAAATGTGTTTCAACATGGTCGCTACATGCAAAGGTAGCTGGTTGCATGTGGATGTTGTACGGCATATTGAAGCTACTTAGTAGCTGCATTGCCTGTGGCATATGTTGGAAAGTCTGGCTCTATTCTCTTGAAAATGTTTCTTTCCATCATCATTTCTAAGTTGGCTCCTCTGTTGTTTTTGGAGTGGTATCCATTTGCACAGCACCTGGTATTGAGGTCTCCCATAAAGATGGTTGGGAAACCTGCGCCAAAGATTTTAAATAGGTTGTGCAGGGGAAGGTAATTTTTTCTTGGTGCTTGGTATCCCGTGGCTACTATTATTGGCGTTAATTCTGTTTCAATTTTTACGACCAAGTATGCCTCATCCAAATTATTAACTTCTTTAAACTTCAGCCCTCTTCTTATTGCTATGGCCACCCCGTCATGACGCTCGTCTGAAGGGTTCACGTTTATGACGGTGTAATCGAACAATTTCATTGTTTTTTATTCTGGATTCACTCCGTGTTCTGATATTAATATTTTGTCTGGATCGATCTCTCTAAAGTTATTTCCTAATGTCGATGTTTTACCGATCCATCCTTGAGTGTTGATTTGCAAAATGCTGAGCTTTTTTCTCTTATCTGGTTCCATTATTTATTAAGTTTGGTCGTCTAGATCTCTCTGGACTTCTGGTCGATCTCTTGTTGGGTTCTGGTTCGTTGCCTTTAAACCTACCATTCTTCATACTTTTAAATGTAGAATGGCAGAGAGTAACGCAATCGCAGGGTAGATTCGCATTTTATCCTCCATTAAGAGTTTTTGTACTTCTTCCTCGTCTTCTTCTCTTGTCTTTGCTTTGAATGCCCATTTGCATTTTCCTTCTTTAATTGCCTTAATGATGTCGTCCTCTTTCTTGCCTCTCGGGAGGGGAAAGCTTTCATCGCTGTAGACTTTAATTCAAGGATTTCAGATGATGGGGGGGGGGGGTTGTCAGGGAACCACATCTTCTTAATTTCATTTTTCTCTATTCATCACATGGGCATAGAGTATGCACGTGAGCACTTCTGTTGATGCCCTTTGTGGCACAGTTAGATGGGTATGTGCTTCCTGCATTTGCTTCACAGTTGCTTTAGCCACTCCTGTGTATGTTGCATTTATTCTAGTTTCTTCTTCGTTTCTCGCTTCTCTTTCCTTTCGTTCTATTATATCCTTTATTTTGAGGCATGCTATTTCCATAGTCCTATGTGGCCCATGACAGTTCACGCATTTCTTAGTACTTTCCTTGCCCTGTCTCCATTCCTGCTTCTTCTGTCCGCACTCAGAACATACTGTATACTTCTCAGTGCAGTCACGCCTCAAGTGGTCCTCCATCTTATAGCAGCGAAAGCACATTTGAATATTAATATGTTTCTCGTGCTCCATGTTCTCTGGTGGAATTCTCATGTTAAACATGAGCAGTCCTCGGTGAAATATCTTTACTGCCATATCTGTTGTTGCGCACACAATTTTAAACACATGTGTGTGGTGGCCAAATTTAATTATTTCGTTTATTTTTATGCTTTCATGATTTTTTCTATTTCTTCTTTCATTTCCTCTTTGCCATGGGAACCCAGCCAAACGTCGACTTTCCTGCATATGATTCTTCTGTTTGCAGTTATCTGGGGCGGGATTTTGGGCCTTAGTCCTATTCTCTTGAGTGTCTCTATTCCTTCCTGGGACACTAATTTTTCTACTTCTTTTTCCTTACTTGCAATTACAACGTAGCCATTTGGGATGCCGATAATTTTGACGAAGGCTACTTTTATCTGTCCAAATAATGACTCACAGAGTTTTCCTTTGTCTGGTTTGATCTCCTGGTTAATTGTCCGTAGAGGTACTCGTAGACATTCCAGGCTGCCTCCTTTCCCTAGAGGGGGATGATCCTCCATCCTTTTGCTAGTCGAGCGCCTAGGCGCTCTTTTCTTCGTTCCTTCCTCCGAAGCCTATGTTGGTTTTCTTCCTTCCTCTCTAAATCTGTAAAAAAGGACAGTGAAAACGTTCCCTATCACCTAGCAGCCTATGGTTCCCTACTTACGAGTACCTACTTATTTTAGCACTTCACGAAAACCCTACCTAAATAGACCTAAGCTAAGAAGCGCCTCCACAGAATTTCGGGCTCGTGGTCTTAAGGACGCCTCCTTCTTCGCACCCCCTATTGGGGTTCCCTTCCGGGGTTCACTATACCCTACTTTAAGTGGCTCTGGGCGCAGCGGTGGCGGTGTTATGTTGGTTTTAGTCGGTGAAGTAAGTGGAAGTCAAAGCGTGGAATAAGGAGGAATTAAGGATGAATTACCCCTTTAGGGTAAGCACCCCGCCCACTGGAAACAGGAGGAATCTCCAATCAATCCAGAGGGCGCATATATTTCTTCTTTCTTGAAGTTAACGTTAACTTTAATGAAAAGTGAACTTTTCCTTAAGCGTGCTCACAGCTCTCTGTTGTAAAAATAAATCTAAAAATTTCAATCAATGGCATTCCGCTCAAAAAAAAAAAGTCAGACAATCTGAGCCTTCCAATTTTATATGTTTATTGTAGCGCTTAGTTTTCCCTTAAAAATTACCCGCGCCATGATTGGCCAATTTTTGTAATACTTATGTTCGCATAGAAATATTATATATATAATGTAGCAATTTTCGATTAATTTCATTAAATTGAAAACCTTAACACCTACGAGGCCCGGTGGAAAATCCGAACCAACCAGGATAAGTCCAAAGTAGTCCCCATAGGCAGGAGACTACGTGATGACGTCAGGGTGGGGGATAGACGATATCCCTACACCAATGAATGCAATGTACTCGGCATGAAGATCACCTCAACCGGGTACACAAAACACGTCCAAGAACGTATCACCAAGGCCACTGCTGCAGTCAAGACTCTGTATAGGTTCAGAAATCTTTGTCAAAGCAACAAAAAGAAGATCTATACTGCACTAGTAAGATTGACGTTGCTATACCCCGCCTCCGCCCTCTCTTGTTTCTCAAAGACACAGAAGAGGAGACTACAAGTGGTGCAGAACAAATGCGTGTACCTAATTACAGGTACACGCAGAATGGAAAGAAGAACCCAAGAAGAGCTGCACCGGGAGGCGAGGTTAACCCCCATTAACGTTGTCATCGAAGAACGGACAGGGAATATGCTGGAAAAGGTCAATCGAGAGTTGGACGAGGAAATCGTACAAATGATTGACCAGAATAGAAGAGCAGTATGTTGCGCCAGACTTCCAAGCTCCTCTGGGATTTTAGCTGGCGGAGCAGAGTGCCGTTCTACGCAAGATGAGTTGATTTTGCCCCGAACCAAGACTAAAATACCAACCATGAAACCAACCGATTTTGACAAAAATTCCCTGATATCGACAAAACCCATCAACTAAGACAAAACTACCGAAGAAGGAAACCTACACAAGAAGATGAAACTCACCGAACAAGACTACAAAGAAGAAATATAATACACAAAATACACACTCTACAAATTTACGAAGAAACAAAGACACTAAAACGAACATAGTAAGTTATAATTAACGACTTACCAAAACAACAGCAAACGCGCACAGCATAACCAAATACATTAGCAATATGAAGACAAATGGCTTGAACGCCAATTATATATATTATATATACATGTATATATATATATATATACATATATATATATATATATATATATATATATATATATATATATATATATATATATATATATATATATATATATATATATATATATATATATATATATATATATATATATATATATATATATATATATATATATATATATATATATATATATATATATTTATAAGCAAAATGATAAACAACAACGGAACTACAAAACATAAAAAGTTGAAAGCGATAAGCCTGATCACCAGGCTCTAGCATCACTTTGCACCCTACCACACTTCAGTCTCTTTTCACCACTGGTCTACTTTCCGCTGTCTATCCACACACCCTTTCTATCCCCTCACCTGCATACTCTCACATACATACCAGATTAATTCCATTTCTCTTCATTCCCTGAAGATGACCTAACATGGTCGAAAAACGGCTAAGAATAAAGAATGTCATTCGCGGATGTTTTTTCTCGCCTTGAAGGCCCCGTTAAAAAACTTGTAAGAAATATTAAAAAACTACAAGTTAAAATAAATAACGCTGCCACAGCTGTGGACTTCAATAGAACCTATATATATATATATATATATATATATATATATATATATATATATATATATATATATATATATGAGTAAACGGCTCTATAATACACTCTGTACACATCAAATTAGATAGATCTGACAGTACCAAATATTTGGACTATTTCATAATATGTCTTAATTTTAAGCAACACTAATGAAGTATTTTCCCTGCAGAATAGCGTACTAGTAACATATGGCAACTGTTTTCTTGTGCCTTAGTTACACTAGGCTCCGACAGTGCTACACGAGAGCTTGTCGTGGATGATTATTGCTGGGAGCGTGCTCCGTGGTGTACTTGGTTCTGCCAGAATATTCACCTTCTAATCATTATTAGACGATAAATTTACTATGGACATCACAGTCAAGAAGCGTGCAAGGATTATAGCTCTCAGAAAACATGCTGGTTTTAGCATCAGACGGATTTCTGAGGAAATGAAGGTAGCAAAGTCAACTGTTGGCAACATTGTGAAAAGAGCTGAAGACACTGTTGAACATTCAACACTGCGACAAGGGAAATGTGGAAGAAAACGAAAGACAACACTTCACGATGACAAGGCTCTCATCAGAAATAGTGTGAAGGGTCCCAAGAAAACCAGTAAAGACCTCCAGGGAGATTTTTCTTTGAGATGTTTCTTCTTCAACCGTAAGGCGAAGGCTCATTGAAACTGGCAGATTTGCTAGAAAACCGGTACATAAACACTTATTGACTTGTGCTATGAAGACAAAACGTCTTCGCTGGGCACGCAAGTATGCTGAATGGAAAGCAGCTGACTGGAAGAAAGTTATATTTTCAGACGAATCGCATTTTGAAGTACATGGGCATAGATCAGTAGTAATAAGACGGATCAAAGATGAATCAATTCAGCCAGGACACATTCAATATGCGACAAAATACCCACCTAAGAAGATGTTTTGGGGTTGTTTTAGCGCTAAAGGCCTAGAACGGCTTGTTACTATCGAGGGACTGATGAACAGTGTTAAATACAAGGCAATCCTGCACACTCACTTGCTGCCCACGATGCAAGAAGACTTTCCTGATGGAGGCGGCCTTTTCCAGCAGGATCTGGCTCTGTGCCATACTTCCCAAATAATGCGCACATTCTTTGAAAAAAGTGGACTTAACGTTATATATAGATTGGCCTAAGAATTCTCCTGACCTAAACTCCATCGAGAACCTATTGGCTATAATTAAACGTAGAATCGAGAAAATCGACTGTTCGACGATGAAGAAGATTATTTGTGCTGTTAACAATGACTGGTAGCATAACGAAGAACTGGCAGAAATGTGTTGAAATTTGTTTGAATCTATGCCAGAGCGAGTGAAGGAGGTTCTAAAAGCAAAAGGCGGTCGTATTTCATATTAAATGTACCATTTCTCCTATTGACGTATTCTTTTCAAATATAAACAACAATTATCAAATAATTGTATTATTTTACCATTGTCCGAACTAATTTTCATACTACTATATATATATATATATATATATATATATATATATATATATATATATAAGAGAGAGATATTGCTTTTCAATTCTGGTTCAGTGAATTTTTCTCTCCGACTTCGGTAAGCCTTTTCTTTTAGTAATTCCCAAATTGAGTAATACATGGGGTTACAATCAGGACTTTGCGATGGCTATTCATTTTTCGTTATTAATCTTGGCGTATTGCTAATTATGAATGACTGTGTAGCGTGGCTTGTATGTAAAGGTGCTCCATTTTCTTAATACAGGCAACGACAATCAGACAACAATTTGGTTTTCAGGAGTTCAATGTAATTAGCAGAACTCACTTTTGTCTTTTCAGTATCAATAAAAGGAACATCTGTTTTTCCATTCTAAGAGATCCCTGCAGATTTCATAACCTGTTTGGAAAATCTTGAAGTTTTATGATACAATCTGTTTATCAGAATTTCTAAAGTGAAATCTTTTTTATACGTGAAGACAATATTTTTAACATCAGCTACCCAGAAGTTATTAATTTACTGTCTGCATCTTATTTTTCTTGTATTTCTAACAGTACAACTTTTGCTAGAAGATACTATTCTTTTGAAGGCTTTTAGCATTTGTGGCTTAATTATTCGTTGTACAAAACTTCCAATATTCAGGTTTTAACAATTGTTGTTTGCGATAAATGACTCCCTGGTTTATCTTCTTATGAGCAGATGTTATAATTAATATAGTTCACATTTCCCGGTTCTGAAGTTGTTTCAGGTCTACCGTTTGCTGGTTTTCTATTAGCACTTACCGTTTCACGAATCTTTTTTAAGATTCTTTCCACAGCACGTCTTTTCCACATTTTTCAAGGAAATTCTCGCAATACTCTTACAGTCTTCCATCTCTTTTCACAGTAACAAGCTTTAATGGGAATGCGATCTTCTTCTGACAACGTCATAATGAGTACTGAGGAATTGTAAATAAAGATATCCATAATATTACATGTTCATTCATTTAGGCTTTTGTAAGAACGGGAAAATTCCTGTATGATATTGCACAATAAAATAATATTTTATCTCGATATTCCTTTTTTTTACCCATGTTGTTATTTTTGTGAAGTGAAAGATAACTATAAAAGGTATCTAAATTTTGTTGTTTTGCATTCGAAAAATGAAGATTGAAAGTCTCATGCAGATAAAAATTGTCCTGAATAAGAAGGAGGTTACTGAGATATTCACTTTTAAAAAATTAGGAGAACAAAGATCTTATTGGAGACGGTCCCGAGAAAATCCACGAGAGAAAACACGTCGCCCAGGCAATGCTATACCGTTGAGCTAACGGGACCAAAGCATCTCCAAGTAAGCCTTTCCGTTCTCATCTCCAAAGACGACCATCCCCAAATAAAACTGTGCTTGCAGGACGGCAAATGCCGAACCTGCAAATTGACGCAACCCTTCTTCATACAACCGAAAGCTATCGACAATTATGAATTTCTAAACAATTCGCGCTCTTAGCCACCCTTCATCTCTGCCACACAGGCTGACCTTTTCTAATAATATATGGGTACTAGCAGATAAATTCAGGTATTACCTGCCAGAATGGAGACTCTCACACTCCCTTGTAATTTTGTAATTATCTATGACTTGCTGGTATCATTATCAATGATGGCCTGGATCTCCTCGATCGACTGATTCAGGGTTTCTTTTCGTACCAGAACGATTAGAGTGATGGTTCACATCCGCTGTACCCTCGTAATCACACTATGGCTCATCCACCTCTTTTCTTATCCTTTGTACCACTCGGCCATCTTCGTATTGGAGCTCACAGCGTGAATTCCAAGCCGCACAGCTTGCCTTTTCCAACTTTTTGGATGATTGAAATCATCCACGGTATTGCTTCCTTCATATACGATGCACAAATGAGCCTACTATGATGTGAAGAAGAGAGAACCGACCCCCAATAATACGCATGTGCGGAATTCAAAGTCTCCAACTGAGACAAATTACCCATGTCAATATATATATATATATATATATATATATATATATATATATATATATATATATATATATATATATGTTGCGACCATAATGATTCGGACACAAGTATCCATTACCAAACTTACAGTAGCTTCAAACAGAATAATGCTAAGTAATGTTTGATAAATTGCCGATATAAAATAAGCATGGTTATAAGTTGTACATGTACATTGTAAATGTTAAGATGGATGAAACTGTAAGTTACGTGCAAAAGAGCATTTTTATTCCAAAAGTATGGAGGACAAAATGATCCAGACAGATAACACAATAGACGTAGATGAGAAGGTACAATGATATGAGTTAATCAACAAATAACTTTCGGTTGTTACAATATATTAGTACTTGGTATGTACACCTTTACTATCAATTACGCACTGACTTCTTCTGCAACAGAAGCGCACTACCCCAAGGCTTTCTTCTAGTGTCATTTTTCTCCATTCCTCTTCTAATATTTCTCAAGTTCTCCGAAGGTGCCTTCGGATCCTCTTTTTCCTTCTCTTTCCTAGGCTCCTCCACAAATTCTCACTCTTATTGAGGTCCGAGCTCTGAGCAGGCCAGTCCATGACACTTACTTCTTCCTGCAGGAAATTCTTCACCAACTACCTCGAGTGGCAAGCTGCATTATCCTGTATAAAAAATGATAGGTTGGGCAGTAGCGGCTTTTGTAAGGGACGCATCATTTGTTCACAGAAGTTATTTATTCACTTGAATATTCGCTCTGCCCTGCAAGTGCACAAGTGAGCCAGTACCTTACGCGGAAGTTATGCTGCACGCCATAAAGTTTCTTCCCCCAAACTCGATGCTGGTCTTCACGCAGTTTAAAGATCTTTCCGTGAGGCGGCGTGATACTGTCTTCCTGGAGATACCAATGCCCATAGGTTCCTTTACTTCTCGGGAAATCCTGGTTGCTATCTTTTATCGCTCCTCTTTTGAGATATAGACGATGGCTTGGTTATCTCTCTTCGAGGTTTTCCAAGGCCTACCGAGAGAAATTCCACTGATACATGAGCCTGTATTGTTAGAACTTGCTATAATATTATGTACGACACTTTTGGGGCGTTTAACCGTTTCAGCTATGGCTCTGATGAAGAGATGATCCTCTTAGTGTAGCTTAACAATTAACTCCTGGATATAGTCAGGTGTAGTGGGGTTCCTTAAGCATGTTTTCTGCTCGAAACTTGTCAGGGTAATTATTGAAAGCGCTGAGAATTCATGGAAGTTACTACCTTAAATTAGTTAGTCTTCTCAAAGATAGAAGTAATAATGAGATTTTTAGGACATGTTATGCGAAGAGGAAAAATAGAAAATTTGAGGCTAACTGGAAAAAGAGTAAGAGGCAGAGAAAGAGAGAAGTCTATGGATGGAATAGTAAGGACAGTGGGAGACGGAAACACGGCTGGAAAGATGCTACAAGAGGCAAAGACGTGTGGCATTCCATAGTCGCCGTCTGCAGGGGCACGGCACTTGGATAAGGCAAGTTAAGAAGTAATATAATTACGCTGTCAGGATCATTTTTACCATAAAATATTTGGAATAAAAATGCCTTTTTCGCGTAACTGCAGGTTAATTCATCCTAACATGTACCACTTATAGCCATAATTAATTTATGTTTTTTATTGATTGTATATACAGCCAAAGAGGCATTGTTGGTTAAGCTTCTTCAGAAGAGGAGAAAATCCTCAATAGTATTGCCCGACGCAACCACTCAACTACTGATCCAACAACCAACAACCAAAATAAACCTTATAATATATTACAAAACAAATAACACGTCTTTCATGATCATGAAAATCAGCTGCCTTCTCAAAACAACCAAACTCAAAGAGGTCAACGTCGTTTACCAATTTTCATGTCCTGCCAGTGACTGCCCGCACCCCAACTTTCGGTATATAGGCGTAACCTCCACTACCCTCTTCAAAAGACTATCAGAACATCTTCAGAGTGGCGCAATACAACGTCACTCAATAGAAGAACACTCTCTGCCTCTGACCAGAGCCACGTTAAATGACAATACTAAAATTATGTATCGCGACCCCACCTTTCCCGTCTGAGAATGGCTAAAGTAGTATTAAATTTCCAACAATAATCATGGTCTTTGGTATCGTTAGCAGTGAAGGTGATGTCAAGCCACTGCACTTCTTTCTTCACTGAGGGACTTAGGCTGTACACCGATGGCTAATTCCGTGTTCTGAGCGAGGTGGTGAAGCTCTAAATTTATCGGGTAGCTGCAGAGGCGGCTTTCGTGTAGCAGCAAGACTCTGCGCCCTGCCACACTAAGCGTAAAACCCAGGCCTAGTTGTAGGACACTTTTTGGGATCACACATCACCTGGAATTTAGCCTCACCAGTCTCCTGACTGCAACCCCTTCCACTTTTTTTGTGTGGGATGCGGTGAAGGAGAGATAAATAATACAGCTGCAACACGAAGGACGAGCTGAGGGTCATTATTATCTGGACCTTCAGGGATTTAAAACGGGAGATAGCTACAAAGGCCTATGGCCAGTTACGAGGTCACCTGGAGGCTGTCATCGAGGACATAGAGGGGTTCAATGAGTGAGATCGACAGAAAATGTCATGAAGACATACTGAGCCAAATTTCAAATTTGACTCATATACCTAAAAAACTAAAAACACGTATTTTTCCCTGTTATATATATATATATATATATATATATATATATATATATATATATATATATATATATATATATATATATATTAAAATGTGTTTGGTAGAAACCAAACTTGACTTTAATTGCTGAGCTTTGAGCAATTAAAGTCAAGTTTAGGCTTTTACCAAACACATTTAAATTTAAAAAAAGAAAATTCCACCCAGTACGATTTCACTTAAGCATTTTTTTAAAAGAAAATAGATAGAAATTAAAGTAAGAACTTAAAATAATTATATTAACCCCTTGGTTCTGTTCGGTTTGGTGCCTTTGTCCTTTAGAGTTTTTTCTTCCATTTTTACTCGTAATGAATTTCGAGGACATAAGGAAGGGTTATGGGAAAAAATGTTTTGACCTTTTAAATGTAACCATAGAATTTTGAAGAAATATAAACCATTTCAGCTTCAAACTAAATTTTTTTAAAATGCTTGGAAGAAATTTTCTTGGGCGGAATTTTCCTTAGCTAGAATTTCATAGATGGAATTTTCTTGGAATCGTGTAGCCTTCGTTATTACACAAACCTTTAGCTTCTATCATACATCTTCTGAAGCTTCTTTATACCATTCTACTCAAGTATATTAACGAAGTTTACATACAAATCTTCGGTTACTTGGATGCTCTTTCTTTCCTTTCCTAATCATCGGAACTATATTTGCTTTCCTCCATTCATCAGGTATTTTTACTAATATTATAAAAATAGATAATATTTTTTCACAATTATTTAAGAAATGGTTAATATTTTATCAAAGGTTAATGAAATGCTGCTAACTACCTCCTTAAGCAACCTCCTCTTTCATTATTATTATCAGGCATTTGCAGGTATCCTTCCCAGAATATGTGCGGCGAATGTTTGCTATGGTAGAGCATCCGATATTAACAACTCTCTTAAAGTTCTTTGTCAGGAAGAGGGAGTGTACTTCATCGATTTGTGGGATGATTTCTACGAACAAATGGAGCTATTACGGCGAGATGGCCTTCATCTAAACGGGGTGGGCGCGGCCAGGAGGGGAAGAATAATTAATAAATCTCTTTGTGTTTTTTTAGACAGAACAGCTTCGGAGAGTAGAGAGCACGTAGGAGAGAGTTGCTCTCCACGCCGTCATAATAATGTACTCTTTCAAAACGCGCGTAGTATAAGAAATAAGCTCGACGAATTTAAATGTTTAGTGCACTTGCGCACCTTCGATATTATAGCAATAACGGAATCATGGGCGGAGACATCTAAGAGAGACTATATCGGCGAATTGCAACTACCAGGGTATAAATTAATCAATAAAGACCGTACGCATAAATGGGGTGGAGGAGTACTACTGTGCACCAAAAATCATATAAGTTTAACCGAAACTAAAATCGACTCTCCAAAGAAGTTGAGGTAATATGGTGCCGAAATAAAATCGAATGGTTTTCCAATAAATATCTTTGTAGTGTATAGACTCTCAACACGGAATTATATAACATTAAAAATAATTCAACTTTATTAATTGGGGATTTAAATTGTATAAATATGAACTAAGAAACGTTAAATGGGGAGGGGGAGGGGCAGGGGCTATTGCAGTTTATGGAAGAAAACTATTTAACACAATTACTCAATGAACCCACCCGAGGGGAAAATATGATCGAAGTAATTTTAACTAACAACGTTAATTTTATCTCGGTTATTAGTAGTGGGGAAGGTACTCATATAGGTTACAGCGATCACAAATCAATAGAGTTCGATATTAATATAAATCGTAACAAGGTGAATAATGATATAAAAGTGCCAAATTTAAAACATGCGGACTTTAATGGCTTCAACCACAAGTTTAGAGAGATCAAGGGAGATCCAACATTAGGTAATGTTAATCAATTCTGGTCCTTTTGCACCGAGCATTTTAGAGAGTTAGATTATCAATTCATTCCGCGAAAAAACAAACGAGACACCTAAGTAAACCAAAATGGTGGAATCCTGATATCGAAGTCAAAATGAAGGATATAAACCGTGTAGACAAGCATCACAAACGTAACCCATCCGAAGAAAATAGTCAAATTTACTTAGCCGCCTGAAGGGAATGTCAGAAGGAAATACGAAGCGCTAAAAGAAAATATGAAATTTAACTTGCCAAAGAAAGTAAACAGAACCCTAAGAAGTTTCCGATTATGTATCTAATAGAAACCCGATAAAGGAAACATTAGGACCTATCAAAAAGGACAATAACGAATTAGTTTCGGATATAGAAAAGGTAGCCAATGTATTAAATAACAATTTAGCATCAGTATTTATAAAGGAAGACAAGCATAATATACTACGAAGGGACGACGTGCTAAACACTAACAAGCATAACCTCATAACGATATCAAATTCTTCGAAGCAGAAATAGATTTTTATATCAGTAAGTTAAAATCCAGTAAATCTCCAGGTCCTGATTTAATCTATCCAGCGCATTTAAAAGAAATTCGAAACGTTTTAGTGGGAGAATGTTTTTAACAAATGTTTAGAAGAAGGTTTCGTGCCATTAGATTTTTAAGCTGGCGAATATAACTCCTATTTTTAAAAGGGGAAAAAGAGAACTTCCGACCAATTATCGACCCATAAGTTTAACATTTATCGTGGGTAAATTAATGGAATCCGTCATTTGCGATAGGGGGATCGATAATTTGGAATCGCATAATCTCATAAATGATAGTCAACAGGGTTTTAGACAGAAACGTTCATGTTTAACTAATCTTTGAGAATTTCATGACAGCATGATTTAAAACTATGACGAAAGTAGATCTTAGGAAATTGTTTACTTAGACGTCGCTAAGGTATTCTACGCCGTTCCTCATAGGCGATTACTAAGTAATCGTAAGCAAAGAGTTATTTTAAACGGTAAATTTCCGGAGTGGAAAAATGTAACTAGTGGCGTGCACCAGGGGTCTGTGTTGGGACTATTCCTGTTCTTCATTTATGTAAATGAAATAGACACTGGCTTACTTGGTAAATTATCCAAATTTGAGGACGACACAAATATTGGGGTAAAAATTTGAATGATAATGATAGCAAATTAATTTAGCGTGATCTAGATAAAATCTTCGAATGATTCAAATAAATGGAATATGAAATTCCATTTAGACAAGTGTAAAGTTTTTCACGTAATGTAGAAATAACCCAAGTTTTAACTATGAATTGGGTGGTAAAAATCTTATCTCCGAGGACGAAGAAAAAGATTTAGGGGTGCGGTTTCAAAAGATCTTATGTGTAAAAAACAGTGTGACCAAGCGTGTAAGAAGGCAAACCGAATGCTTGGAATTATTGTGATAAATTTTCACTACAAACATCAGGATATAATCACACCTCTATATAAAAGTTTAGTAAGGCCACACCTAGAATACGCCATACAATTCTGGCCACCTTATACACATGTAAACATCAATAAAATGGAAAGAATTCAACGACGGGCAACTAAATTAAATTCCCTGGATTAGAAATAAGTCGTATATCCAAAGATTAAATAGACTAAAACTACAGATTCTCGAAACTAGTCGATTGCGAGGTGTGCTTATCGAAGTATTCAAAATTTTAAATAAATTTGAAAACGTAAATTATGAAATTTTCTTTAGCTACGCCCATGTTAGGTATGACACGTGACAACGGTTTTAAACCTAAAGGACGACGGAGGTTTCAAAGGAACATAGCTAAAAAAATTCACCTTTAAAATCATCTTTACAAACAAAATTGACAATTGTTTAACGAATAATGATATTGCTTAAATAGGGAGCCATGTTGTGGATTGAATTTCGCGTGAATGAGCATCGTGGCGACAATGTCCAAAGGAAGACTACTTGTATAGAATAGGACTGGCCTTTGAGTTGACTAAGTAGTCCTCGCTGGCTCCCTGTAAATTAATTATCATTGATCTCTTTTATTGGTTTCCTGATAGAGCTCATCAAAGTTTTGATTATCTCTCAAAGTCTTTTTTTTCTCTCTCTAAAGACTGGCTTTGTTCTGGAAGGTTGTCTTACAGGAAGCTTCTGATTCTCATTGTAAGATTGGGATATAATACTGATTTGGGTGTGTAATGTTTCTTGTATTTATTTAATACATCAATCACTGTGTAATAAATACATTAGTGATTAACACTTTTGGGGAAGATAACTGGCAGCAATCCTGAGCAAGAATTTTTTTTGGTGAGTGTTAACTTTTTCCTGAGTAAATTTCTGAGAGTATGGCTGTTTGTATAGATGGTGAGAGCATGCCGTTTGAAAGTAGTGTGTATGTGGTGTATGATGCATGTGGAGTTGAAATGAGAGTGAATGTAACTGAATGCCGTGTGTGTTTTCTGGAAGGGGAGGTTAGGAGGTTGAGTGGGGAATGTAAGAGGTTGAATGATTTAGTGTTTAAGGTGAGAAGAGATGCAAGTGTGCGATTGAAGGGTGAGATTAGTGCTAAGAGGGTGAAAGATAGGGCTAGGACTGGGAACAGTGTGGAAGTTGTGAGTAATGATGAATGGTGGGTGAAAATGGATAGGATAGATAAGTTAGGACAGATTAGGTGTTTGAGAAGGAAGGACATAGAACCTGTTAGGTTGACTAACAGATTCAATGTCCTGAGAGAGGAAGAGTGTAAAAAGTGATTTGCCTGGTGTGATTGTGGATGAAAGCAGGATGGGTGGAAGTGTGACTGAGAGCAGGAGGGAGGGTAATGTTAGGGCAAGACAGAATAGGAGAATGACTGAAGTGCTAGTGATGGGTGACTCTCAGATTAGGTATTTAGATAGGAAGTTGAGTGATAGCAAGTGGAAGGGAATGAGAGTTTGTCTGCCGGGTGCTGGTGTAAGTGATATTTGTGAGAGGTATGATAGGCTGGTTTCGGCGTGTGAGAGGGATGCAGTTGTGATTACGCATGTGGGAGTGAATGATGTAAAGAAGGTGGGTACATGTGAGTTACGTGAGCAGTATAAAAGGTTAGTTGAAAGGATGAGTAAAAGCAGGGTAAAAGGTGTTGTTTCTGGTGTGCTTCCGAGATTGGATGTGGGGGTAGAATGGTTGTCGCGTGCAATTGGTTTGAATGAATTTGTGAAAGGACTGTGCGAGGAGTTAGGATTGGTGTTTGTGGATGTCTGGGGTGGGTTTTACGCGAATAGGAGGTTGTATGCGATGGATGGGCTCCATCTTAGTCGGACAGGTGTTGAGGTTCTATGGGGGGAGCTGGATAGTGTGATTAGGTCCTTACGGGTGGGAAACTAGAAGCTGTTAGAGGTAAGGGAATAAAAGGAATAGAGGGCAGGTGTAGGAAATGGAAGGGATGCAGAGATAGAGGAATAGCTAGGGGGGAGGGCATACTGATGCGTTATAGGGGGACTAATGCACAAGTGAATGAGCAGATAACTAGGAATAAAGAAGAAGGATGCAATGAAGATGGGAATAATAAAAAAACCTTAAAATATACTACACAAATGGTCGGAGTATAAGGAATAAGATAGATCTCTTAAGAGCGTTAGCGAGTGAAGAGAATTTTGATATAATTGCGATAACAGAGTCATGGCTTGATTTGGCAGGAAATCACTTTAAACCTGAGGTTGAGATTGAGGGCTTTAACATGTTCCATACAGATAGGAATAGGAAGAGAGGAGGAGGGGTTATTATTTATATTAAAGATAATCTCCAGTGTTGTGTAAACAGTACAATTAAATTAGATGATAACACCGAGTCATTATGGCTAAATGTAAAAGAAGGTAAAAACAAGCTTGTCATAGGATTATTATACAGACCACCAAATCTTAGTAAGGAAGCTTCAAATCTTCTGTGGCAGGAGATAGAACGGGCATGTAGAAGTAAGCATGTGTGTATAATGGGCGATTTTAATTACAGAAATATAGACTGGGAAGCTCTTGTGGGGGATCAGGAGGCTGAGGAATTTTTGAATGTTGTCCAAGATAATTTTCTGAGGCAGATTATTAACGAACCCACTAGAGGTAATAATATACTGGATTTAGTTCTGACAAATAGGGAAGAAGTTATTAAGGATACTGAGATTGGAGGAAATTTGGGTAATAGTGACCATTGTGAAATTAGATTCAAGATGAAATGGAATGGTATTGATAGTAGCATGAACAATGTTAAAATTCCTGACTTTAGAAGAGCAAATTATAATGGGCTAAGGACTTACCTGGAGGCAGTTGTACAGAAACCAGGCAATGAAAGCATATCAGGAATAGATTCAATGATATCAGTTATTGGAGACAATAATCACCAGGAGGAAGAGATTACAATTGAAGAGGAGTATGAAAGAATAATTGAGCAATTAATTACAGGTCAGATGATTAACATTCCATATAAGGAGATTAGGACTAAAAATAATGACCCAAAATGGATGACAGATAAAATTAAGCATTATATTGGCATTAAAAAGGGCATTTCTAGGAAAATAAAAAATGGAGAGGATCACTTAAGGCAGAGATATAATGAACTAGCAAGAGATGTTAAAAAGTTAATTAGAGTAGCAAGGAGAAATTATGAAATTAAAGTGGCAAATAGGGCAAAGGAGGATCCTAAAAGTTTTTATCAATTATACAAAACTAAGGTTAGAGATAAAATAGGCTCACTTATAGATTCCAATGGAGAATTAGTGAGTGATAGGGACTCAATGGCTGGAATGCTAAATGACTTTTTTCTCTCAGTATTTACATAGGAGGATACTCTAAATATACCCGAGGTGTCAATGATCTTTCGGGGTAATAATGAAGAGAAATTAAAGGATATCTTGATCACAAAGGAGATAGTGACAAAGGAAATTAATAAAATCAAAAGTAGTAAAGCACCCAGTCCTGATGAGGTCTTTCCTAGAATTTTGAAAGAATGTAAGGATGTGTTAAGTGAGCCCCTAGCATGCATCTTTAGAAAATCATTGGAGAGTGGCATTGTGCCAGTGGCATGGAAGAAAGCCAATGTGATGCCTATATTTAAGAAAGGGGATAAAACAAATATGTCTAATTACAGACCAGTAAGTTTGACATCAGTGGTAGGGAAAATGATGGAATCTATTATAGCAAGGAATATTAGAGATCACTTGGATAAGCATAAGTTGATAAAAGAATCACAGCATGGCTTTAGTAAGGGTAAATCCTGTCTGACTAATTTGCTGTCTTTTTATAGTAAGGTGTATGAAGCAGCAGATAATGATGAAAACTATGATATTTTATACTTGGACTTTAGTAAGGCTTTTGATCGAGTGCCACACTTACGGCTTCTGAGCAAAGTTAAAGCACACGGGATCGATGGCAGTATATATAGGTGGATTCAGTTATGGCTTGGTGACACACAGCAAAGAGTTAGTATAGATGGAGTTAAATCTGAGTGGGGGGGTGTTAGCAGTGGAGTTCCGCAAGGGTCTGTTTTGGGTCCCTTGCTATTCTTAATTTATATTAATGATCTTGACATAGGTATAAGTAGTGACCTGAGTAAATTTGCTGACGATACTAAGCTAGGTAGGGCCATTAGGGCTGATTCTGATACTGTTGTAATGCAGGAGGAATTGACCATTCTGTCCAATTGGGCCGAGAAATGGCAAATGAAGTTTAACATAGACAAATGTAGTGTACTTAGTATAGGTAGAAATAATCCATTGAATAGTTATAAATTAAATGGGGGAATTTTAGGGAGGACCGATTGTGAGAGGGACTTGGGTATTTTGGTAAGTTCAGACCTTCGTCCTAGAAAGCAATGCCTAAATGCTAAGAATAAAGCTAATAGGATATTGGGATTCATTAGGAGGAGTGTAAGCAATAAGAGTGCTGAAGTCATTCTAAAATTGTATCTGGCGCTAGTTAGGCCTAATCTAGACTATGCAGTACAATTTTGGCCACCGTATTATAGGAAGGATATTGATTTGCTTGAGTCTGTGCAGAGAAGGATGACAAAGATGATTGGTGGGCTAATGAACTTACCTTATGGTGAAAGGCTCAGAAAACTAAATCTACATACATTGGAAAGGAGAGAGTCAGAGGGGAATTGATTGAAGTCTTCAAATGGGTAAAAGTATATAATAAAGGGGATCTGGGTAAGGTTCTTATACTTAGTGAACATGACAGGACACGTAGCAATGGGTTTAAGCTTGATAAGTATAGGTTTAGGAAGGAGATTGGGAGGAATTGGTTTACAAATCGTGTGGTAGATGAATGGAATAGGCTCACTAGACATGTGATAGAAGCCTCCTCTCTGGGTAGTTTTAAGAATAGATTAGATAAATATATGGATAAAGCTGCTAGATGGGACTGACTTTTTTATGTATATATGTATATATTTTTATAAGGAGTGGGGAGATTATATTTTGCGGTTGCATGAATGGACATAATCCACTGGATGCATTTTATGTATATTGTAGATTAGATCTGACGAACTCCTGTAAAGGGTGACAATGTTGATGACTTGTCTCTGGTAAGAAATCTTTTGTGTGTTGACTGGAACAGGAGCTGCCAAGTGTAGGCCATGAATGGTCTTTTGCAGTCTCCTTCTTTTCTTATGTTCTTATGTTCTTATTTAGAACTTTCACCATTTTCCCGTTGTCTCTCATATTTGCCTCATGCTCATGAGGACCTCACACTCATGTAGACCTCATACTCATGAGAACATCATATTCATGAGGACCTCATACTCATGAGGACCTCATACCCATGAAGACTTCATATTCATGAGGACCTCATATCCATAAAGACCTCATACTTATGAGGACCTATCATATTCAGATATCTTCGATTATTTAATTTATAAAACCTGAAAACATTTTTGCATCTTTATTCAAATTCTCACCTATTTTTATTTTTATAAATTTTACCTCTAATTTTTAGTGCTCCATAAATCATTCTTAGGCGCTTGGTAACGACGATGCGGTTGACATAGCAACTGGAGCCACCTCGCCACTGCATGACTGGAGGACGCTCTTCCCCCACGCCAAGAACGCGACTGCAACCAAGGGACCGAACTACAGCGAGAAAGAGAACTGTAGAATGCAGCGTGTCACCAGCGATGGGTCAAAGCGATCCCATGGGGTACTGCGATGCCAATAGTAAAGGTTAAAGTACCTAACTGGATGGGGGGGGGGTTCTTAAGTGGTCCATTGGATACAATCTCTTGTTGGAATGGGGCGGAGCGTCCCCAAGACATGCTCGTTACAGTGGGAAGGTAACAACAAGGAGTAACAACAAGGAAAGAAGGTACCCTAGGAGACCTTACGGTCCATTCAAAGAGGGTACCTTCGGACTAGCAATCGAGCGGGCACATGGCGGTTCAATTGTTTTGCGTATGGTGAGGGCTGTTTGCAATGGTAACCGCTGACCACCACCCTAACTATCACTGCTTACCATCAACCTGACCATCACCGCTAATCATCACCCTGACCATCACCGCTCACTATCACCATGAACATAACCACTCACAATCACCCTGACCATTACCGCTCACCATGAATCACCCTGACCATCACCGCTGACCATCACCGCCCACCATCACCTTGACCATCACAGCTGACCATTAATCATCCTGACCATAACCCCTTACCATCACCCTGACCGTCACCGCTCACAATCACTCTGACCATCACCGCTCACTCTCACCCTGACCATCCTCGTTCCCCATCACCCTGATCATCACCGCTCACCATCACCCGACCATCACCGTTCACTATCACTCTGACCATCACTGCTGACCATCAATTACCCTGACTATCACCGCTCACTATCACCCTGACCATCACCGCTCACCATCACGCTGACCCTCACTGCTCACCCTCACCCTGACCATCACCCTGACCATCACAGCTCACCATCACCGCTAATCATCACCGCTCACCATCACCCTGACCATCACCGTTCACTATCACTCTGACCATCACTGCTGACCATCAATTACCCTGACCATCACCGCTCACTATCACCCTGACCATCACCGCTCACCATCACGCTGACCCTCACTGCTCACCCTCACCCTGACCATCACTGCTGACTATCACTTACCCTGACCATCACCGCTCACTATCACCCTGAACATTACTGCTGACCATCACTCTTACCTTTACCGCTGATCATCACCGCTCATCCTCACCCTGACCATCACCGCTCACCATCATTCTGACTTTTTCCGCTCACCATCACCCTGACCATGACAGCTCACCATCACCGCTGATCATGAATCACCCTGACCATCACAGCTCACCTTCAATCACCCTGACCATCACCGCTCACCATCCCTTGGTCCTTTGGTTTCGCGTTCAGTTTCTTTGTGGTAGATTAAACAGTAAATTTGGGGTCGGATGGTACTACTTTAGACTAGAGGGAGTTATTGAAAATATAAATGAGGCATAAGAGAAAAAAAGATGGAACTAGGAGAGAACAAGAAATTTTAAAGAGAAAAGGGAAGTTAATTTCTCAGTGAACATTGGGCCTACGGGGTAGGCCCTAAAGGACATGGACAGAGACAAAAGCATAAAAGTCAGCAGGCGAGGTGTGGAGAAGATACGGAAGTTTCAGTAAGGTAGTGAAATTAGCCAGAACTTGAACAACGCGCATCTCTTGTTTTTGCCTTGTACAAGGATAGAGAATGGAGAGGGGGTTGAAATTCACAGGTGAACCCTAGTAGGGCAGTGTAGTAGGAAGTAACAAGAGATTAGACCAGGGAGATTGTTGTTCTCATTATATTACCAGAAGGGCAGTTCAAATTCGTCTCGCGCATTTTCTCAGTATTTTTTGGCAATCAAAATAGTAATTGAGAACTACGAGTCGGCGAGTAAAAATGGAGAGAAGGGAGGCATGGATGTTGTGGTAGAAGAAAACAATCCGACCGAAAGAGCAGGGGACCAGGTTGAGATTATTAAGGTAATGGCAGGATCTAACGGGGAATGATCATTCATGGTTACTGGAAGCGATCCTACATTGATACGGATTTGTGGAATTGTATGCGAGTATAATAAAAAAAGAGGAAGAGATTTAACAAAGTGAATGAAAATTTGATGAGAATTAGTTGTTTAGGGGTCATTTATGATTTGGTTATGAATTGGCAAGAAGAACGCGGTAAGATTAAGTGTAGTTCCTTGTGGATGAGTCGGAAATTACAAATTAAGAGAGAGAGATAGGTATAAAAATATCTAAAGGTAGCAGATTAGAGGGTATATGCTAAAGAATGTTAAACTCTCACAAAATAAATAAGGTGGCAGATTGTATAGAGAATGCCATAGTCAGAAATTCACCCAGTACATCGAAGAATCTGGCTTGAGTGTGAGTGACCGGGTTGACAATAAATAAGCGTAAATGTAAAATTAGGTTTTAAAGTAAGGTTATAGGCAGAGCTTCGAAAATGTTTGGAGGTTAAATTTAAATGAGAGAAGGGAAGAAATTTAGTATGGTAATTAATTCAAGCCTACCTACATATCCCGTGTGTCTAACAGCATAGAAGATTACAACACACTGGGGATACAACAGCAAGAAAAGCTGCAATTCCCTTGGCAGCCACATTTATGCTAATCCAAATAATGGCAAGCTTCCTGGATGAGATATGGTCACAAATAAAATTAGCCTTTCCTAACTTAAAATTCCTACAGTTTAAAATAACAGCAGAGAGAGAAAGATAGATAAATATAGATAGAGAGAGAGAGAGACAGAGAGAGAGAGAGAGAGAGAGAGAGAGAGAGAGAGTAACAAGGGGAAACAAGGAAAAGAGGTACCCTAGTAGACCTTACGATCCATTCAAAGAGGGTACCTTTGAGTGAACACTTGAGCAGGCGCAGTCTTCTAAAGGGTCAGATTAACTATCTAGAAGAGCACTCGCGCCACGCTTCAAGTCTCCAAGCCGGTATTTTTCAAGACTTTGTCTAGTCTTGACTTGAACTGGTCAACAGATTCACTGTTGACAATTTCCACTGGAAGTGCGTTCCACTTACCGCAGATACTGTAAGTGAAAACATTTCCACACAGATTGCGGTTGTAACGCTTCAGTTCAAGTTTGAAGCCGTGATTGCGCGTTCTGTTCTCACTCAGTGGGAAAATATCCCGGTAGTCAACATTGTAACCCTCGAAGTATTTTGAAAACTTCGATGAGCTGACCACGCAGTCTACGGGTTTCCAGTGAGAACAGATCTAATTCCCTTAATCTATCCTTATAACTTTTATGTCGGATAGAGGGAATCAGCTTGGTTGCCCTGGCTTGTACGCGTTCCAATCTCGCGATGTCTTACGAAATGAAGGACTCCAAAATTGTACGGCATACTCCAGGTGCGGTCGGACAAGTGAGTTGTACAAACACAGTACAATCTCCTTGTTCCGATATCCAAACTGGCGCTTTATATAACCTAGCATCCTTTGGGCCTTTTTCTCCGCCTTAATGCACTGTTTCGAGAACTCGAGAACTTGAGGTCGCTGGTGATAGTTACACCCAAGTCCTTCTCAGTGTCACTCGATTCAAGAGCAGTGCCCTTAAGGATATACTGAGATTGGGGGTTTCTGTGCCTAGGAGGCATCACTTTGCATTTGTTCACATTAAAAGGCATTTGCCACGTGTCTGACCACTCCCCAATCTTCCCAAGACCTTCCTGCAGGCGGGCAGTATTTCCATCCTTTGCAACGTTCATACCAAGCTTGGTATCGTCGGCAAATTTAGAAATCATGGCAACCATGTCACCGTCCATATCGTTGACGTAGATGATGAATAGTAGTAGTCCCAGGACAGAACCTTGAGGCACCCCGCTAGTAACGGGCACCCACTCAGAAGCCCTGTTCATTCACCACCACCCGTTGCCGTCTGCCACTTAGCCAGTTCTCGATCCAGCCGGCTACTTTTCCGTCTATGCCCAGCGCTCGCACTTTCCGTAGAAGGCGGCGGTGTGGTACCTTATCAAAGGCTTTCTGAAAGTCTAAGTACACCACATCCACCGCCTTGTCATGATCGTGCTCACTGAACACGAAGTGGAAGAATTCCACAAGGTTCGTCAGGCATGACCGTTGCCTTCGGAAGCCGTGCTGGAACTCCTCAGTAGCAGGTTTGACTCTAAATACGACGTCATTTTGTCCACCATGAGGCTTTCCATGAGTTTACCGACTATCGAAGTCAGACTGATAGGTCGGTAGTTTGATGGATGGCCAGGGTATCCTTTCTTGAAGATAGGAGTCACCTCCGCCTCACTCCAGTCTCTAGGAACGCATCCGGTCCGGATTGAAATGTTGAAGATTGTGCTCAGATTTCGTGACACTTCATCGCTCACTTCTTTAAACACTTCAGGTAGAAACCAGTCCGGGCCAGGGGACTTATTCCTCTTTAGATCAATGATCTTTTTTTCTATTTCTCCTTCGGTGAAATGCATTTCCAACAGTTTTTCCCCTAAGTAAAAATCCGTGGGCTGGTTATGGGACCACACTCTTCAGTAAATATTGAAGAGAAGTAGCGTTCAGGAAGTTAGCATTTTCTGCATCTGAGTGTTTTATGCCCCCCTGCTCATTCACTAAAGGGCTGATCGTCTGATGGATTGGTTTACGGCTGTTCACATAACCAAAGAACTCCTTGGGATTCTCCTTGCAAAGTCTCGCCACTCGGAACTTTTTGGCACGCTTTGCCGCCCTTAGGCTGGACTTCACTCCACTAGCTAGCTTACGGTAGTCCTCAAAGTCTCCAGAAATCTTTGATTGACGGTACACTGTTCTCTTCTCCCTTAGCAGTTGACCAATTTCTCAATTAAACCACTTTGGTTGAACAGAAGACCGACGGAGGGATGAATCGTGATTGAAGACTCATGAACGTAGTTTTGAATCTATTCTACGAATCTTCACATCCTCGCAAACTTCTAGCCTCGCATCAGTCAATTCAGCACGAAGACTTGAAAAGTTTGTTCTTCTCAAATCAAGTTTCCTCGATTTACTAGTCGCATACTCTACCTTGGGGACCTTAACTATAAATCTGACTAGTCGGTGATTGCTGCCACTGAGCTCTTCGCCTACAGAGAGATCCTGAATGATGTCATCCTCAGAGTTGAAAACCAAGTCGAGGGGTATTATTGCCTCTCGTCGGCTCTCTCACCTATTTAGTTAAAACTCGTTGTTCGCGAATTCCAGGAGCAGTACGTTCTCGCCACAGGGTTCGCTGGTTTCCCAGTCGACTTGGCTATTGAAATCACCCATGGCAATACACACACTGTCTTGAACAAGTTCACCCAGGGGCCGGTACTGATCCCTGTCCTTTTCAACGAGTTAAGCAGGGGATCTGTAAAGCAGCAGGGTCCTGTACCAGGCACGACCTATATCTAGGTCAACTCCTAGTAGCTCGTGGTCGGATACAATGTTGCAGTTCGTTGATTTCAGTATATCATTGACATACAATATCACATATACTCCCTCTCTGTCTGGCCTATCTTTGTGGAAGAGTTGGTATCCTAGAATCGTGAATTCACCTTCAAAATCTCGGTTTGAGGTTTTTAATCACGACTCTGTTATGGCCACCATTTCAGGTTTTTCCGTCGCTACGAGGCCACGAAGTTCCCGAAACCTGCTCCTGATCGAACTCGCATTAAACAGAAGAACTTTCAGGGGTTCCCCCAATGTAGGAATTCCATACGCTCTTCCGTGTCCAGGTTTATTTGTTGGCGAGGGGGCACTCCTCTTTGCGACCTCTAAAAAGGTCGTTCAAGGAGTGACACGGGCGTACTGGCGTACGTTCACCCTCACTCTGGACCGGACACTCTTTTGGGTCCACTCTACGACATCATGTATCATGTTACAGAATAGAGCCTTTCCTTTAAAGGAAAGATTCACTCCATCCCTTAGGTAAAGATCGTTTCTACCATAAAAGGTGGAGTAAAAATCCACAAAAAGACCCCCTATGCCGTACACAAATCTGTCAGGCGTTGGTTCAAGGAGATATTCCCCGAGTGAGATATCCGGGTTGGACCTCTTCTTGGGAGCATCCCGACCACAACACGTCTGCGGGTTTTCAACCCACAGTCGTCCACGGCTCCCATGACCGTGTGTATAATCTTTTCTTCAGGACCTACCTTATCTCGTTTGAGGTAGAGGTCGTTGCCACTTACCATCAGGGTAACGACTGAGTTCTCAGAAATCGGAGATTTCTCCGCCTCTACCCTGATCGGTGGTTTTCCCGTCCTGGCAGGCAGCTTACCTTCACACTAGTGTGAAGGCGGGCCGCTAACAGTGGTTACAGATTCTGTGCTTGGGAGTCGCCAATAAGGTTGATTCTCGCGCATTTGGCTGCAGAGGAAAGAGTTTTCTCTTTTGGAACCGACTTGTCCGTTTCCTCTTTAATCTCCATATTTTTCTTTTTTCTGCTTCTTTCTTTTTTCCTATCTTCCTCTGGTTTCACTCCTGTTTCTGCTTTCTATTCTTCTGTTTCTACTTTCTTTTCTTCTTTCCTTTCTTTCTTTTTCTCTTCTTTTTGGCCTGTAGAGCCAGTCCCGCAGCAGCCGACTCCAGCGATGGGACGTTGGAAGGCTTGCGTGGCACTGCCGATGAAGTGCTCGCTTCTTGGGCGAGGATCTCGTCGGTGGATCCACCCACGTCGGTGGGAGATACATCGTGAGCCGACTGGACCTCTAGTCTCGAGGACAACTCGACGATCCTGTCCTCGAGACGGCGAAGCTGACGCGCATGTTCAGACTCTAGGTTCTATAGCTTCCTCTCCAGTTCTTTAAGTTTTTCTCAGATGAACTATATTGTCCTTTAAGGGCACATTCAGTGCAGATTCTTGCCAGGTGTCATTTGGAGTAACAATCCTCGGGGAAGTCCACGCACCACTTGTCCTTTTTTCACACCAAACATGTGTATTTAAAAGCAGCCGATCCTTTCTTTCCAGTCATGCTGAACACTTTATATCTCTGAACACTTTGCGACAACTCATTAAAAAAGAAGGGGGGTTGGTTAGTTCGCCCCGCATGAGTCGCTCCAGCCTATCCATTGGCGACGTTTCGGATCTTTCAGAAGGCACCCTCCTTTTACTGCTGTTCGCCCGATTGAGTCGTTCAAGCCCGGCGTGCCGTGGCTTCCAACCAAGCAGCACTGACAGCCTCCGAAGGGGGCTATCGATTTCGCACCAGGTGAACATCGGAACATACCCAGTACTAAACTACTACTACTTCCCTTCAGGGCGGCCAGGATCTCGGCGTAGCGTTCAATGGATATCCCGCGACACCAAGAGGCTCGATCCAAGGCTTTGTGTTGGCCTGGCAATCAACCTGGAAACAAGGCTCGTCACCTCAAACAGTTGCTACCAGAGGCACCCCTCAACGGTGACTGGGAATGAATGGTTAGACCATAACGGTAACCCCCGACGACATAGCTCGAAAAATCTATGGTACACGCAAGCTCTCTCCCCATGGCAAGGTGGCGTCTCTCTCTCTTTCAAGAGAGAGAGAGAGAGAGAGAGAGAGAGAGAGAGAGAGAGAGAGAGAGAGAGAGTGTTACAAGAAGTTACAAGGAAAGCAAATACCTTAAAAGACCTTTCGGTCCATGCCGTGAAGGTACTTGTGAAGTTCCTATCGTAATATATATACGCACAAAAATATCTATGAGCTGGAGACAAATGGACAGTAAAGTTGAAGGCTCTCCCCGCCCCCCTCTCCCACCCACCACGTGGGTACGGAAAACTGAAATGATACCTGGTTTAGTTGAAATATAAAGCTCAACCAGGAATTTTGACAGTAAAGTTTTTGGGAACTACCGGGTTAAACATTAACAATATTAAAATTATCATCAAACACGTCAATATATATATATATACAGGGTGAGTCAAAATTATGTTAACACTTCTATAAGTTTTATGATTTATTTTTTATTATTATTATGATTTATTTATTTTTAAGATTTACATTACCCATGGCTGACAGACTAACAATGGAGCACAGAAGGGTGGTTGCAAGCTTGATGGAAGTTTTTGGATCGGCAACAACAGTGCGTCGAAAGTTTGCTGAACAATTTCCAAATCGTAGCCCACCAAGCCGTTTAACAATTTATCGCATCTATGACAAGTTTGTATCCACTGGATCAGTAGCAGACAACTATCAAGGAAATGCTGGGCGGCCCAGGACAAGAAGATAACTTGAACATTGATATCGTGCGGCAAGCCCTACAACAGAGTCCATCCAAATGGACGAGACGTTGCAGTCTGGAAACAGGGACTTCACAGAGCACAGTGGGCCGAATTCTATCTTAAGACCTTGATATGCGACCATATCACCTACAAATTGCCCAAGCTTTGACAGCTCGTCAAAAACAAGTTCGAGTAGAATGCTGTGAGATTCTGGCTTAAATAACAAGGATCCAACCGAACATTGCTAATCGTATCGAATTTAGTGATGAAGCCACATTTCATACAAGTGGTCATGTTAACTGACATAACACTATTTTCTGGGGTACTGAAAATCCAGGTGTCATTCGAGAGCATGAACAGGCCTTCCCAAAAGTAAATGTGTGGTGTGCCGTGACCACTACTGGTGCAATTGTTCCATATTTCTTTACAACTTTAACGGTGACTGCAGATAGTTACCTACAAAGGCTGCAAACGTTTGCCATTGATAACACACCCCTACATATAGGACGAGCAGGGTATTTCCAACATGATGGTGCCCCACTTCATTCTAGCCGCAATGGTGCTGGAGATGACAACTCCCATCCATCGGGTCCCCAGGTTGCGGATCGGGGGAAGGCCTCTAGATATAGAGGTTAGTTGCGAATAAACTGAATAAGCAGCCCCGGACAAAATCACGAGTCGCCCTTTGGCAAGGCGTAGCGCTCGGTAGCCACCCTATACCAGGGTTACGGTATGGGCAGGTGGAGCTCATAGTCTTGTGTGACAATCCACCTAGGAGAGGGACAACTCCGAACTCAAACCCGGGCAGGTGGAGCTCGAAGTCTTGGTTGACAATCCGCCTAGGAGAGGGATAACTCTGAATCCAAACCCTCCACTGTCTTGTGGATAGACACTTCAGTCAAAGGCTAAGGGACCTCCCTGACAGAAAGGTGTTCTCATGCATTGGATTGTGCCATAGCCTCTGTACCATGGTCTTCCACTCTCTTGTGTTTGAGATCCCTGCCTAAGGGTACATTTAGGCATACTTTCCTATTTTTCATTCCTCCTCTTGTTTTACTCAAATGGTGTGTAGGGCAGGCTTAATAGATGAGCAAAGAGGCTCTGATGGCTTTTCAAGAGGTTGCCTTGGTCTATTCTTTTCTTTTCTCTTTTCTTTATTCTTTTTCATTCCAAAGTCATCATTACTGTCCTCCCTCAGTTGTTGTGGCGTCCTGAAGGGAATTTTGCCTTGCATGATGTGTCGGCTCCATCATGTTGACCAGTTTTTTTCCGACATATAATATTCAGTTAATGAAAGTTTTGCTATTGAATAATTTTGTACAAATTGTTGTTGTTGTTGTTGTACAAATTGTTATTTTTGTTGAAGATCTTGTTGCTAATATTATTTTTTTAATATCGATTTTAATTTTATCAGGAGATATTGAGCTCAACCCTGGACCTGGTCATCCTCGTCAGATAAAATGTCGTCTACTCTATATTAATATTAGGGGCCTACATGCCAATATTAAAGACTTGACTGCTTCATCCAAGTCTCATGACATTTTACTCTGTTCAGAGACCCTGGTTTCAAATATGAGGCATGTCTCTGAACTACTTATACCAGGCTTCAAAAAACCAATTTTACTTAGGCGTGATGCCATTCCTAGGGCTAGAGGATTGGCAGTTTACATTAGGAATGGTTACTCTGCTTCAAAGACCTCCTATGCTTGTTCTTGCCATGAGATGCAAGTTATGAAAGTATGTGGTAAGCAAAATAATTTTTATCTTTTTTCTGTCTATCGCAATCCAGACTTAGATGATACTATTTTTGATTGTCTGCTCCTTGCCATGGCCAAGGTACAGGAAAATGACCGGAAAGCCTGCTTTGTATTTATGGGAGACCTCAATGCTCATCATAGGCAATGGCTGTCTTCTGTCTCCCCTACTGACTGTCATGGTATCAGGGCTTATGATTTTGCGTGTGAGTCGGGTTGTGAGCAAGTCATTAGGGAGCCTACCCATTCATCTGGGAACTGCCTTGACTTGGTTTTCACTGATTCCCCTGGAGTCGTTACAAGTGCTGTTGATCCTCCTGTGGGAACTTCTGACCACTGTGCAATTTCTATAACTATCTGTATTGAGCAATCTATTCCTAATATAGCTCATACAAGCAAAGTATTCATCAAATCTCAAGTAGACTGGTGCAATATATTAAATGATATCTCCAGGATCAACTGGCCACTAATATATAAGGAGGTTGAAGCAGTTCGTATTTTGAATGATAAAATTGTTTCAATTATTGATAGACATGTTCCATTCCGTATGATCAGATATCGCACTAAGGACAAAGCCTGGTTTAATGATGACTGTAAGAGGGCTCATATGCAGAAACAAGAAGCCTACAACCTGTGGAAGGGGAGTAGATCTGCCTTTCTATGGGATAATTATGTGCACTACAGAACAGCAGCTCAGAGGGTATATAATAATGCTGAAGTTGAATTCAATACTACCACAAAGGGAACTCTTCAGCGCACAGCAAATTCCCACAAATTCTGGACCACTCTCAAGTCTGCTCTTTTTGGGAATGATTCATCTATGCCACCCCTTCTTAAACCTGATGGTTCCATTACCCTTAGTCCTGAAGAAAAGGCAACACTGTTGGCTGATGTTTTTGATAATAAACAAAGTAATGAGAATCTAACTCTACCTGACACTTGTTTCCCTGAACCAAGGTTAAACAAGATTGCTTTCCGTTCAAGTGAAGTAAAACAGTTACTTCTTGATCTGGATGCTTATGGTGGTACTGACCCAAATGGTATATTCCCTTTATTCTTTAAGAAAACTGCAGAGTATTTGGCTCCCAAGCTTTCCGTTATTCTTCGGAAGCTGGCGAGGAGTGGTAGTTTTTGCGAATGTTGGAGAATTGGTAACATCACTCCACTATGTAAAAGTGCAAGTGGTAGTTTTAACCCTACTGAATATAGGCCCATTTCTATAACTCCTGTTCTATCTAAGATTTTTGAACGTTTACTAGCTAAACGTTTAAGTACATTTGCCGAGCTTAATCGTCTGTTTCCCTTTTTACAGTTTGGATTTCGTAAGGGTCTGAGCACTTGTGATGCACTTCTCACAGTCTCCACCATTGTCCAAAAATCATTAGACTCTGGTCAAGAAGTTCGCTTAGTTGGCCTGGATTTCAGTGCCGCATTTGACCGTGTCAATCATAAGGCCCTGATATTTAAGTTGAAGCAGTTGGGAGTAGGTGGTGTATTTTTAAATATTATTGAACAATTTTTAACAAATCGACATCAAAAGGTTTATGTTGACAATAATTTTAGTGATGAGAGAGAGGTGCTATCTGGTGTACCACAAGGCAGTGTTCTTGGTCCTCTACTGTTTATTTTATATACCCATGATATGTGGTTTGGACTGGAAAATAGACTTATAGCCTATGCTGATGATGCTACTCTAATAGCCCCAGTCCCATCTCCTGAGTTGAGAGCATCGGTTGCAGAGTCTTTAAATAGAGATCTGGCTAAGATAAATGTTTGGTGCACTTCATGGGGCATGAAGTTAAATGTAAAGAAAACCCAGAGTATGATTGTTAGCAGATCCAGAACACTAGATCCTCCCCATCCAGATCTTTTAATAAATAACATTCCCATCTCCATATGTGATTCTTTTAAGTTGCTTGGAGTTATGCTTGACTCTAGGTTTACTTTTGAGAATCACATTCGATCTATTTCCTCCTCTATTGCTCAAAAAATTGGCATTTTGAGGAAATCTTACAAAGTATTTGGAGAGCAGACTGTTCTTAAAAATTGTTTTAATGCTTTTATTCTTCCGTGTTTTGAATATTGCGCCCCTGTTTGGAGTTCGGCAGCCAACTCTTATCTTAATTTATTAGATAAAAATTTGAGAGCAATAAAATTTTTAATTCCTGACCTCAAAGTTGATCTGTGGCACAGGCGAGCAATAAGCTCCTTATGCATCTTATATAAAATTTTTAACAATGCAGATCATCCACTGCATCACGATCTGCCCAATTTATATGCCCCTCAACGAGTTACCAGAGGTGTACTAAATGCCAATAGTAGGGCCTTTACGCCTATGAGATTCAACACAACACAGTTTTCAAGAAGTTTCATTCCTAACACAACTAAAATGTGGAATGAACTTCCTACTGTTGTTGTTGAGTCCTTGGAACTTCAGAAATTTAAAGTGGGTGCTAATACATTTTTAATTAACAGAAACTTATAACTTTAATATTTTATTCATTATCCACACATATATAATATTATAATATTTTTAACATTATAGCATTTAATTTTTTTTTTTTTTTTTTTTTTTTAATTTTCTATTTATTTATTATGTTTTTCTTAATCTTTGTTTCGTTTTTTCCATACCAGGTTTCTTTCCCCGCTGGGGCCCTTGGGCTTATAGCTATTTGCTCTTCCAGTTGGGGTTGTGGCTTGGAACTTTAATAATAATAATAATGTTCACGCTTATCTTGATCAAACTTTCCCAAATCGTTGAATAGGTCGCGGCGAACCGTTGGCATGGCCACTATACTGCCCTGATCTCACACCCTGTGACTTCTGGTTATGGGGTATGATAAAGGATCGCGTGTATAGCAAAAGCGTTAGTGACATCGAAGAACTCAAGGACAGAATAAAAGGTGTAATATCAAATATTCCCCGTGAAATATGTGTCAAGGCAATAAATTGTACTGTTGTTAGCTGGTTTGTGTGCATCAATTGTGCTGGTAGACAGGTGGAGACTGTTCAGTAAACCCTGAATAAATAATTCCTCTCATTCTAGTGTTAAAATTTGTATAAAATAAAAACTTATAGAAGTGTTAACATAATTTTGACTCACCCTATATATATATATATATATATATATATATATATATATATATATATATATATATATATATATATATATATGGCATGAAAGACTCGACGTATAGGTGAGAATGGATGGGGAGAAAGAAAAGTCCAGACAATATACAGAGCTCTTTATTGACGTTTCGACTCTTGGCTTCCTCAGAATGGAACTGGACGTTTCGCCTCTTGGCTTCCTGATTTGAAAGATCGCCGCTCGACCATTCGTAGAGTTAATCTGGGTCGCGGTCAATTGCTCTCCCCCGGCCGTTTCCCCCTCGTCTCGACCCTGTAGCCTCTTCATTAATGAGCCTTGCCGCACCTGTTCCATTCTGAGGAAGCCAAGAGGCGAAACGTCAATAAAGAGCTCTGTATAGTGTCTGGACCTTTCTTTCTCCCCATCCATTCTCACATATATATACATATATATATATATATATATATATATATATATATATATATATATATATATAGAGAGAGAGAGAGAGAGAGAGAGAGAGAGAGAGAGAGAGAAAAAAAAATATCCAAGACAAATTAATCCGGTTAAGGTAATGGCATAATTAGACAACTGCTCTGGTTCATATGCAGCGGGTGATCCTATCCTCCTCGAACTGGAAGACTACACTTAAGGATGGCCCCTCTACCAGCACAAAAAAAACTTGTTTCAAAGTCACCCCTTCTATGTCACCTTGCTGACCGTCACAGAAAACTGTTATTATTAATATATTAACAGCGTTGACTGAGCCAAAACGCTCGAAAGATGGAAAAATACCCAAGACAAATTGGTGCGGTTAAGGTAAAGGCATAATTAGACAACTGCTCTGCTTCAGGTCCAGCGGGTGATCCAGTTCGAGGAGGATAGGATCACCCGCTGGATCTGAAGCAGAGCAGTTGTCTAATTATGCCGTTATCTTAACATAACATAACATAACATAACATAATTTCCCCCTATGACAAAAGCCACAAGGGCCTATCAAAGGTCATCCACCTCCGTCAAAACCTACCCACAAAAAGCACCATCACCAGGGAAAGACAAAATCAAAGTCCCCCACAATATAATATAACAGATGACAAAAGCCACAAGGGCTCATCATAGGTCATCCGAGTCAAATGGCCTCTTTTTTAAGGCACCCAAACTCCCAGGAAAACTACATCTAGAGGATTGCATCCAGAAACAAGGGTATCACCAATCAAGGCTTGTCGAGAACTAAATCATGCAGCTATATATATATATATACAAACAATATTAATATATAAAAAACTTAGGAACCATCACAACCTTCCCTCTCCATAAACTCATCCAACCTACTCTTAAATACATTTAGATTTGGACTACCTACTACCCTCGGCAGCAATTTGTACCAGAAGTCTACCACTCTATTGGTAAAAAAATATTTTCTTAAATCCAACCTACACCCTTGCTTTTTAATTTTCAAGTGGTGACCTCTAGTCCGATTTCCATCATCTAACTCAAAAAACTTGCTAACATCCAATTTATCTATCCCAGAAAAAATTTTAAAGACCTCAATCATATCCCCTCTCACACACCTCCTTTCGAACGAGAACATATTTAATACCCTCAGTCAATCTTCATATTCAAGGTGCCTCAGGGAAGGAATAATCTTTGTTGCCCTCCGTTGCACTGACTCAAGAAGGTTAATATCGTGTCTAAAATGTGGGGACCATGCCTGTATACAGTACTCTAGATGTGGCCTAACATAGGAGTTATAGAGTTTAAGAATAACCTCCTTATTTTTGTAACTGACATTTCTCTTAATGAAACCCAGCACTCTATTTGCTCTATTTCTTGCTTCAATACACTGCTTAGAAAACCTTAATGACTTATCTATTACTACTCCTAGATCTTTCTCATCCTCTACTGAGCTCAGCCAATGCCCATCCATTTCATAGTTAAATTCTCTATTATCTTTTCCCATGTTAATAACTTTGCACTTATCAAGGTTGAAAGTCATTTGCCACTTATGTGCCCAGGATAACAATTCATTTAAATCCCCCTGCACTTTAAAACTATCATTTATATCTTTAACTACAGCTGCTAATTTGGTATCATCTGCAAAAATTGATAATTTATTATTAACTGCATCCCCAAGATCGTTTATATAGATTACAAATAATAATGGACCGAGAACTGATCCCTGAGGAACCCCACTGATAACATCCCTCCACTCTGACTTTACACCATTTAGCACTACCCTTTGCTTCCTGTCTTTCAGCCACTCAGCTATCCAATTTGAAACACCCCCACATATCCCAATCGTTTTTAATTTATGAACACGTCTCCTATGTGGTACGGTATCAAATGCTTTACTAAAATCCAAGTAAATTACATCTACATTCTCTCCCTTATCTACTTGATTTGTTACGAACTCCAGAAAGTCTAGTAAATTAGTCAAACATGATCTACCTGATCTAAACCCATGCTGAGCATCGCTGATTAACCCCTGCCTCTCTAGATGTTGGAAAATCCCTTTTTTAACTATTTTCTCAAGAATTTTACAGACTACAGGAGTTAGGCTAACCGGCCTAAAGTTATTTGGATCCTCTTTACTACCCTTCTTGAAAATGGGGACTACATTCGCTCTCTTCCAATCATCGGATATTCCTCCATATTCCAGTGACCTAGTATACAACTTCTCCAGAGCTATTGAGATACTTTCTACCCCTTCTTTAAGTATCCTAGAATGAATATTATCAGGGCTGGAGGCCTTGGTAGTATCTAACTCACCTATTAGTCCTTTTATCGTCCTCCGATCCACACTAATGGTAGTAAACAACTCTTTCCCTTACCCATGAGTACTATACATAAGACTATTTAGTTTCTCCTTTGTAAATACTAATGCAAAATGACCATTTAGTACCTCAACTATTTCCTCATCAGTTTCTCTCACAACCCCTTCATATTTGATAGGTCTTATTTTAACTCTGGCAGACTTGTTATTATTTTTATAGTAATTAAAGATCTTTCTAGGATCTATGTTGCTATCCTGATCTAATTTAATTTCTGAAACCCTTTTGTACTTCTTTATAATCTAATTTAACTCATTCCTTAGCCATTCTATAATCACTTAAATTTTGAATATAATTTTGTACCTGTAATTTTTTTATATGCCCTTTTCTTCTCTGAAATTTTTCTAGCTATCTCCTGATTCCACCATAATGGTTTCCTACTTTTGTTCCTAATGGCCTTCATTGGGATACATTGTTCTTGGACTACATTTATTATATTCTTGAAAGTATTCTACATACCATAAGCATTTTTACCTCTGAATTCTACATCACAGTCTACAAAATTTAGCAAGCTTCGGAGTTTTACATAATCTCCCTTATGAAAATTTGGAACTTTTACAGCATTCTCGGTTATTTTACCCTTCTCAATTCCCAAGTTAAAACGAACTATCTGATGGTCACTATTTCCCAATGCTTCCCCAACAGTCAATTCTTGAACTAAATGATCAGTGTTAGAAAGTACTAAATCTAATATATTGTTCCCCCTCATTGGCTCATTAACAAATTGATTAAAAAAATTATCCTCAAAGCATTCTATGAACCTGCCACTTGTTCTATCCCTACCTATCATATTTTTCCAGTCCGCAGAGTTTAAGTTGAAGTCCCCAATAATAACTGCATCTGTTTCACATCCCTTACTTAGTTCCCTTATGATTAGTTCCTCTATATCATCAGTCTGCCCAGGTGGCCTGTAAAAAGCTCCCAAATGCACCATACTATTTTTACTGAACCTAATATCTATCCAAAGTGACTCAACTCCATCTAAATTTAGCTTTGTAAGGGAAAGGAACGCCAAGAAGAATACCCACTTCATTTGTTTCTTGAATTCATTTCCTCCCTATAGCTCTTAAGTATAACTCCACGTGGAGTAAGCTCTATATCCAAAGAGAAAAATAAAGGAAGAAAGAATTAGAATATCCGTCAGCGCCTCACAGGTGTAGTTAAGTTGGGTGATAAAAGCTTTCACTTCGACGATGAAACGTTAATCTCCGTAGTTGGGTAAATGTTAGCCGAAAGTTTCCTACCCACATCGTTGGAGACGATTAAGAGCTGTGTGGGGCGACAAAAGCTAATCCCTCTAGGCGCAGGAAGCCTTCTCACAGACGTCTTTGCCTTCCAGCAATTGAACCCCCAAAAAATGGCCGTTATATAAATACCCTGGATTTTTCGAAGATCAGCAGATTGAGTTGGACAACCCGTCGAATTCGGTTCAGATCGTCTGTCTGTCTTCCCAAGTCCCTGGTATCCGCGTATACCATCGAGGTTGGATCTCACCAGGCAGATCCATCTCTTTTGTGAAAGCTTACTCTGTTCAGAGCAAGCCTCGAATCGTTTCGTTCCTGAAGGACTGGCTAGGATTCTTCTCGTCTCATCTGGCCCCCCTTTCCTCCTCAAGGTTCTCCAGTTTCTCGTGTGAGATTTCGCGCCGAGCCGCGTCAGAATCTCGATTTTTGGAGGTTGCCCTTCTCTGGAGCAGAGGTGCCATCGTCCGTCTTCAAGAAGGATCGTGAACTAGTCTTCTGCCCCCTCCCCCTTCATCATCGTCACCATCAGGATATTTTCCCGAAAATCACGACCATTTTACGTCTCCATTCCCTCACGCCGACTCTCTAAAGATTCCCCTTCCTTGAGGATCCCCTTTTAGGTAAAATGACCCTTGATTGTATCTCCAGTTATTCAATCCACTTTCCGACTTTTAACTATTCCTTCCGTATAACTGATTTATAGTATCCCATTTAAAAGCTAATTAACAAGTAATTAACGTTACCCGATTGCAAATTATCTATATTCTGTCAGTATAATCCTTATATACATTTCCTATGTATCCCGTATTTATATATACGTTAACTAGTGACTTATTAAAATTATATTTTTGGTTTTCACTCTTTAAATACACCCTTGAACTGAAACTTGGTAAACTCATTAAACGCTATCGGCCCCTGTATTAAAATCGCAGTCTTATACCTCGTAATCAACGGATTACTTTTACGAAGTGAACGTACTTGTACGTAACGAAGGACGCGTACGTACTGTATATATACATATTTTATCGGCTTTTATCTTTTTATCTTTTTCCTCGCAACCAATAAATACATATATGTAAATATAGACGTATTGTCTGGGGATGTGAACTATTCCTCGACATATATATATATATATATATATATATATATATATATATATATATATATATATATATATATATATATATATATATATAATAATAATAATAAATTCTGGTGTCAGGTGTGGTGTTAATTTAGGACCCCTTTCGTTTTTCAAGTTCCTCAATAGAAAATTTACCAATTTGGGTCAAGTTTATTTAAAGATAGGAAAATCATTTTTTTTTCTAATTCTTTTTTTTTTTTTTGAGTAATCAGGGTTTTTCGTGGTGCCCGTGAGGCCATATTTAGTAACAAGCCATTGTTTTTGTGCGAGTTTTGGGAGAAAACCTTTCAAACTCTCCTCCTTGTAATCCTCGTGCTGGATTAAGAGGTTCTACGAGGGGCGGTCAATAAGTTTTGCATATCGGTAGAGCAAAACAGAGGAAGAGTGATGGCTGTTTGTGAGGGTGTTAGGACAAATTATGATAAGTCAGGTCCTGCAGCCGCACGCTCCTGTCTCTTCTATTTAAGAATCAGTAGCTGATCGCAGATCGTCAGTCACAAATTTTTCTACAATGGAGAAGGTTGAGCACCACGCAGTGATCAAATTTTTGACCAAGGAAGGCAAGAATGCAAAAGAGATCCATGAACGCATGGTTGCAGTGTACACTGACACCGCCCCTTCCTATGTAACCATTGCTCGCTGGAATAGGGAGGTCTGCCATGGTCGTGAGTCCCTGAAAGATGACCCCCGTCCAGGACGCCCGTCAGACGTGACCAACGAGTAAAAAGTGGCCCGAGTGGAGAGGATGATCCTCGAAAATCGACAGATTAAGGTTGAAGAAATCGAGCGAGAACTTGGAATATCACATGAAAGTGTGATCAACATCATCCACGACAATTTTGCCATGACCAAGGTCTCTGCCCGTTGGGTCCCTAGAAACCTCACGAAACCTCACGCCCCATGATCGACTTCAACGTCGTCAAAGTTCGGAGGAGCTGCTGCTCCTGTACAACCAAGGTTCAGCGGGATTCGAGTCACGCATATTGACAGGGAATGAAACGTTAATTTATCACTGGGATCCCGAGACCAAGCTCGAAAGCATCGCCTTGAAGCACAGGGGTCTCCGACCCCCATCAAGTTCCGGATCCAACCCTCAGCCGGGAAGATCATGGCCACCATCTTCTGGAATTCTGAGGGAGTGTTGATGGTGGACTATGCGCCTCGTGGAAGGACTATCACACGCCAATATTACGCCGAGGAACTGGCAGGGTTGAAGAAGTGCATCCGTCAGAAGTGGCGGGGCAAGTTGACACGCGGTGTCCTGCTTCTCCACGACAATGCCCCTGTCCACAGGGCCAGAGTTGCACAAGCTGCCCTGCGCGAGTGCAGATTAGAGGAGCTCAACCATCCCTCTTCCAGTTCAGATCTGGCCCGTAGCGACTACTTTTTATTCCGCCAGTTCAAGGCTGCACTGCGTGGACGCCGGTTTGGGGACGATGAAGATGTCCAGCTCGCCGTCCAGGAGTGGATTGAACAGCAGTCGGGAGATTTCTGGTTGTCGGGAATTCGAAGCCTCAGGGACAAGCGGCGCAAGTGCATTGAAATCGAAGATAGTTATATTAAAAAATAATAAAACACTTTTCATCATATCTCGTTTCCTTATATCCGAATTGCAAAACTTATTGACCACTCCTCGTATATTAGGTACTCATATAGGAATTAGTATATTTATCATAATTTATTGCTTTTGTCTCTGTGTGTGATCTCAAGAATTAAGATTTTATTTAGAATTTTGGGGAACCATTGCAAGAGCCCCATTTTCTTTGCCGTAAGATTCTTGAACGCGTAGAGTGGTTAAGGCTCGCGTAAGGAAACAAGATGACGTCCTTCGAGAGATTTAGGCAACAGGGTGAGATGCTTGGTCTCTCCGGTAAAGAGCTAGTCGCCTATATTCAGGATGAAGAGAGAAACGAAAGAGCAGAAAAGAAAGAAAGAACTAAGAGAAACTGAGGAAAGGAGAAGAGAAGCTGAAGCAGAAGCTGAGGAGAGAAGAAGAGAAGTGGAAGCTGAAGAAAGAGAAAGGGTGAGGCACCATGAAAGGGAGTTAAATAGGAATAACTTAGAAACCCTCTCAGTTAGTTCCAGGAATGAAGCCCCCTAGATCCCTGCTTTAAAGCTCCCAACATTTAAGGACGGTGAGGATTTCAGTGCTTACCTTACTCACTTCGAAGAGATTTTTGAGGTGAATCACTGGGATATCCAAACTGATGGAGTCGCTCGACTTTTGCCACTCCTTAATACGCAGCTACGACATATATTCATTTCCTACCCGCCGAGGCTACTCTCGACTATTCGACCTTTTATTCAGAACTCTTGGCTGCGATCAACATGAATCCGGACTTCTACAGGGCAAAGTTTCATCAGACAAGGTTGCAACCTGGCCAGACTTACCGCCAGTTTGGATTTATCCTCAGAAGAAGCCTGCAGTTTGGTTGGACTCCGCCCAGATAAACGGCGACTATGAGTCTCTGTTCGACTTCGTGATTAACGAAGAGTTGCCTCCTTCAAAAAATGCATCGAAGAAGCGGATTTGCACGCGGCCAGTCATAATCTTTACCCCAAAGTCCCTAAGAAGAGTCACCCTCCATCCCTCAAGAGTAAAGGCCACTTCCCTAAATTTCACCCGAAGAACGCTCCCAAATTCGTAAAGGTCCCAGGTCCCTCCAAACCGAAATATTATCCTCCGTCTGAACCTAGGGATGTTAAGCCACCCGTCTTTAATTCCTCTGCATCGGATTACCCCAGACGACCTATTGTCTGTTTTTCTTGCATGTGAGGACGAACTGTTCCCCAAATTCTCATTTCCGTTCTGCTCCCAGCCACTAATTCCATCAAGTAAGCACCTCTCCTTCTCTCCGTCTGCTCGCCCCGAAACGCCTGCTTCTCCACCAGCGAATAACCCCCCGGGACCTCAAGTTATTTTTTTATTTAAATAGAGCTCCCCCAGTGGGCTCAAATTTGAAAGTGGATCGGTTAATGGTTGCCGGGTTTCAACTCTGGTTAGAGATACGGGATGAACGTGTATCGTCTTATCAGAAAAGTTGCTGCCCCCAGTGAGCTCCGACCACGATAAATTTGTAGTAGTCCAGGACTACTTGGAAAGGGCCAACCACTTCCCAGTGGTCCGTTGTTTCATCGAATGCCAGTATTTCGCCGGTTGGGCTGACGCTGTAGCAGCCCCTATTA
Organism: Ceratothoa steindachneri; assembly: GCA_963969495.1. Classification (NCBI taxonomy): domain Eukaryota; kingdom Metazoa; phylum Arthropoda; class Malacostraca; order Isopoda; family Cymothoidae; genus Ceratothoa; species Ceratothoa steindachneri. The sequence goes on from OZ018318.1 coordinate 3,334,094, forward strand.
AATTCTGCGAGATATTAGTTGGCCAGAGCCCGCAGATCTTCCCTAGTCCCGTTGCTCGGCCCGCCATCACGAGGGCCCGAGCCATCAAGAACGAGGCACCCCCTATGACTTTAGAACCCCCTTTTCCCCCCGAGTACGAGACTCTGAACGAGTTTTTTGTAAAGGCACAAAATGAGTGTCCGCGTGGACTACCTCATCAAAACGCCCTCCGGTAACAAAGTGTTTCACCTCAACATGCTCACACGTTATCACCGCCGCGCCTGCATCAATAATATTGTTGCCCTGGACAAAGAGGCCGTGATGGAAGCCTCTTATCCCCCTGATCCTCTTAACCTAGTCCAGACAGTTTGCGTAGAAGCTGATAATGACTACCCACTCCCGTTGCTCCCCGGAACGAATAAAAAAACCCTCCCCAGGAGATCGATCTAAATCCCCACCTGGAGCCTGCTCAGAAAGCCCAGTTATCCCGGTTGTTAAAGGCCTACCACAGGCCCATTCATTTGCGATCCACGTTCAATGCGAAGGTCGAAAACTTCCTCAAATTTTAAATAATCAAACCCTCCTCGTCAGATTACTATTCCCCATTGTTATCGTTCGGAAGCCAGACCAGTCCTTTCGAATGTGTGTGGACTTTCGAAAACTTAACGCCGTAAAGGTTTTCGATGCCGAACCGATCCCTTTGATAGAGCAGAGCCTACATTTGTTCCTAGATGGTCTGAATAATGTGTCATTCTATTTTGATAATGTGTACGTAGCTACACGCATATGGGATGAACATCTAATCTCCCTTGGTTCCCTCAGTAATAGGCTTCGAGAGCATGGTCTGACCATGGGTCCTCCCAAGTGTCATTTTCCTTACGATACTATCAAGTCCCTCGGATTTTACATTGGGGAAAATCAAATAACGCCCCACAAGAAAAGGTCAGGGCCATTTAAGATATGCCCCTTCCCCCTATTAAAAAGCAGCTACGTTCCTTCTTGGGTTCAACCTCCTTCTGCTGGCGCTTCTTCCCCAACTTTGCTGCCTTAGCGTCCCACCTAAACTCCCTCCTTAAGAAAAACTCCCCAGATTCCCTCGTTTAAAACCCCAAGGCAATTTTCCACTTCCAGCAGATGAAGGATAGGCTGATATCTGCCCCCATATTGCGGCTCCCGAACCCAAACAAATTGTTTGGAATCCGTACGGATGCCAGCAACGATGACATCAGTTGCCTGTTGCTGCAATACGAAGAAGATGGGAATAGCTCTCCTGTCGCTTATGCAAGCCGTAAGCTGTTGCCACGCGAGAGAAACTATGCAGTAATGGAACTTGAGGCTCTGGCAATAGTTTTTAGTGTCCGGAAATTTAAAATGTATCTGATAGGCCAGGAGTTCGTGATCGAAACGGATCACCGTCCTTTGGCGTACTTAAGAAATTGTAAAAGCCAAAATGGAAGGATTATGCACTGGAGTCTGCTATTAATGGAATATCAATTCCGAATTTTGTATTTAAAAGGTAGTAAGAACTGTGTAGCAGACAGACTTAGTAAGAATCCAGTAGATGACCCTCCTCCCCCAAGGTAGAACTCCATACATCTTATAAGTTCCTATATATATTCGAGCTCGTTGCTCTCCCATGTAAAATTTATTTTGTGCGCGTGTGCGTATGCCCACATTTTAGTGTATTGCTTGTATATATGTGTTGTCATTATTGATTTTTTTATTATTTCCTGGATTGTCCTTCCACTAGATTGATTCCTTATTCTAAATTGTGGTATTGCTTTTGGATTAAACTATATATATTTTAATTATGTAATTAATTACCCATTAACCTCAATGTATGTGTAAGTTTATCCGTCGTCTAGGATCAAACAGAGCAGGTCCTGTATCTTGACGGCCGCAGTATGGGCTGAAATTTTAATACCGATGGGTTTTGGTCGAGATGCCCTTTTTCCTTCCCCTTCGTGTCGGGAAAAACGCCAACTTTAGAAGGAAGACATGTAAGGAAGAGGGACGCAAATAAAAAAACCCCTTCATTTGTTTCCTGAATTCATTTCCTCCTTATGGCTCCTAAGTATAACTCCACGTGGAGTAAGCTCTGTATCCAAAGAGAAAAATGAAAGAAGAAAGAATTAGAATATCCGTCAGCGCCTCACAGGTGTAGTTAAGTTGGGCGCTAAAAGCTTTCACCTCGCCGATGAAACGCTAATCTCCGTAGTCGGGTAATAAATGTTAGCCGAAAGTTTCCTACCCACATCGTTGGAGGCTATTAAGAGCTGTGTCGGGCGACAAAAGCTGATCCCTCTAGGCGCAGAAAGCCTTCTCACAGACGTCTTTGCCTTCCAGCCATTGAACACCCAAAAATGGCCGTCATATAAATACCCTGATTTTTCGAAGATCGGCAGATTGAGTTGGACAACCCGTCGAATTCGGTTCAGATCGTCTGTCTGTTTCCTCAAGTCCCTGGTATTCGCGTATACCTTCGAGGTTGGATCTCACCAGGCAGATCCATCTCTTTTGTGAAAGCTTACTCTGTTCAGAGCAAGCCTCAAATCGTTTCGTCCCCGAAGGACTGGCCGGGATTCCTCTCATCTCATCTGGAAGCCCCCCTTTCCTCCTTAAGGATCTCCAGTTTCCCATGTGAGATTTCGCGCCAAGCCGCGTCAGAGTCTCGATTTTTGGAGGTTGCACTTCTCTGGAGCAGAGGTTCCATCGTCCGTCTTTAAGGAGGATCGTGAACTAGTCTACTGCCCCCTTCCCCTTCATCCTCGTCACTATCAGGATATTTGCCCGAGAGTCACGACCATTTTACGTCTCCATTCCCCCACGCCGACTCGCTAAAGATTCCCCTTCCTTGAGGATCCCCTTATAGGTAAAATGACCCTTGATTGTATCTCCAGTTAATCAACCCACTTTCCGACTTTTAACTATTCCTTCCGTATAACTGATTTATAGTATCCCATTTAAAAGCTAATTAACAAGTAATTAACGTTACCCGATTGCAAATTATCTATATTCTGTCCGTATTATCCTTATATACATTTCCTATGTATCCCGTATTTATATATACGTTAACTAGTGACTTATTAAAATTATATTTTTGGTTTTCACTCTTTAAATACACCCTTGAACTGCAACTTGGTAAACTCATTAAACGCTATCGGCCCCTGTATTAAAATCGCAGTCTATTACCTCGTAATCTACGGATTACTTTTACGAAGTGAACGTACTTGTACGTAACAGAGGACGCGTACGTACATTAGAGGATATATGTGTATATACCTATATATACATATTCTCGTGGCTTTCATCTTTTCCCCCCCCAACCAATAGATACATACATATATGTATATATAGACGTATTGTCTGGGGAGGTGACCTATTCCTCAACAAGCTTCATTCCTTTTATTTCTAGGTTCATATCCGAGGTAATCTCTGTTGGGAAAAGATATTCGCATACATATAATAACGATCCTCCTTCTACTTTAGCCTTTCTATCTTTATTGAGCATCTTGAGAGAGAGATAGAGAGAGAGTGACAGATTAAGAGGGATGGCCAATAAGAGGATAATCATCGGTTCTACTAGGGGAAGGTGCCGTTGTGAAGATTGTGTTCACGTGTGTGTCTGTAATCTCTTCCTCTTCAAAACGATAGAGCAGGCATTTATCAAAAGAGAAACCTTGATGGTTCTTGGCGGATAACTTATCAAGAAAGTAGAGGGAGAGGTGACGCCCCCTTGTCGCAGGAAGAGAGCTTGTGTGTACCTTTGACTTTTCGAGCTATGTCGGCGAGGGTACCTCTTCTGGGTACCCCTGGTGGGGCTTCCCTCGTTGATTTGGTCGAAAACGAGATTCCAGACTAAGTGCGTCATTCCTTCCTTTTTTTACTCTATCCTTCTCCTTTTTTACTTCTATCCTATCTCTCCCACTTATACAAAAAAAAGAAAAAAAAGCCTACTCCTATCATGTCACTCTTTCCCTTTCTTACTCTATCTACATATAAGGATCTGGCAGCTACCACATGCGTCAGAAGAGAGGCTTTAGAACCTCTATAAACAACGCCAATCGACGCTTACTGGTTGCGATAGACTAGGACTAGAGGTGTCCTAGGCGCTGGGGCACGATGAATGGGATGAGTGTAGTGCCCCGTTACCCCCTTTCCTGGCGCGTAATTATTGATCATTCCCAGTGACCGTTGACGGGTGCCTCTGGTAGCATCGGTCCGAGGTGACGGCCCTTTGTTCCCAGGCTGGTTGCCAGGCCAATAAAAAGCCTTGGGTCGAGTCTCTTGGTGTGGCGTGATATCCATTGAACGCTGCTCCGAGATCTTGGCCGTCGTGAATGGAACTAGTAGGAGTTTAGTACGGGGTGTGCTCCGTTGTTCACTTGGTGAGAAATCGATGGCCCCTTCGGGGAAAGTCAGTGCTGCTTGGTTGGGAGCCACGGCACGCCGAGGTTTGACGACTCGGTCGGACGAACAGCAGCACAAGGAGCGTGCCTTCTGAAAGATCCGAAACCTCTCCGATCGATAGGCGGGAGCGACTCACGCTGGGCGAACTCACCACCCCCTTTCTTTTTTATTGAGTGGTCACAAAGTATTCAGAAATATAAAGTGTTCAGCATGAATGGAAAGAAAGGACCTGGTGCGTTAAAGTATACCTGCTCGACATGCCAAAAGGACAAGTGGTGCGTAGATTTTCCGGAGGGGTGTTTCTCAAAATGCCACCCTGGAAGTATCTGCACGGACTGCGTCCTAAAGGCAGAAGTTCAGGAGCTTAAGGAACATTTTAAATCTTCTGAGGAAAAAACACGACGGCTGGAAGAAAAGGGGTAAAATCCTCGAGTCTGAGCATGTGACTTAAATCCGTCATCTTGAAGCCATGATTGCAGAGATTAAAGCCACCAAGGTAGAACAACAGCAACAAGAAACTCCCAATGACGCGCATAGCTCCTCTGTTGGGCCCTCATGCACCGCGTCGATAGAGATAGGCCAACCATCCGACGTCCCTGAGCCAGCAGCTGCTGGGGTTACTCAGGGCGTCAAAAAGAAGAAAAGGAAGAGTAAGAAAGGAAAAACAGTAGATAAAATAGAAGAGAAAGCAGAAACGGAAGAAAAAACAAAGAAGAAAAAAACCCCAAAAGTGTGGAAGAAAGAGGAATCGAAAGAGCCCATACTGAAGGGCAAGCCTCTGTCCTCTGAACCCAAATGCGTGAGGGTCATCGTGATCGGTGATTCCAAGCGCGGGATCTACAACCCTTGCTAGCGGCCCGCCTTCGCACCAGTGTAAAGGTAAGCTGCCTTCCAGGAAAGGGGAACGGAGAAATAAGGGTGGAAGCTAAGAAATCTCAGATCTCTGAGAACTCAGTAGTTGCCCTCATGGCAAGTGGCAACGATCTCTACCTACGAGGAGGCAAAGTAGGCGCCAGCGGGAAGATCCTGACCACCGTTATGGGAGAAGTTGACGACTGTGCGCTAAAAACCCACAGACATGTCGTGGTCGGGATACTCCCAAGACGAGGTCCATCCCGCAATGCTCACGCGAGGAACGTCTCCAAAAACCAACGCCTGGGAGAGCTTTGTACGGCGGAAGGAGTCTTTTTTGTAGACCCCTACCGCACCTTTTACGGGAGAAATGACCTGTACAAAAGGGACGGAGTGCATCTTTCCTTTAAAGGAAAAGCTGCACTCGCGAACATGATCCAGGATGTTGTGGAGCGGACCCAAAGAAGTGTCAGACCTCGAGTAAAGGAGGACGTACGCCAGTACACCCGTGTTACTCCAGGAACGACCTTTTTTGAGGTCACAAAGAGGGGAGTGACCCCGCCACAGAGAAAGAAAGCGAGAAACGGAAGAGCGTAGGGAGTCCTACAGTCGGGGACTCCCTCAAAGTTCTTCTGTTTAATGCGAGATCTATTAGAAACAAGTTTCTAGAACTTCGTGGCCTCGTAGCAACAAAAAAACCGGTGATGGTGGCCATAACGGAGTCGTGGATAAAAACCTCAAGCCGAGATTTTGAAGATGAATTCACGATTCGCGGTTTCCAGCTCTTCCTGAAAGATAGGCCAGACAAAGAGGGTGGCGGTGTGATGTATGTCAAGGATACTCTCAACTCAACGGATTGCAACATCGTATCCGACCATGAACTACTAGGTGTAGACCTAGAGATAGGTCCTGCCAAATACAGGATCCTGGTGCTTTATAGACCTCCTGCCCAACTCGTTGAAAAGGACAGAGATCTGTACCAGCTACTAGGAGAACTTGTCGAAGACAGAGTGTGTATCGTCATGGGTGATTTAAACACACAAGTTGACTGGGAAATCAGAGAACCCTGTGGCGAGAACGCACTACTCCTGGAGTTCACGAACAACGAGTTCCTCACTCAATGGATGAGAGAGCCAACGAGAGGAGACAATATCCTCGACTTGGTTTTCACCTCTGAGGATGACATCGTTGAGGACCTCTCTGTTGGCGAAGAGGTCGGTGGCAGTGACCACCGACTAATTAGATTTGTAGTCAAAGTCCCGAAGGCAGGGCCTGCAACTAGTAAATCGAGGAAACTCAATTTTAAAAGAGCAGACTTTGCAGGTCTTCGTGCTGGATTAACTGACGCGAGGCTAGAAGTGTGCGATGCTGTTGAAGACTCGTGGAATAGTTTCAAAACCACATTCATGAGTCTTCAATCGCGTTTCATCCCTCTGAAATGTCCCCGTCGGTCTTCTGTTCAACCAAAGTGGTTTAATCGAGATATCGGCCAACTGCTTAAGGAGAAGAGAACTGTGTACTGGCAATCGAAGATCTCGGGTGACTTTGACGAATACCGGAGGCTATCCAGGAGAGTGAAGTCCAGCATAAGGGCGGCTAAGCGGTCTGAGGAACTCCGAGTGGCGAGACTCTGTAAAGAGAATCCCAAGGAGTTTTTTGGATATGTGAACAGCCGTAAACCAATCCGTCGAACGATTGGCCCTTTGAGAAAAGAAGAGGGGGCATTAAAGCATTCAGATGCAGAAAATGCTAACCTTCTCAACGACTACTTCTCTTCAGTGTTTACTGAAGAGTGTGGTCCCATCCCCCAGCCAGTGGATTCCTACTCGGGCGAAAAGCTGGAGGATATGGACTTAACCGAAGGAAAAATAAAAAATTAGATCAGTGACCTAAAGACGAATAAGTCACCTGGCCCGGATGGCTTTCTACCTAAAGTGTTGAAAGAAGTGCGCGATCAAGTGTCACGAAACCTGAGCGCAATCTACAACATGTCAATCCGGACCGAATGCGTTCCTAGAGACTGGCGTGAAGCGGAAGTGACTCCTATCTTCAAGAAAGGAGACCGTAGCCAACCGTCAAACTACCGACCTATCAGTCTGACTTCGATAGTCGGTAAACTCATGGAAAGCATGATGGTGGACAAAATGGCATCTTATTTAGAGTCAAACCTGCTACTGAGGAGTTACCAGCACGGCTTCCGAAGTCATCGGTAATTCCTGACGAACCTTGTGGAATTCTTCCACTTCGTTTTCAGTAAGCATGATTGGGACTTGGCGGTGGATGTGGTCTACTTAGACTTTCAGAAAGCCTTTGATAAGGTACCACACCGCTGCCTTCTCCGGAAAGTGCGAGCGCTGGGCATAGACGGAAAAGTAGCCGGCTGGATCGAGAACTGGCTAAGTGGCAGACGGCAACGGGTGGTGGTGAATGAACAGGCTTCTGAGTGGGTGCCCGTTACTAGCAGGGTGCCTCAACGTTCTGTCCTGGGACTACTACTATTCATCATCTACGTCAACGATATGGACGGTGACATGGTTGCCATGATTTCTAAATTTGCCGACGATACCAAGCTTGGTATGAACGTTGCAAAGGATGGAAATACTGCCCGCCTGCAGGAAGATCTTGGGAAGATTGGGGAGTGGTCAGACACGTGGCAAATGCCTTTTAATGTGAACAAATGCAAAGTGATGCCTCCTAGGCACAGAAACCCCCAATCTCAGTATATCCTTAAGGGCACTGTTCTTGAATCGAGTGACACTGAGAAGGACTTGGGTGTAACTATCACTAGCGACCTCAAGTTCTCGAAACAGTGCATCGAGGCAAAGAAGAAAGCCCAAAGGATGTTAGGCTACATAAAGCGCCAGTTTGGGTACTGTAACAGGGAGATAGTACTTTGTCTGTACAACTCCCTCGTTCGGCGGCACCTGGAGTATGTCGTACATTTTTGGAGTCCTTCGTTTCGAAAGGATATCGCCAGTTTGAAACGCGTACAAGCCAGGGCAACCAAGCTGATTCCCTGTATCCGACATAAAAGTTATGAGGATAGACTAAGGGAATTAGATCTGTTCTCGCTGGAAACCCGTAGACTGCGTGGTCAGCTCATCGAAGTTTTCAAAATACTTCGAGGGTTTGACAATGTTAACTACCGGGATATTTTCACACTGAGTGAGAACAGAACGCGCAATCACGGCTTCAAACTTGAACTGAAGCGTTACAACCGCAATATGTGTGGAATTTTTTTCACCTACAATATCTGTGGTAAGTGGAACGCACTTCCAGTGGAAGTTGTCAACAGTGAATCTGTTGACCAGTTCAAGTCAAGACTAGACAAAGTCTTGAAAAGTGGCCGTTTAGGGACGCAAAACAATTGAGCAGCCATGTGCCCGCTCGATTGCTAGCCTAAAGGTACCCTCTTTGAATGGACCGTAAGGTCTCCTAGGGTACTTCCTTTCCTTGTTACTCCTTCTATAAGTAGTATATTCTATGGTAAATTGATCTGATCAGTTGGTTTGATGTTTTTTTTTGAGGGATAAAATACACATTTTAGAACCAGCTTCGAATACAAGAGACGACGCACGTTCGAAGATTCTGGACTCATCGAAGGGGGCGGGAAATGAAGCAAAGGAAAAGAGAAAATGAAAAAAGAATAAAATAAGAAACAAATAAAGTAGCACCATATAATCAATCTATTTTGGCAGAGTTTGAGAAATCATATATTTAAGAATGTTTACTTAAGGCTCTCCTTTACCGATTGTTGGGTCTAACAATGCGTGGAAAGGATGGTGAGAGACTTCAAAGATGGGCAAATACGACCCGAGGGAGAGCACCGGGTTCTCCTGGGACACTGTGGTTGGGAAAGGGGGGGAGGCTACTGCTCTAGGTTTCAATTTTAGGAGGGGCATTAACCCTAACCACCCATTTGTAGGTGAACCTGAGCAATGGACTTGAAAACCATTTTGTACCAGAAGTTTGGATCCCCGTAAATGAGAGTAGAAAATACTAGGGAATAACGAGAGATCTATTCATTCATCACTGACTTAACCAAGACCAGGAAACATTGACCGAGTGATCCTTGTAGCCTTTTAAGGATGGAGTGAAGCGAGGAGTAGATAAAAGCAAAACAAAAAAATAAATTATGTAGAACAGGAGAAATCTTTGTTCTTCTTCATGACACCAAAAAGTGAGGATAAATTCAGAAGAAATTCACCCCTGCTCATATTTGCCCCAGGGGAAAAGAGGGTTAAAAAAAGCAATTTTACTTTAATGACACTATTGACCAGGTCACATCAGAGGTCATCTAAAAATATTAAAATCCTTAAAGATACCGATCCTTTATGCTGTATCCAACTCCACAAATCCCTCTATAAACTATATCCATAGGATTGTGTTCAGAATACTCCCACAAACTCCCCACCAATCATGTATTGTCAAAATGTGTAATAGTGCTTCTACACAAATAATACAATGTTACCAAATGCACAAATTCTTCCCCCTCCCCCCAATTCCAAACATATTAATTAATTTTTATTCCTCACAAAAGTTTAAATCGAAATTTAAACAATTTATGACCTTTTGTAATCCCGTAATTTATTTAATCCATACTCGGCGGTCATTTTGGGGACATTATGGAGTAGATTAAGTGTCCCGAGGGTGCTTTTGTCCTTTCCATCCTTTTCAATATGTAAGCAACATTTCTATTCTTTTTTCCATTTGCATCGCAAATTTACGTCCTTTCCTTTCGAAACCACCCGAAAGAGCAAGAATTCCATTTTTTGCTTCCATTAATTCCAATTCCTCGAAAGCACGAGCAACCTTCCAGTGTTAATATACCACCAGTTTCAGATGGTTGCTATCTCCTTCCTTCGTAGCCTCCGTCTTTATAACTCAGCATTTTGTTTTCTTTGTAGGGTCCGTTGATCATATACATACAAAGAATGAGGAGAAATGTTTCTTTGTAGGGTCCGTTGATCATATACATACAAAGAATGAGGAGAAATGTTTCTTTGTAGGGTCCGTTGATCATATACAAAGAATGAGGAGAAATGTTTCTTTGTAGGGTCCGTTGATCATATACAAAGAATGAGGAGAAATGTTTCTTTGTCTGGCTATTTCAGATATCGCAGCTCTCTGTGAGTATCATCGATTCTGAAGCGAACCACAAACACCGATTTGCGGCCGCGTTTCGCAGAAGCAGGAAATGGAAACGTAGCTGAGAAACATAATTATTATAGAATCTTTGACAAAATAAGAACCATTATTATCCTTAGTCATTATCAATAGAATTAAAAAGAAAAGTAGAATTATAATTGCAGGCCGTCATACCCCTACTCCCCTCTCCCCAGTCTAAGGAGATGAGAGGATAGTGGGTCAGTGTAAACCGACTCTTCTCTAGTCTCCTTCCGCCCCTATCAAAGGTCAAGTGGCTTCGGAGAAATAAGATAAAACCTGGAAAGAGAGATAGAGAGGAAGAGAGAAAGTGGGGAAGAATAAGTGGTACTCATCCTTAAAGGAGGAACTTTGGCTTCACAATTGACCTTCGCTCTTTGGCCTGCCGCCCTACGGCTCTGGCAACGGGGTTTATTCTCTTTTTATAGAGACATCTAGTACCGATCTACTAGGACTTTTCCGTCTAGGAAAAAACAGCCCTACGACTCCCTCTCCCCTCGTGATTAGAGGTGGACACAGGCGAACTTGGTCCCCTCTCCTCTGCTAGGTGAGGCTGGGTCAAAATTCCTCTTCTAATGTTTACAATTGAAGAATTCGCTTCTCATATTTTTGCAAACGAAGAAAACACTCCTTTGAATTTGGTGGAGACAATATTTATTTTCTCGACGTTACGAGAAAATAAAATCTTCAAACGGATTCTCTTGTTTTTTCGCTCAAACGATAAAAGGCCTCCGGGCGAGAGAGGCTCGAATCATTTTCCCTTGATCTTTGGCGACTCGCAAATCTTTTTTAAAAGAAACAAAAATATTCGGAAAATCCCCCCTTAATTGAAATAAAGGGGAACGGATAAAGCGAGCCTCCCCCTTAGGGTTTTTACGCATTTTTATTTCTCGGTTATCCTTCTTTCATTCCCTTCTTTTATCTATTGAGTATCCCTGTTTCATTTCCTTTTTCTATCTATTGATTATCCTTCTTCCATTCACTTCTTTTATTAACTGACGCTAATTTACCAAATAATAACGTGAGAATGGTTTGATTTATCTCAGTTGCAGTGTTTATTCTTTCTCTCTCTCTCTCTCTCTCCACCTCTTTTTCTCTCTAACATAACATAACATAATTTCACGGATGACAAAAGCCACAAGGGCCCATCAAAGGTCATCCGAGTCAAACGGCCTCTTGTTTAAGGCACCCACACTCCCAGGAAAACTACATCGGATGTCAGACAGTATTGCCTTATTATACTTTTTCTTCTTCTTCAAATTTCGATTCAAACGAATTCCAACAAAGGAGGTTGGTGCATATCAACGCCACTATCAATCGGCTGGAGCAACTCGTTCGCTTTGTCTTTCTCCAAAGGCACAAGTCTCCAGCCCCCCCTGCCCCTGCCCCCTCCCCATCATGCAGCCCTACTATACACAACAGCACCCAATTGCTCATCATTAGACTCTTTCTAAAACTCGCCTTCACACAATCAATCCAACTTCACCGCAGTCTTCCACCCCCTCGCACACACACACACACACACACACACACACACACTCGTTTCTACTTCATAACACTCTCAGTCACACCGCCGTTCCAACCGGTTTTTACACCCTCTCCCTCTATCATACCTCTATACCCATTTCGAGACAGGGTATGAAGTTGGGTAGTCTAAAGTAGGGGGCTGCCCCTCTGGTTTTCTCCGACATTTTGGTTGGGAAAAGTCAGTTGGGTAAAGCCGGTTCGGGGAAAGACAGTGGTTAGGGAAAACCGGTTGATAAAACCAGTTGGGTAAAGCCGGTTCGGGGAAAGACAGTGGTTAGGGAAAACCGGTTGAGACAAGCCAGTTGGCTAAAGCCGGTTGGAGAAACCAGTTGGGTAATGCCGGCTGTGGAAGCCGGTTCGGAAAAGTGGGATGAGAAAAGCCAATTGGGTAAAGCCGGTTGGGAACGCCAGTTTTTAATGCCGGTTGGGGAAGCCGGTTCGAGAAAAGTAGGTTGTGAAAAGCCGGTTGGGAAAGCGGATTAGGAAAAGATGGTGGTTACGAAATGCCGGTTGCAAAAAGCCATTCGGGTAAAGCCGAGTGGAAAGGGTTGGTTGTGAAAACCGGTTAGGGACCCCAATTTGGAAAAAGGGGGTTGTAAAAAGCCGTCTGGAGAAGCCAGTTGGATATTACCGGCTGTGGAAGCCGGTTTGGGAAAAGTAGGTTGTGAAAAGCTGGTTGGGAAAGCGAATTAGGAAAAGATGGTAGTTACGAAAAGCCATTCGGGTAAAGCCGAGTGGGAAAAGTTGGTTGTGAAAGGCGGTTGTGAAAACCGTTTAGGGACCCCAGTTTGGCAAAGGATGGGTGTGAAAAGCCGGTTGGGAACACCGATTGGTAAAAGACGGGGCTTGAGATAGAGAGTCAAAGAGAGAAGTTAAAACTAGGAGATAACTATAGAAGTTCTTCTTATTGTAGGTCAGGTTAAGCAACATTGATTCAAGGTCAATTCTATAGGATGCGATGGGTAATTTGTCGCAAAACTTCAACATCGAAGAAAATAACACAAATATTTCATTTATTTTTACCAAAGCGACGGGTAAAAGGGTTAAAGGATTTTACCCTTCATTTTATTCAATGAAATCACCATCGGCCTCAATCACGGCCATGGAAGCGGTGGCGGATCTTCTTCCTCAGGCGTTCACGACGCTCCCCATTTAACTGGGTGGAGACCGCGGTGATCCTCCTCGACCTAAGCTCCACCTCCGTCATGCAGGGGCACTCGTTGGTCTCTCTTCCAATCACCTCACCCCCCACACATAATCGACAACCCGGAGGCGCTGGACTCTGGGGAGTTGGAAGTCCAGATGATCGCAGCCAGATTCATCCAACTCTGTCTCCTGATCCTGATCCTGTCCACAGTCCTCAGATGGACATCCGAGGAAATCATCAGATTGGAGCTCCCGTCCTGAATCACAAGCAACACAGTTTGCCTCTTCCAGCATTTGAGAGAAAGGAATTCAGCCATGTTATTGCCCCCTTCTCCTCCACATACGATGCACAACTGACTCTACTATGATAGTAAAAAAAGAGAACCGACGCCAGACAGCACAGACGCGTGGAATTCAGAGTTGCCAACGGCGACCATTTACCCGTCGCAACCTGCACGTAAGATTTTGATATAAGAAAGCAGACTTCCAACTCATCCTTCCCGGACACTTCACGGATCCTTAGTCTTCAACAGCGCACATGGCATTGATATTCTCGCTCCACCCCCCCACTCCCCGCGGGAAAATAAAAATAAATGTTACATTTTATTAATTATAAGGATAATTTGCAGGTAAAATCATTCCTAGCATTACTTGAACTATTCGTGAACGTTTGGAGTTTCGGTTCATTGGAGTCAAACGGCTCAGCTTCGAGTAAAGTCTCTCGTTTAGCCTCAGCATTGCTATCGTAATTCTGGCGCGATACAAATAGAGTGAAACATCTAGCCCCGCGGGGTGTGTGTGTGGGGGGGGGGGGCTCATTAAAGCTTTCGAAACCGGTATTCAGAAGAAGAGGAGGGGGGGGCAAGTGTTAGGAATCCACTTTGAGAACTTAACGCAACTTAATCCGAGAACGGTTTAAAGTTCTTCCCAAAAGGAAAATAGGTTTGTTTATAAGATTTTCTCACAGAATATTATATTTTATCTTAGGATTTTATTAATTCAGGGTTAGAGTATTTAGACCCAGCCAAGACTTCCAAATCCACTCGAGGTTAGTTTAGGAAATACGAGAATCTGTGGATGTGAGAAAAAAGGCTATGGATGAAGAGTTATTGTTTTAACATCTTCTGTAGCTGTAAGGCTAAATTTCAAAGTAATACAGAGCGGACATAAAATGAGGTCTTATTTTAATGAAAACGGTTCATTTGGGGTCTTGAAGACCTTTAAGATGAATCCTCAGAGGCGTTGAATCTGGTGAATCGAAGGAAAGAAGAAGAATGAAATAAGAAATAAGTTTAAAAGTATATTTAAAAAAGGACTAGAAGATAAGACGATACAGAGACTAGTGAACAGATTGAAACGATCGGATTCTGTGCATATTGAAATACTGAAATTCTAAAATACTAAAATTCTGATATTCTGAGATTATGAAATTCTGAAATCCTGACATTTAAGTATCGTACAAAGAGATGTCATTTGCAGGTTTTCCAGGATTTACGTTTTATTTTTTCCTTTAATGACTGCAGAATGTGTTGAGTCGCTAAAATGAGTTCATATATAATCGTAACGTCCTATTAACATCTTAATCATTTATGTAAACACTAGAATAAGAATTTACAGTCAGGCTTCGATTCATTTTAGAAACACTTTAAATCTTCTGTGCGATTTAGGCTTTATCAAAGGTCTTTTATTATGTGGAACGACGTAAAAAAGTATTTTTAAAGTCAAGTTTTACTACATATGAAGCTTTGGCCTAGTCGAACATTGTGATTATTTCATGAAAAAAATCGAGCAAATTAGTTAACCTTCATAGTCCACATCTAAAGCGTCTTGTGGGTTATTTATTAACCCTTTCAGTGTTTCCTGTGACACGTTCGAGAGGCATATGTTGTACTTGAAATGCTTTTCAAGTAAAGAAATGTAACTCTTGTGAACGCCTGAATGATAAAAAATGAAAACTTTTCATCATTTATTGTCTCCATTATATGGGAAAACGTGTGTGGAGACGCCTCTAATTTGCCTTGAACAGTAAAAGGTTTAAGTTATTTTTCTCCAAATGAACCACGGATATATTTATATTATTCAACTCGAAGAATTCCCTGACGACTGAAGTAAGAGAAATAAGCTAAAAGTTTACAGAATCAGTTTTTATGATTATTGTGGAAATTGGCGTTATATTTGCCTCCTTACACATTTCGGAACAATGGAAATGGATTTTTAAAGGATGTTCAACACGATTTTAGCAGTTTTCTTCCTAGTTGGATTAAATGGATTTTTATTGGAACCTGGCGTTTTGGGAATGTTCCATTTTTACATATAAAAATTAATTTCATTTTCGGTTATGCCAATTTTTGAGGAGTAGGTAGGTATAAAATAATAATAGTTAATTTCCTTTTGAAATTTTCTCTTTAAATCCAGGAGTAATTTGAATGAAATCGATGTTGCTGCTTTGAATTCTTTAATTAAGACACCTTCTTCGAATTTCTGGCTCGTCTGTCGCCTGGAATTCGTGGAAAACTTAATGTGTGAACCCGCAACGGTGTATGTCTTCTCCGCTCCCCTTTGAATTGGCTATAAATACTCGTTCGCAAGATGTCATAAAATATAATTCTCTGAAGCTGTCATTTGTATTTTACAAAAGCTTATGTTACCAAAATAAAACGTTCATTTCCTGTTCAAATCAACACAAAAACTAAAGTACAAAAGAAAATAAACTAATATTCAAACTGATATCAACTTTACTAATAATAACTTTACGCAAGAAGATTTTCCAGTCAATGGCAGCAGAACTCTGAACTGGTACGGATCGCAATTTAGGCCATACTATGATGAAGACCCTGAAA
This sequence comes from Ceratothoa steindachneri, assembly GCA_963969495.1. Classification (NCBI taxonomy): domain Eukaryota; kingdom Metazoa; phylum Arthropoda; class Malacostraca; order Isopoda; family Cymothoidae; genus Ceratothoa; species Ceratothoa steindachneri. The sequence continues at coordinate 3,350,014 of OZ018318.1, forward strand.
GTAAGCAAAATGGTATTGGCGCAGTGAAAGTAAAACGGATTATTTGTGATATAACTCTACAATATAAGATATTCCTAATACGGCATGACAACGATAATAATTATAATACTATCATACCAGCATTGGATTGGGTAACATCATAAATTCCGCCTATATATCATAAGCCTTATGACGCTGAACTGGCAACCAGATTAATTGTAAACAGCGAAGTTTCGTAAAAAAACAATATCATATTTCTCGAAACAGTTTGATTAAGTAAATAAATGTTGCTTTAAAAGACGCTTAAGCGCATTAAAGGCATAAAGTTGATATGATATGAGAGACCATCCTGAATACGAATATACCCATATACAGGGTCACACCTCAAAAACGGGACCCAACTTTCGATAGGCCTCATTTATTAATTTTCTCCAAGGATTGAATGAAACTTTGGTGATAACTAGTTTATTGTGTTTAAAAACATCATATCAAAACATGAGAGTCTGTGCATTTCTTGAGGCGCAGCATAAAGTTGTCCATGATGTCCTTAAAACCGACCGACTAATGACTCTGATCTCCTCCCTGATGGCTTCCTTGAGTTCATAACATAACATAACATAATTTCACGGATGACAAAAGCCACAAGGGCCTATCAAAGGTCATCCGCCTCCGTCAAAACCCACCCACAAAAAGCACCATCACCAGGAGAAGACAAAATCAAAGTCCCACACAATATAATATACCAGATGACAAAAGCCACAAGGGCCCATCATAGGTCATCCGAGTCAAACGGCCTCTTTTTTAAGGCACCCAAACTCCCAGGAAAACTACATCCAGAGGATTGCGTCCAGAAACAAGGGTATCACCAATCAAAGCTTGTCAAGAAGGAAATCATGCAGCTATAGATATATACAAACAATATTAATATATACAAAACTTAGGAACCATCACAACCCTCCCTCCCCATAAACTCATCCAACCTACTCTTAAATACATTTAAATTTGGACTACCTACTACCCTCCGCGGCAATTTGTACCAGAAGTCTACCACTCTATTGGTAAAAAAATATTTTCTTAAATCCAACCTACACCCTTGTTTTTTAATTTTCAAATGGTGACCTCTAGTCCGATTTCCATCATCTAACTCAAGAAACTTGCTAACATCCAATTTATCTATCCTAGAAAAAATTTTAAAGACCTCAATCATATCCCCTCTCACACACCTCCTTTCGAACGAGAACATATTTAATACCCTCAGTCTATCTATATATTCAAGGTGCCCCAGGGAAGGAATAATGTTTGTTGCCCTCCGTTGCACTGACTCGAGAAGGTTAATATCGTGTCTAAAATGTGGCGGCCATGCATGTATACAGTACTCTAGATGTGGCCTAACATAAGAGTTATAGAGTTTAAGAATAACCTCCTTACTTTTGTAACTGGCATTTCTCTTAATGAAACCCAGCACTCTATTTGCCCTATTTCTTGCTTTAATACACTGCTTAGAAAACCTTAATGACTTATCTATTACTACTCCTAGATCTTTCTCATCCTCTACTGAGCTCAGCCAATGCCCATCTATTTGATAGTTAAATTCTCTATTATCTTTTCCCATGTTAATAACTTTCCACTTATCAAGGTTGAAAGAAGGTTTGATAGAAGGTTTTGTAGAAGATTTTGATAGAAGGTTTTGTAGAAGGTTTTGATAGAAGGTTGTGTAGAATATTTTGATAGAAGGTTTTGATATAAGGTTTTGATAGAAGGTTGTGTAGAAGATTTTGATATAAGGTTTTGATAGAAGGTTGTGTAGAAGATTTTGATAGAAGGTTTTGTAGAAGATTTTAACATAACATAACATAACATAATTTCACGGATGACAAAAGCCACAAGGGCCTATCAAAGGTCATCCGCCTCCGTCAAAACCCACCCACAAAAAGCACCATCACCAGAGGAAGACAAAATCAAAGTCCCACACAATATAATATACCAGATGACAAAATCCACAAGGGCCCATCATAGGTCATCCGAGTCAAACGGCCTCTTTTTTAAGGCACCCAAACTCCCAGGAAAACTACATCCAGAGGATTGCGTCCAGAAACAAGGGTATCACCAATCAAAGCTTGTCAAGAAGGAAATCATGCAGCTATAGATATATACAAACAATATTAATATATACAAAACTTAGGAACCATCATAACCCTCCCTCCCCATAAACTCATCCAACCTACTCTTAAATACATTTAAATTTGGACTACCTACTACCCTCCGCGGCAATTTGTACCAGAAGTCTACCACTCTATTGGTAAAAAAATATTTTCTTAAATCCAACCTACACCCTTGCTTTTTAATTTTCAAGTGGTGACCTCTAGTCCGATTTCCATCATCTAACTCAAGAAACTTGCTAACATCCAATTTATCGATCCGAGAAAAAATTTTAAAGACCTCAATCATATCCCCTCTCACACACCTCCTTTCGAACGAGAACATATTTAATACCCTCAGTCTATCTATATATTCAAGGTGCCTCAGGGAAGGAATAATGTTTGTTGCCCTCCGTTGCACTGACTCGAGAAGGTTAATATCGTGTCTAAAATGTGGCGGCCATGCATGTATACAGTACTCTAGATGTGGCCTAACATAAGAGTTATAGAGTTTAAGAATAACCTCCTTACTTTTGTAACTGGCATTTCTATTAATGAAACCCAGCACTCTATTTGCCCTATTTCTTGCTTTAATACACTGCTTAGAAAACCTTAATGACTTATCTATTACTACTCCTAGAACTTTCTCATCCTCTACTGAGCTCAGCCAATGCCCATCCATTTGACAGTTAAATTCTCTATTATCTTTTCCCATGTTAATAACTTTCCACTTATCAAGGTTGAAAGAAGGTTTGATAGAAGGTTTTGTAGAAGATTTTGATAGAAGGTTTTGTAGAAGATTTTGATGGAAGATTTTGATAGAAGGTTTTGATAGAAGATTTTGATAGAAGGTTTCTACCACCGGATTTAAAGATCAGCGCGAATTTAAGGCAGGAAGGGTCTCCACGATGTGATCAGGATTCATTAAAGGTGGATTTTGGGAGGAGTCGTAGCAGCGTTAAATTTATCAATGGATTTGGGGACAGAATTTAGAAGAGGCAGAGTAAAATAAGATGACTTCAATGAGATTAGAGGAATCTTAATCAGCCCTTTGATTTGATTGGGTCGAACGGCAGCTCAAAGAGTGGAGCATTTCGGCGTTAAATTCCTCTGACCAAAATTCAAGGTCAGATATTAGGTCGAGATTACAGGCACGGAGCACAAGGTCATCTTCCTGTAGTGTCATTCGTCCCTCGTATCGCAGACGTAATCCTCTTCCCGGATAATGAAATGTACCTAAAGATCAGAATAACAATCACTCGTGAGCCCAAATATTAAATTTTTAAAATTGTACATTACAAAGTACTCCGTAAAAGAACGAGTGTAAAGGAGAGTACAAATGCTACCACAATTTGTGATCTCTTGAATCATGGTCTAATGCACCTTTCCTTACATTAATGATTAAAGTAATCCGAGTCACTCTAACGACGTCTGCATTTCAATCATTAATGTCACCCAATTCTTTTGTGGCAGTTTTGTACTTGAGGAAAAGAAGAGGTTTTTTTCATTCGTTACTCTTAGGTCTTTAGTAAACCAGGATCGAGAATTTAGAGGAAGCGAAATTTATTCTTATATTAAAGATATCACAGTTAATAAATAAAATGTTAAAATTAATTAGTATTTGGAAACAAAATTCGAAAGAATATATAAAAAAGAAACAATAAAATTTTAAAAACTATTTAAAAATAGTTAAGTGGGTGAAATAAAAAGAAAAATGGTAAAACCGTAGTCCATAGAAATTAGCGCATCCGTAGCGCGTAATCTATTAAAAGCCTAGTCCATACAATTAATTAGGGGATTCTATTTGTAATTTAATCCCTTTAAAGTCAAAGCAATCGTGAGTTAAAGGAAAAATCTATAAAATGCGTTAATTTAATAATAAAAGGAGTTATAAGTTCGAAGTTCAAGTTCGAAAATGATAAAGGAGTGTGTGTCATCTGTACGGAATTTGTTTCCGCTTTTAAATAGTACAACTTGAAGCGTCATTATGAAAAGAAACATGCCAATATGTATGCAAGTTGTCAGAGGAACAAAAGAAAAAGAAATATACTGAAATGGAAAATGCTTTAAGGAAGTAAAAAGTAAATTTTACAAGTATTTAAAAAAAAGATATTCAACTTAACAAAGTAAGTCACATGATTAGTTATAATATTACCAATCGTAACTTCCTTTTCTGATGGCGAATTTAGTAAGTAATGCCTTTGTAACAGTTCAGTGTTAATTTGTTAAGAAAAAAATATATCCGTTTGAAAAATTATGTCCCTCTCGTCGTACTGTTGTGAGGCGAATCGCAGAAACTGCAGATAATTTTCAAGGACAATTAAAAAATCGAGCAAGTAATTTTGATTTCTTCTCTTTGGCCATTTATGACAGTTGTGACATCAAAGACACTGCGCAGCATTTGTTTTTTTATTAGAAGTTTTGCAAACTTGAATTTAGATTGGAGAAATCGTGAGCATTATTACCGAGGTGTGTCCAAATCTCACAAGAAAAATAAAGGCTTACTGCGAAGAATTAAAGATCAATTGTATGAAATAATTCCAGGTCAAATCGTTAAATTCACTTGCAATCTCTTTGTGTAAATATTCTCTAATTGGATCATGTTATTAAGCTAGTCATAGAAATAGTAAGAAATAGTAAACTATATAAGATCAAGAGGATTGAACCATAGAGATTTCATAAATTTTCACAATGAACTTGCATCAGAACATACTGATGTTACTTTTCATAGTAATACAAGATGGATAAATTGAGGCAAGGCTTTGAAAAGTGCTGGGGAGCGAAGAGGGGAGATTGATCTATCTTTAGATATTAAACACAAATTAGATTACCCGCAGTTAAAAGGTAAGGATTGGATAGCAGATTTAGCTTTTGGGGTTGATATTGTATTTTATTTATGTGATCTCATTGCAAATGGTTGAAGATCCTGTGGAAAATACTGGAAAATATAGTTCCCAGTTTGAGAATTTACATATTGAATTTTCTAGAAGTTTTAATGATTTCTTTTTGTCCTTAGAAGGTGACTTTGACCTTTTAACTGACCCACTTAATGATGATGTTAATGAAGCTTCCCCTGATCCTCAGCTTGAACTGATCAAGCTTGCAAGTAATTTGCATCAATCAAATGCTCATAAGAATTCTCATATCATTAAATTTTATTTCTCATTCAATGATCAAGGATTTGTTAATCTAGAGCTGTTTGCCCCCCCCCCTCCTCCCCATAATTACTCGTTCATTTTGGGTCGACGCACATTTGCGAGTCAACTTCCTCCATCACGAAGAATGTCAAATCTAAGTTAAGAAATTCACTGACGAATTTGAATCTTTTTTAAGAATTTTGATTTCTGAAAAAGATCTCGATTTAAAATCTTTAGCAGCACTCAAGCAAAAGCACATCTCTCAATAAAGACTATAATTAGTGTTCTCTACATCATAATTAGACGCTCCAAGTAATTAAATAAATGTAAGAAATCTAATATTCGTAAAAAGTATTTATTCTTTTAGTTTACATTTGTTATTTCGACGACACTTTTTATGCTTTTATTAAGTATGGCCCTCGACCTTTCACCAAAGTCAAAAGGGGCCCTCTAGGGGAAGGTCTTTATAGCGGCGGTGAGGGGGAGGGGGGTCCTGAACATAGGAAGGGGTACATAAGATGGTTAGTGAATACAGGAAGGGAACTGATAGCGGTGGAGTGATTTGTTATGCGTATGATGGTTCTTGTTGAGCTACTTACCCTCGCGGGGGTATCAGCGTTTCTGCCTAATGGGCGGCCATCTCGTGAGGCCGTTGAAATATCTGACTCCATACTCACTGGGATCAAATCTCTGCCTAGACTTCATAAATCTAACGCCATATACACTATGCTAACGGGATCTCCAAATAATGAAGTCGGTCTTCCACTCAGTATCGAGTTCCTTGTATGTGCAAATACAGACTCAGTTCATCGGGAAAACTTTGCCCTGGTGACCTCTTCGGGAATGACTGGCGTCCCTCTTCGGTCCAAATACAATGATGACATTTTGAGGACAACACACGTTTTGCTGACTTATGTTTTGTGGTTGTTTTTAATTAATTTTGACGTGCTGATTTCAAATATGGCATCCTTCTTTTTGTAACACATCAGGTTTTCATTCTACAGCATATTCCTATTTTATGACGTACTGCCTGTATTTACTCGGTAAGGATAGTTTCTTAGTGTTATAGCTTCAAACCATAACTCAAATGTCGACAAAATTTGAAAGGATAAATGCATTATAAGATAACAATCACCTATTAATAAATACATACAGGTTATTTTTCTAATATAATGGAGAAAACACAAGCAATCGTGCACATACCTATACATTCACGGAAGAAATCTTCGTTTGCGAGACTGTCTGGAGTGTTTGATGTCTACACAGTCTCGTTGAATAGTCCAATAGTAGTCTGCCGTAATGTTTGTGTTCCATCGGCCTTGATATCTCTCCTACATAATCTTGATATCTTGATGAAAACGCTCTCCGTGTTCATCACTCACGTTGCCAAGATTAGCAGGAAATTCATCAAGATGGCTCTTGAGGAAATGAACCTTTATGCTCATGTTGCAGGCTAAACGATGAAAGCTATCAAGGAATGTCTTTACCAAATCCTTGTAGTTAGCAACCTTTTGTTCCCAATAAATCCTTTCACAACAGCCACAAATGAATCCCATGTTCCTTTTTCTATGTCAGTCATCGAACTCGAGAAGTTTGGGGTTTCCATTAACTTTCTGATTTGTGGCCCATCAAAAACTCCAGCCTTTATTTTATCATAACTTAAGCCAGAAATATTGTACATATGAATTTGAAACAGTCACCCTCCACATTAAGAGCTTTCACGAATTGTTTCATCAGCCCTAGTTTAATATGAAGGGGTGGGAAGATGATTTTCTCTCTTTCAACAATTGGATGGTTTATAGTATTTTTCTCCCCAACAGTCACACTTTCTCTAACTGGCCAGAGTTTCTGTTCCCAATGTTTGTCCTTGGCTCGGCTGTCCAATAAACACAGGAAACACGGATATTTCGTATAGCCTCCTTGTTGCCCAAGTAAACAAATTACCATTTTCAGATCCACACATATGATCCATTTGTGTTCATCATATTTGAGTAAATCTAATACAGATCTTATGTGTTCATGCTTCTCTTTAAGTGCATGAACAAGTTTTAATTATGGAGTAACACACATTTTAGACTCTTCTTTGAACTATCTATAAAAAGTCTCCATTCACTTGGATCATACTCTGAAACATCCATCACGTTTAACAGTCCCGCCACGTCACAACAGTAAACCAAATCTTTTCAGTTTTAAAGCATACCAAGAGATCTCTCTCCCTGTTCAGATAAAAAGTTACATTTGTTTTTCCTGCGACAAATTCTTTTATTTAAGTCTAGATACTGCTAACTCTTTTGACAGAACTAGGTCCCTAACTAAATCATTCAGTTCTAATTGGCTGAAGTTTCCACGTTCTTGGGTCGATGTATGTACAAAGTCTGGATCACTGTCAAGTTCATTGCTTACATCAGATTCACGTATATCAATTACATTGTTCAGTGAAGGAAGTTCCTTGAATACAGGTACTGGAATTTCATCTGAATAAGGCACTGGACGAATTGCTGAATCAAGATTTGGGTAACCTCTTTTATGTCGCGTCTTCTTTCTATAACCAGAAGTCTTTGTGAGACAAAAGTAGCGATCGTTTACATGGTGTTTTGACTCTCACCATACCATAGGAATACCAAATCCTAGTTGTTTTCTTGTGCCCCTTGTCCATTGGCGTAGGTTTTCGACACAAGATTAACGAACATTGTGCGGGGCCCACGGTTTATCCTGATCACCTAATTTAATCTTAAATTAAGCCAAGTATGCTCTTTTCACACAGATACTGATGTTCATTCTTTGAGTTGGTGCAGTAAAACAACCACATATATAGCAAAACGAGTCAGGAGAATTCAAATATTTCCTTCGTAATGAGGCCATACTACTGAATGTTATTTCATAAAACAAATTTGAAAAAAACACAAAATTATATTATACACAATTGTTTTATATATCTAGATGTGCATAAAGAGAAGGCTAAATACATCGATAAAATAAAATTAGAAGAATTCCAAACGCCTCCACTCCCGTTCACTTGGTCGTAAGATAGCCTGCTACTATGAGTGGGACCTATCTGGACCAGTCCCTAAATAAAAAAACTTGACGTGATGGGAGAAAACTATTGCCATTTCTAAACTCAGTGACCCCGAATTTCCCAAGAACAGGTCTCAAACTTAAGTCAGTAGAAAAAAAGTTAAAATTGGTTGACCAGTGTTATCTTTAGTAGTAGTATTGTATTAGTTTCAGCAACAACCGCAACAGGCCTTGTGTTAGCATGGATGAGGTGAACACAATTGTTCTTCATTTATTGCTTCTAAATGACCCGCATTGCCTCCGGTTGCCAGAAAAATACGATACGAAAATTCGACCAAATATTGTTTAAGTTCGACATCTGACAAATAGAACCAACGATCCATTTAGTCTCAGTGTTTTCCTAAAACGTTCATAAAAACAATGTTATGAAAGGGTTTCCTTCTCCCTTATCCATGTTTTCTCATTCAATACCTTCACTACACCATTCATAGGTATCGATTTAAAATACGGTATCTTAAATCAATTTTGAAGAAGATCAAAATGGGTGAGCTGTTTACCTAAGTTTGAGTTAGAAATACAGATTGCTACCGGAAAAGAGAGAATAATATTATTACGAAGAGGTGTTCCGTTTGTGTGTATTTACGAGGTCAATGGTAAGGTGTATGGACGCTGTCTTTACTTGCTTGGTAGTGTGTGCGGGCAATTGTCAAGACTTGGGTGACAAAGGAGTTGACCAAGAATGTGATTGTTTCTGCTTGTAGATGGCGTGTTTATTGAGGCGATCTTCTCTAAGGGAAAGAGTTTCCAAGCTGATTGAGACTCTTTACTAATGATGCTAATACCTTCATAAGGAGCGAGTGGAGCTAGTGATCGGTAGTTTACTTGTGTCTTATATTTGCCTGCTGTATTGCGTGTGTGGCGAAAAACGAGTCTTTATAGCAGGAGATTTTTTTTTACCGCCCATGTGACGACTTACACCAATGGTGTACATAAGTCGCCTTATAGCGGAAGAGATTAGGTTGTTCGTTATGTTGTGTTATTGTATGTCTATTGCTCTTCTAACTATGGGATAGATAATTCGAGAATGTGATATAGCTAATATGATGCGGTTAGTTATGTTTAGGATCATCTATGTCGTTGTAGTGGAGCTATGTCATGTATTTTTCTGAATGTGTCGGTACCTTGGGGTATCATATCATTGTGAGTTTCTATAGTAATCATGGCTACTGAGGTAAGTATCAATATATCCTTTTCGTTCACAAAATGACCAATATCCTCTCTATTGACAGACCGCGCATTCGGACGGCATCCTCACGCGTCAGTTTAATGATCCTACACTTGGCCATCGCTGACCTTCTTGTTACCTTCCTATTAATGCCACTCGAGGTAAGTAGAATCTCGAGAAATCCTCAAACTAATGTATATTCTCTTATCCTTTACAACTCAAGGATGTAAGTGGAATCTCAAGGAATAATTAAACGATTGTATGTATATCCTCTTCTTTTCACTTTTGATGGAGATTCGAGAGACAGAAAAAGATTTACCCATAAAAATATCATAAGGCCAATCTGGTGCTATACTTTGCTATTATTAATTTTTCTTTGCTATTATTAATTGTTCTTTAATATTACTAATTGTTCCTCTGTTTTACCTGACCAGACACACTGCATCCATGTAGGGTATGGGTACGACTGACAAAATTCTTGCCGTGTGCTGGTATAAAGTTCATAACAAGGACAAATTTTATCCCCAAATTATCTTCTCTAGATGAGTGTAGCTTTTATTACAACTGTCCATTTTTACTCTTTTGTATGGCTTATACATCGTCCATAGACGTTATTTCAAAGAAATAGTAATTTTTTTATTGCTTTCTAGCATCAGCAGAGGTCGGTTCCTTTTGAATTTTAAATAAAGAGTAAAGAGACATATTACATGTGTTTTCTTTATGCAAAATTTTAGGCTCCAAAGGCCTTCATACGAAACCACTTAGATTTTGAAAGTGAAAAAGGCACACTACAACTGGCCCCAAATCCCGCTTTTATGCAGCTGTAGAGAGAGGGATAGAAAACAACTCGTTGGATTATGGAAGAATGCATGAAACAGTCAATGTTAATCGTATTAATCCGGTACGAAATATGGAGGCAAAGAGGATGTGAGAAAGAAAGAGAGAAAAACTAAGTGGTGAATTCAGAGGAAATTATTAGGGATACAAATCAAACCATAATTTTCTAGCAATCTAAGAGATTTATGAAGAAGAAATACAACCACTGTATGTAGTAGGTATAAATGCAAGAAAGACTTGTAAGGTATAAAATAAAAAGGGAAGGAAGAAATTTAATAAAAGTAAGACAATAGAAAATTGCACTAAATATAAAAGCTCGTAGGAGATAAGGACGCGATTGCGGAAAAGAGGAAAAATATAGGGGAAATAAAAGAGAAAATCCGATCACAAATATAAAAGTAGAGACGAAGAAATAAACCAACGAGATATAAAATATGTATATCTACAGCCTAATACAAAAGAAAGGTATAAGAGACCAAACCAAGGTCTAGATAATACAGTGGCCTGAAACTTTATCTTCTCTTAATATCTTTTTTGTCTTCTACCATCTCAATTTTGTACTTACTAATAGTAAGAAAGAAAAAAATAAGTATACAGCACAGGTATTATCTGTGATTAGCCAAATTAAAATTCAAAATAATATTATTGTCAACAAAACGAGCAATGGAATGGACGGGCAATACTAATCAGGTGGGTTGCAGAATTGAATTTGTTGGACAAACGGGATTTGAAGGAATTGACTCGGACCGAAATTTCCTTTGGTCTGATTAAAATTAGGGATTTAACAGGTGAGTGGTGCTGCTTCAACTATTTTTTTTATGCTTGAATCACATCAAAAGAGTAGTTCTGATATATCGAAGTCAATGGAGTGGTTTAAGATTATTGAGTGGTTTGCAACGCTTGCCAGTTCATTTTCAGAGTGAAGTTCACAACGGTGTTCGTCGATGCATTGGAGAGTGAGCACCCCGTTTCACTGATGTCAAAATCTGGGCAACGACCAAATGGGGTAATAAATAACCCTGGGTCGGTGGGGGACAGATTTTGGAGTTTATGACGCAGAAATCGTTAAAAAATGAGGCACAGTGAATGCGATCTCGGAGGTTTTTACAAATTCTTTGATGCTTTTTAATTTTCAAGAAAAGTGTAGCGAAAAATATCGCTGAGTGGAGGATTTGTGGCCTTTCTTAATTAGAGAAAAAAATGTTAATCGAGATTTAAGGTGGCAGGATTTAATTAACCAGGTGGGATAATGTACAAGTATGAACATATGAGTTAAGTGATTTAATACACCTTAAAGAAGAATAGGATCACAAATCATGCATGCTCGTATAAAAAGTGCATGGAGAATCCTACCTCGTTCTATGACCCGTCCACAAATCAAGGGGTTCTCAAATCACTCTTAATTTGCCTTGACACAGAAAATTCCTTTGATTTATATTGATTTGTTTCTTTCTCAAATTTAAAAGTTGGTATAGAAGCGCGAACTCAATCGCCTCTTTCTATTGATGATGTTAGCCAGTCACTTCTTTCTGAAAACTGTTTCATATATATATATATATATATATATATATATATATATATATGTGATAGAACGAGTTGAGGCCGCGTTAATTTCAACCACTATCACATGTTATTTTACACCACGATGCTTCCCACGTGCATCTTCGCTTTGAAGCTTGGCGCATTATCGCAGCCACCTGAGTCAATGTTTAAACAAGGAGGTTTATCATCCCCCCTTCCGCACGCCCCATCCGCCGATCACGCCAGATTGAGTTAGGCTTATGGGCAGATAAGGCTTGTTCTCAGGCTCGGCTGTGCATTCCCTCGAAGCTCCCACTCCATTGTCCCCCACGCCAAGGAGATGTCTCGACTATTTAGATGGAAACTTTACCAATAAGATCAGATTGGAGATCTAGATTTTCGTCACAAAACATCACCACGACCCTCTCTCACCTTGTGCGCCAAGGGACCTCGACCTCGAGATTCACCATAACTTGTCCAGAAGAAGGACAATATCCCTTGAGTGCCAAGGTTCGAGCCTTCGTGGAACCGAGTCCACAAGGCTTCCCCTGTTGCTCTGAAAGAGAACAACGTTAGACCGCCTATTGTTCGTTCGAGCCCGTTGACAAGAAACGGTTCTCACCCTCCCCCTGTTGTTCAGAAGAGAACAACGTAGAACAGCCATTGTTCGTTTGAGCCCGTTCGCCAAGAAACGGTTCTCACCCTTCCCCTGTTGTTCAGCAAGAGAACAACGTTAGAACAGCCATTGTTCTTGAGCCTGTAGACAAGAGACGGTTCTCACCCCCCCATTGTTGTTCAGAAGAGAACAACGTAGAACAGCCATTGTTCTTCAAGCCGTTCGTCAAAGAAACGGTTCTCATTCCCAAGACGCCACGTCAGGATCATTTAATTCCCCCCCCCCATCCTTCGGCTGCAACTCGCCAGCGGACCGAAAATTCCTTCACGCCGCCTTCCTCTACACAACAAGTATAAATTACATAAGCCGAACGTTACCTTTGAGTATTTAACCCTTTTGTTAATTCTATCCTGTGCTTTAAATGGTTTAGCGAACCATCCCATCTCTTTAACTTTATATTTGTTTTACCTTTTTAAATCTTTTAATCCTCGGATTAGCTCGAGTCCCCACGACCCTTTCCATTCTCTGTTTATGTCAATATTTTCCACTTCTTAAGCATATCGAAGATACATAATATCGGCCAGCCAGACATCCACGCACTCTAAAGATAATTTAAGAAGTTCCCTCAACGAATAGTTATATATGGTATATCGTTGAGAGTCCATTCTACGACAATATATATATATATATATATATATATATATATATATATATATATATATATATATATATATATATATATATATATATACATATATATATATATATATATATATATATATATATATATATATATGTATATATATATATATATATATATATATATATATATATATATATATATATATATATATATATATATATATATATATATATATATATATATATACAGGGTGGAGCAGAAAGATTGCCTTGATTTCAAAGTTTAATAAAAAACAAACATATGAAGATACAAGAAAAAACTTCGTATTTTTATGAAGTATATTAAATGCCATTTTGTTTTTTTCAGGTAGTACCCACCATGGCCTAGAGTGGAGAGCATCGTGCATTTGTTGTGGAAGAGTTTTTAAGAAAGTTGAGTCTATCGTAACGACGCAACGTTCCTTCCGAAGACACTTTGCCCTTCGTCGTCATGATCTCGAACCGGATGGAAAAACAATTCGTCGGTGGGTTTCTGACTTTAGACAAACATCATCGACTTTAAACAAGAAAAGTCCTGGCCGTCCTAGGACCGCTACATGGCCAGAAAATGTTGCAGCTGTGACAGCTTCAATACAGCAGTCTCCCAGACGTTCCGCACGGAAACACTCATCTGCCTTACACATGTCCGTTCGAAGGGTTCGCAGAATCTTACACAGGTCAACCATCCCTATCTATTTAAAAAATGCGTCCCTACAAGATGGTGGTTGTACAGTTGCTAAGCGAGAGCGATTATGAAACTCGCACAACTTTTTGTCGGGACATTCTCCAGACCATCCTCCCAACAACTATTTTGATCTGCAGTGATGACGAGCACTTCCATTTATCGGGGATGGTTAATAAACAGAAATTTCGATACTGGTCAGTGAATAACCCTCGTGAACTCCACGAACGACCACTCTACAGTGTGGTGTGAAGGTTACTATCTAGTGTGCCATGGGTGTTTTCGGCGTGTGGGGTCCTTATTTTTCGAAGAAAAAGGTGTTACATTAACTGTTACATCGGACCATTATTGTGAACTCCTCGAAAGGTTTATCCATCCTAAAGTCGTCCAGTTATTCGCCGCTCATAATTCGGATGATGTATGGTTCCAACAAGATGGTGCCACATCGCATACGTCTCGACGTTCACTCGGAGTCCTCCGTGACATGTTTCTGGGACATCTTGTTTCTCTGCGAGGCGATATTGGGTGGCCCCCACGTTTCTCGGATATAACCCCTTTTTATTTTTTTCTATGAGGGCACCTCATAGAAAACTTCCAATGTAATTAATGAATTCACCTGTCTGCATGAAGATTGCAAGCTTCAAAATTCAAATAAATACATTAGAATAACAACCACATCCCTATCTCGTAGACTCACCATGCATCTCCAAAACGGCGCCATCAAGAACCACTACATGTAACATGGAATTTAACTAACACGAGAACTTTAGCACAAAACACCATTATCAAAAGGAGAAGTGACCACATACGCCTTCATATCCTGGAAGCGATCCTTAAATTGAAGATAAACCGAAGATTAATGCCCAAATGACCGCCACCCAGCGAACCTTAAAACTCTTTACGGATTAACGGTAAATAATGACCGAACTCCCATTCCCAAATGTACCTTTTCTAACTACTTCCTGTCAACCAAATTCCCCATTCGTTTCATTAACTAAATTATCTTTAGTATATAAATGTAATACCTTTAAATGTTTAACCAGTGTAAAATTAATTGGCTCCGAAGATGGTCAAACGTGACCGAAAGCTCAGCTCGATAAAATAAACCATGAATATCAGAACATTTATCTATAACCTTTCGCAAGACGAAGAAGGAATAATAGGGAAATTAGAAAAGCAAAGAGAGAAGCTTATCAAGGTTCAACTAGACCTGGTCTTTAATAAAACATGCATAAAAGAAAAACTCCTACCTAAATTTACAAATATATATATATATATATATATATATATATATATATATATATATATATATATATATATATATATATATATATATATACTGTGAACTACCAAACAAACAATGGTGCAATCACTTTTAACAACAAGAATAATTGTTCAAAATGAAGCAGGAATGCAAATTAATTAGAACAATTCAACATGAAGCCCCTTTCACAGGGGGACAAAGAAACCCTGCTTCCATCCAAGTGACTTTGAACAGAACACATTAGGGAGATACCCATCCTAAACCAACACTATCTATTTAAAAAATATATATAAACCAATTAGGGTATTTACACCCGAAAACTTTGCAAGAGCAGTACATAAATAAAGTGCTAAGGCCAGGGGAGTGAAAATAGAGCAAGAGGAAACACAGAAATGAATATTAGGGAAGGATCTTTGGACTTAGGGAGAGGAGTAGTTCTTAATTCTTGTAGTGAGAGAAAGAGTTTATGGAGTGATTGTGGCGGGGGTCACCAGTTCCCAGTTGGAACAATATTCCTTCTCTGCTACATGATTCGAGTTAGTTCTTGAGGGTGTCCACCAAATAAGTTCGTAGTTAGATTTTACAAACAACTTGACGAAAAATAACTTTATTTTGAACTTGAGATTTAAGGATGAATTGTAAATCCTATCCACTGAAGGGGATAAATCACAATGACTAAGAAGAAGTGATTTGATCAACTGTGTGGATAATGCAAGTAATCAGAGTAATGTGTATAATGAGAAAATGAGTCCTTGTTTTATATGTGTTGAGAAAGTGGGAGTGACTAATGGGGTTTCTGGAGGGGTGAGCTTTTGTTTTAAGTCAATGTTTGCTCGAGAGAGAGAAAGAGAGTTAAAGTGTGTGTAACAAGGAGTATCAAGGTAAAGACGGACCCTAGTAGACCTTGCGATCCATTCAAAGAATGTACCTTTGAGTGAACACTTGAGCAGGCGCAGTCCTCTAAAGCGTCAGACTGACGCTCTAGAAGAGCACTCACGCCACGCTTCAAGTCTCCAAATGGCTATTTTTCAAGACTTTGTCTAGTCTCAACTTGAACTGTTCAACAGAGTCTCTGTTGACAACTTCCACTGGAAGTGCGTTTTAATGGCCACAGATACTATATGTGAAAGATTTCCCACACAGATTATGCTGGTAACGCTTCAGTTCAATTTTGTAGCCGTGATTTCTTGTTATGCTCTGGCTAAGCTGGAAAATATCCCTGTAGTCTACAATGTTAAAGCCTCGAAGTATTTTGAACACTTGGATAAGCTGACCACGCAATCTCCGGGTCTCCAGCGAGAACAAGTCTAATTCCCGTAATCTATCATCATAACTCTTATGTCTCATAGAGGGAATCAGTTTGGTTGCTCTGGCTTTCACACGTTCTAATCTTGCGATATCATTTCGAAGCGAAGGACTCCAAAATTGTACGGCATACTCCAGGTGCGGTCGGACAAGTGAGTTATACAAACACAGTACTATCTCCTTGTTCCGATATGCAAACTGTCGCTTTATATACCCTAACATCCTTTGGGCTTACTTCTCCGCCTTAATACACTGCCTCGAGAACTTGAGATCACTAGTTATAGTTACATCCAAGTCCTTCTCAGTGTCGGTGGATTCAAGAGCAGTGCCTTTAAGGATATACGGAGATTGGGGATTTCGGTGGCCGATATGCATCACTTTGTACTTGTTCACGTTAAATGGCATTTTCCACGTGTCCAACCACTCCCCAATATTCAGAAGATCATCTTGAAGGTTGGCAGTATTTCCTTCATTTGCGACGTTCATACCAAGCTTAGTATCATCGGCAAATTTAGAAATCTTCGCAACCATGTCACCGTCTATGTCGTTGACGTAGATGATGAACAGTAGTGGTCCCAGGACAGAACCTTGAGGAACACCGCTAGGAATGGGCACCCACTCAGAAGCCTGTCCATTCAACATGACCCGTTGCGGTCTGCCACTCAGCCAGTTCTCTATCCAATTTGCTACCTTTCCGTATATGCTCAGAGCATGCACTTTCCGGAGTAAGCGTCGGGTGAGAGAGAAAAGAGAGAGAGAGAGAGAGAGAGAGAGAGAGAGAGAGAGAAAGAGAGAGAGAGAGAGAGAGAGAGAGAGAAATAGAGAGAGAGGGAGAGAGAGATAGAGAGAGATAGATATATATATATATATATATATATATATATATATATATATAGAGAGAGAGAGAGAGAGAGAGAGAGAGAGAGAGAAAGAGAGAGTAACAAGGAGTAACAAGGAAAGTAAGTACCCTAGGAGACCTTACGGTCCATTGAAAGAGGGTACCTTTAGGCTAGCAATCGAGCGGGCACATGGCTGCTCAATTGTTTTGCGTCCCTAAACGGCCACTTTTCAAGACTTTGTCTAGTCTTGACTTGAACTGGTCAACAGATTCACTGTTGACAACTTCCACTGGAAATGCGTTCTACTTACCGCAGATAATGTAGGTGAAAAAATTTCCACACAGATTGCAGTTGTAACGCTTCAGTTCAAGTTTGAAGCCATGATTGTGCGTTCTGTTCTCACTCAGTATGAAAATATCCCGGTAGTCAACATTGTCGAACCCTCGAAGTATTTTGAAGACCTCGATGAGCTGACCACGCAGTCTACGGGTTTCCAGCGAGAACAAATCTAACTCCCTTAGTCTATCCTCATAACTTTTATGTCGGATAGAGGGAATCAGTTTGGTTGCCCTAGCTTGTACGCGTTCCAATCTCGCGATGTCCTTTCGCAATGAAGGACTCCAAAATTGTACGGCATACTCCAGGTGCGGTCGGACAAGTGAGTTGTACAGGCACAGTACAATCTCCTGGTTCCAATAACCAAACTGGCGCTTAATATAGCCTAGCATCCTTTGGGCCTTTTTCTCCGCTTCAATGCACTGTTTCGAGAACTTGAGGTCACTAGTGATTGTTACACCCAAGTCCTTCTCAGTGTCGGTGGATTCAATAGCAGTGCCCTTAAGAATATACTGAGATTGATGGTTTTTGTGTCCGATATGCATCACTTTGCATTTCTCCACGTTAAAAGGCATTTGCCACGTGTCCGACCACTCCCCAATCTTCTCAAGATCTTCCTGCAGGCGGGCAGTATTTCCATCCTTTGCAACGTTCATACCAAGCTTGGTATCGTCGGCAAATTTGGAAATCTTGGCAACCATGTCACCGTCCATGTCGTTGACGTAGATGATGAATAGTAGTGGTCCCAGGACAGAACCTTGAGGCACCCCGCTAGTAACGGGCACCCACTCAGAAGACTGTCCATTCACCACCACCCGTTACCATCTGCCACTTAGCCAGTTCTCGATCCAGCCGGCTACCTTTCCGTCTATGCCAAGCGCTCGCACTTTCCAGAGAAGGCGGCGGTGTGGTACCTTATCAAAGGCTTTCTGAAAGTCTAGGTAGACCACATCCACCGCCTTGTCCCGATCGTGCTCACTGAAAACGAAGTGGAAGAATTCCACAAGGTTCGTCAGGCATGACCGTTGCCTTCGGAAGCCGTGCTGGGAACTCCTCAGTAGCAGGTTTGACTCTAAATACGACGTCACTTTGTCCACCATGATGCTTTCCATGAGTTTACCGACTATCGAAGTCAGACTGATTGGTCGGTAGTTCGAAGGTTGGTTATGGTCTCCTTTCTTGAAGATAGGAGTCACTTCCGCCTCACGCCAATCTCTAGGAACGCATTTGGTCCGGATTGACATGTTAAAGATAGCGCACAGATGTCGTGATACTTCATCGCACACTTCCTTCAACACTTTAGGTAGAAACCCGTCCGGTCCACGGGACTTATTCGTCTTTAGGTCAGCGATCTTTTTCTTTATTTCTCCTTGAGTGAAGTCCATTGCCTCCAGCTTTTCCCCCCGAGTAGAAATCCGTCGGCTGGAGAATGGGACCACACTCCTCAGTAAACACTAAAGAGAAGTAGTCGTTGAGGAGGTTAGCATTTTCTGCATCTGAATGCTTTAATGTCTCCTCCTCATTCATCAAAGGGCCAATCGTTCGACGGATTGGTTTACGGCTGTTCACATATCCAAAAAACTCCTTGGGATTCTCTTTACAGAGTCTCGCCACTCAGAGTTCCTCAGACCGCTTAGCCGCCCTTATGCTGGACTTTACTCTCCTCGCTAGCCTCCGGTATTCGTCAAAGTCACCCGAGATCTTCGATTGCCGGTACACATTTCTCTTCTCCCTAAGCAGTTGCCCGATTTCTCGATTCAACCACTTTGGTTGAACAGAGGACCGACGGGGGCATTTCAGAGGGATAAAAAGCGATTGAAGGCTCATGAATGTGGTTTTGAAACTGTTCCAAGAGTCTTCAACAGCATCGCACACTTCTAGCCTCGCGTCAGTCAGTCCCGCGCGTAGACCTGCAAAGTCTGCTCTTCTAAAATCGAGTTTCCTTGATTTACTAGTTGCAGGCTCTGCCTTGGGGACTTTGACTACATATCTAATTAGTCGGTGGTCACTGCCACCGAGCTCTTCGCCAACAGAGAAGTCCTCAACGATGTCATCCTCAGAGGTGAAAACCAAGTCGAGGATATTGTCTCCTCTCGTTGGCTCTCTCACCCATTGAGTCAGGAACTCGTTGTTCGTGAACTCCAGGAGTAGTGCGTTCTCGCCACAGGGTTCTCTGGTTTCCCAGTCAACTTGTGTGTTGAAATCACCCATGACGATACACACTCTGTCTTCGACAAGTTCTCCTAGCAGCTTGTACAGATCTCTGTCCTTTTCAACGAGTTGGGCAGGAGTTGGGCAGAGAGAGAGAGAGAAAGAGAGAGCAAGAGAGTAGAGATTGTCTATCAAAGGAATTTGATAGATAGGTATTGAGAAAAGGAATTTATGATAACAAAGTTTGGAAAACAGAATATTAGTGTTACAGACTGGAATTAATAAACATATGCAAGGAAATGGTTAAATGGTCTTTCTATGGCAACGGAGTTTTTACACCGAAAGGAAGATAACTGAACAAGGCGAGTTCAAATGGTCGCTGATGTCAGAACACGTGAGTGTGTGCAGCTTTTGTGTACATGGATCATGATATATATATATATTTATATATATATATATATATATATATATATATATATATATATATATCTCTATATATATATATATATATATATATATATATATATATATATATATATATATATATATATATATATATATATATATATATATATATATATATATATATATATATATATATATATATATATATATATATATATATATATATATATATATGTGTGTGTGTGTGTGGAATAACAGAAGGGAGTAAAGTAACTTCAAAATGTTCCATAATATATATAATAAATATTTATTTATTAAACCTCATCACTGCGAGCATCTGGCCACCTAACTACCCAGACTGCAGCCCCATGCACTATTATGTGTGGGACCAGTCAAGAGAAAGAAACACAAGTCTCAGTGCACCACCAAGGTGAAATTTAGGTCGAGTATCACCATAGCTTTCACTTAGTTAAAATAGTGGCACCGTCGAGAAGGCCTGAAGCAGATTCCGATGCTGCCTGGAGGTCTTAGTGGAGGCTGACGGTAATTTCATTAAAAAAAATAAATAGTACAAAAATCCTTCATATCTTTAACATGTGACTTTGGTAAATATATTTGTGTAAATTAACTATTTCTTTTATTTTATTTTATGTTAAAGTTCAGCGTCAAATTACCTATCACACCCTTCACTTTCCGGCAGATCATCCTTCTATTTGCTGTGATCGGGTGGGGTGGGGGGTCGGTTGGTACTAATAGTATCTTCTTCAGAGCTTCGATGCCTCCGTTCTATCCTAACATCTCGAAGTCTTTTTCCGCGTTGCGTATCACACGAGAGCCACTTTGGATGCGGATGATCTTCAGCAGAGCCACCTTCAGATTTCCTGATAGTGTCTCGCAGATCTTCCCTTTGTCGTTATCTCATTAATGTCATATCGTTTTTTAACCGACTTTAATTCAATTTTTTCAATTTTAATTTTATAGTATGTCAATATCTGAAGATGATCGAGTCGGCTCGAAACGTTGTCAAATTAAGGAAAATGAACCGGACGGATCTTACTTATCCTTGCCTTTCTCGTGAAACTATATATATATATATATATATATATATATATATATATATATATATATATATATATATATATATATATATATATATATATATATCATTAAATTCAACACGGAGGAAAGCGTTTTTGTTTCTTGTTTACTATTTCAAGCCTTCAGAAGAGGACCTTATGCGGTGTTTCCAGGTTATTCGAAAAAGCGCTTAAATCTATCTTCATTATTGTCTTTGTTTTGTTATTTTAAAGGAGGGAAAAGTACAGCTTCGCAGTCCCTCCTACTCTCCGCCCCCCCTCCTTCCTCGTTCGTTTGCGGGGGGGGGGGGAACAGCAGAGGAGGAGGCCTGCGGCAAACTCGCTCTTGGAGAGTCTCTCTCCCCCCATCCCCTCTAACCCTTAGCACAATGTGATCCGAGGGAGAAGTGCTTGGTTGTTGAGAGCCTGGAGCGTGGTTTAAAGATGTTCATATGAAGGTGGAAAAATGAAAGCATAGGTAAAGGTATGTTGGAGCCATGATGGACAAGCCTCGGTAGTCGTAGATGAAGAACGGAATAACTCCTGATTAACGTGAGATCCGAAACACCACACATCATTCAGGCTTCACTCTTTCGTTCGTGCCCTTTGACTATCTTTATGTTGCTCTCTGTTTTGTTGTGTTTGGATAACTTTTTTGTTTCCTTGTTCGTTAGATTGTTTCCTTATCGTGCATCATTATCAGTTTTCTTATTAGGGATTGTTTACGGTAGTCGTATTCGTTATTTTTGTTATGTCTGGTTTACTTTTCGTTTACTTGTCATTATTCTATATTTCTCGTTAGTCATTATCTTTTATTTAGGTCGAAATCCGTGAGAGGGTTTTCCGCTTTATTGGCTATTTCAGCCTCATTGTCTTTTATCTATATTAGAGCCTTATCCATATTATTTTTTTTATTTTCCTTGCTTCTTTATTCTTTCTTATGGTTCCTTTTCTTTATGTATATAAGCGTTCCTTTTCTCCCCTCAGCTATTGTGTTGAGTTTTCAAATTGATGATTCGGGAGATTTTCGTTTAGGGGATATAAATCCTTTCTGCCAATAAATGGAGAAGTTGTTAATTGTCCCCCGGATGTCTTCTCCCTTTGTCCCGAAGACTCTATTTAATGGCTGTAATTTGGCCTCTTCATGTACAGTTATGGGCAGAAGTTTTGAGACTACTCTATTTTTTCATATATGAAAATTAAAAGAAATAATCAAATGTTGAGTTTTGCTTTAATATTTTTGAAGGTGAAATATTAAATATTTAAAGCTTAAATCTATTTTATTATTAGATAGTCAATTGATGCGCGCAGTCAATAATTTCAAGGATATACCTTGTTCTTCCAGACTGCTTCAATTCGTTTTGGCATATATACCAAACTTTCAAATCTTACATTAAATTTCCTGAGCCTTCAGACATCTTTAAATTACAGAAAGTTGTTAAAACAAGTAAATACTCTCGATCCCTGGCGATTAACTTAATTACCTATTATTCGCAAATGGCATTGTATTCATAAATTCAAACAAGGACTCAAGAACTTAATAAATAATGAAAGCAAAAACATCGGTCTAAAATAAGTCTTGGAGCAACCAAAGTTATGGCAGATCAACCAGAGGTCAACATGATGGACATTATAATTAACAACGAGCAAATTGAAATGGTAAGCAAATATATCAATCTGATTCAATGGAAAAAATTCAATAAATCTAATAGAGAATCAGTCTGGATCGGAAGCTATTTGGAAAGGCAAGCATCATCTTCAAAAGCTGAATGCCTAAAAGAAAAGTATACAACCAATGCACATTCCACACACCTATGAAGCAAAAAATTGCAACCTCACCCCCCAAAAAATTACATTAAACCTTAGAACAACATAAAGAGCCCATGAATCTTTTACTGTGGGTATAATTTGGCGTGAGAGAAAATGAGCTACTTGGATAGAGAACAAATCGAACATCAAGAGATAATGGAAGCTATCAGAATCCTGAAATTGAGCAGTGCAGGCCATTTTTCAAGATTCCAAGACGATAAATGGAACAGAAAAATTACCGATTGGAGTCTATTTGATTGTGCCGTCCTTTTCTCTTCTTGATCCTTTTGTCTTCCAATGCTCCTTTCTCTTGCATTTAAATAAACTCCTGTTTCTAGTGTCATTGTTCATTTACTTCAAAGATTCCTTTTCTCTTGTATTGTATCATGATTCATTCTGCAAAATAAGATCTCTGCATCTTTGTTTTCTTCAAAAGGTTTTTGAAAGCCAGATTTTAAATATTACGAGTGCCCTGTGGTGGTTGTTACCACCCAGAGAACTTCGTTTCGCTTGATTTAAGATTCCTTGATTCGTTAGGAGTTGATTTAGGTTTTTATACCATTGGGATTTCAAGTGTAATTGATTTGCTGTACTCCCACGCCCTTACCTGATTCAAATGTCGGTGTTAGTTTATTCACTATACAGTCCTTAACAAACTTTAAGAGTTCTTTCGGGTATGGAAAATACAGATGGTATCCGGCGCTGGGATTTAGTCTAGGTTTAAAGGAGGATTATTTACACGTAATTGTAATGTTTGAGATCAGTCTCCTTGTATAGTTTCCTCAAGGAATCAGGTCATCACTCCCTGCAGGGGTGATTTAATTTGAAGGAGGATAATTGAGTTCGGGTTGACGCCTTTGTCATTCTGATTGGGGTGTGGTCCAGGAGTCTTGTGTTTGGAGGGATCTCTGTTCTTTAACGATTCGGAGTAGGAGCATTTGCCTCTTAAGTGACTTGTATTTGCTTCTAATTAATTTAGACATAGGATTAAATATTTATCTACTTATTTTAACTCTTTATGGTTTAGCTTTTCCTTCCAAGGACTAAAGAGTTTTTTTTCCCTATTTTTTGCGTTTGTGGATAAGAAGGTCGGCTAGAAAGCGTAACGAACTAGCGATTACTTGAGCAAATGTATATCCTTGAGAGGATCAACATTTATGGTTGATTTTGGGGGCCGTTAATAATAAGGGTTACTCATTCCAGGAAAGAAGTTTCTCATTGGTATTGGTTTAATCCATATGGGTTACTATGTAGTCCCCAAGGGATCTCTGTGGGCGTGTGGCTTGTCGATTTTACAATCTGAGAGTCACAACGGTGGCGAGACTTTTGGATGGGTGGAATAAAAAGGTTTTTCGCCACCTACTGAGAATCAGGGTTGGGACGAGGCTAATTTATGGTAATTTTCAGTTTAGCACCCTCGAGAACGATCTATTTGATGACAGTATCAGCGCTCGTTTGTGAAGATGAAAACATTATTGACCGACGGCGATTATTCTGAACTTTAGTCAATGCAGACAAATTTATTGATGGAAGACGAAGATAACCAATCAACAAGTGAAGGTCCATATACTAATCATGGATCTGTAACCTAACATTAGATCCAAGCGAATTTCATCCCCTGCCATGGATATGCAGGCTAAAGGACAATATAAACTGAATTAAAGACGGAAAATGCAAATGGCCATTCGAATCAAAACACCGAGAAGACGATTTTCAGGAACAACCCTTGAATGGGCAGATCGGATCAGCATGGCTGCTGAGCACTCGGGAAAGCGAGATTTGATAACCATAGCAACGGACTGATCAAGACCAAGAAAAGGATACAAACGAACAGACAAATCAAATAATAAATAAGACAACCAAGGTATGGAAGAATGGTACTGCAGAGAAAGGAAAGGAAAGAAACAACTAAGAAAACTGCAGTGAATGTGCTTAATTAACCCAATGAGGAGAAACAAAAGAATATGATGAAGAAGAAATAAAAAAAAAACGTGAAGTAGAAAAGAAGATTCAAGAGCTAAAGAAAATCAGTATATATGAGAGCAAGAAAGAAATCTAAGAAAATAATTTATAATATAAGAAAGAGAGAACCAGTCTCCTGGCAAACTATACTCACCTACCACTTTGCTTAATTTCATGCCCTCTTCCATCACCTACATCTTACTCCACCTTTTCTTATCTCTCTTCTGACCTCCTGCTATTCACATCTCTGACGAGCCACTTAACTTCAATCTGAAAACTTAGGAAATAACACTCCAAGCTCAATTTCTGCCTTAACTTTACCATATATGGAAGGAGATATAAAGAGCAAGAACTAAAATGATGCAAAAGAAGAAAGAAGCCAAGAATAAATGAGGTCAACAGAAAAAGTCTTAAGTGGGACAAAGATCACGAAATTTAGACACATGAAGAGTGGTCAAAATTTATCTGGTCAGATGAAAGTAAATAGAGTGGTAATTGCCTCTATCCATTTGGTATAGCGACAAAGGACCGCAAGAAGCTTTTTGTATCCTCCTTGTCTGCTTGGAAATCCGCCTAGTACTCCTATGTCAATAGTGTGAAATCTCGCCTTGGGACCCCGTAAGGGGCGCGGCGATTTGCCATCCTGGCCGCCGTGCTGACGGGATCCAGCGCTCCGTCCGGCCCAAGCTTAGCCTCTCTTCCTTCCTTCAGATAGCCCGATTTCTCCCCTACCTCGTCGCTTTTCATACAACCTCTCCCACAACTTTCTCTGGTCAGCCTCTAATTTCACAGGGTAGAATGCTGACCTTCTTCTCAAGCCAACCACCCCGGATCGGAGCTGGGGGGGGGGGGGAGGGGACATTGTTCCCTAACCCCTCAGCTCCGGTTCGGGATGGGTTTTTTTTAACAACCTGCTTCATCCCCACCCATACCTTCCTCACATCCCTTTTCCTCTCCTCTTCACAACCTATATTTTTTACGCCGTGTTCAAGGTGGAGCCGCCATGCCGAAGGACTGCCAGGCCACCAGGCGGGAGGGGTGGTCCCGAATGGAGGCGCCTGGCTCTGCCGGGCTTGTAAGCACCTCTCGCAGTGCGGGCAACTGCGAGAGGTGATGAGCTATTGCGTCCCGTATTAAAAAGAGGGTCACCATGCCCATGTATGACAAAAAAAACAACAAAAAACCCAACCCCCAACTTCCCCAAGAAAATCAACGGAGCCGCCCTCGGGCAGCTCCACCGAGAAAATGGAGGTCCCCCCCCTTGTGCTTGCGCAAGGGACCCTCCATAATTCTTTAACCGGAGAGGAGGCTTTTACTCCTCTCCTACGCCTACGGGTGTAGGGGACTCCCCCTCCCCCCCTTCTCTGGAGGTGCTTTCGGGCACCTCCCTATCTCCAGCGGCAGTCCCTCCTTTGCTTTCTAAGGGGACTGCCAAGAAAGCCAGCAGGCAGCCCATTGCCGACCGCCCCTCGTGCAAGCGGCTTGGTAGGGCAAACCCCCTTAGGGGGGAGAGGGAAGCCAGGCCCCTTCGGTTGCTTCCCTCAAAAGACCTGCTGGCAAGAATTTTAAACCTTGCTGGGGTCAAGGCCTGTGCCTCCCCACACAAGACTGGCGACACTGCCAAGGGGACCTGCGATGTCCTGGGAGGGGATGGCCAACTGGAGGCCCCTCCTGTGATAGACATGGTCCTTGAGGAGACCCAGCCTCAGATGGTAGGGCCTTCCATGGGGGAAAAACCGGGCTCGGTGCCAAGCACCGAACCCGAATCTGCCCCTATGCAAGGTCCCCCTCAAACGGCCGAGGGCTCCGAGGCAGTAAAAGGAGGGGAGGGATCTCCTCCGACAGGTGCCCCTACGACGACCAGGACCTTCTCCATTTCGGAGAGGGACCTGGCTGAGGCCGGCCCATCTGGCATGGGGGCTTCTGCCGGTGGAGGTGAGAAGCGGGTTCATTCCCCGCCCTCCTCTCCTAAAAAGAAAAATACTAAAAAGACTAAAAAGACGAAGAAGACTCGGGGCTCCTCTCCATCCGCGGGGGCTGCGGGGACGGATGGGTCTGCTACCACTTTGGTATGCGACCAAGCCAAGATCGGCACATCCGGCCCCTCTACCCCCTCGTGTGCGGAGCCCCTGACTAAGACTAACACCAAGAATGCACAGGGCGGAGCCTCGATGACATCGGGGCCCCTGATTCAGAGGTCACCTGGCGTTTTCGAGCCCGCTGGCTTCAAGCGCTTCCTCGTTACTCGCTCCACTGATGGCACCATGTTGTCCAAGGGCAACATGATCCATCAGAGGAGAGGATTAGCTAGTGCAATTGGTAGAGAGCCGAAGGTGACCCGTTTCTCGGACGGCAGCCTTCTGGCGAATGCGGCGAATTCCGCCGAGGCGGCCAAGATAAGTGCTCTTCGGACACTTCATGGCACCCCGGTGAGTGTGACGCCGCACTCTACCATGAACTTTGTGAAAGGAGTAGTTTATGCGAGGGAACTCGTTGACTACTCCATAGAGGACATCACCCTAGAGCTGGCCGACCATGGGGCGGTCAAGGTCGAACGTGTGATGAGAAAACAGGGAGGGGCCTCGAGACCCACCCCTACACTCTTCGTCACGTTCGACTGTGACAAGCTCCCTGAGTCGGTGCGTGCCGGTTGGTACCGCTACCGCGTGAAGGCATTCGTGCCACTGCCGCGGCGGTGCTATTACTGTCACCGCTTCGGCCACACGAATCGATCATGTAGACGTGCAAAATCGGGGTCACCCGAAGTCTGTGTAAATTGCTCCAAGGTCGCACACGATAAGTCCAAATCGTGTGTGGCCAAGTGTGTCAATTGCGGAGAGCCGCACCCTGCTTCTTCGAAGCAATGTGGTGCATATCTCCTTGAGAAAGAAATCCTGGCCGTTCAGGCCCAGGATCGACTCTCATTCCGCGAGGCTAAGGACTTGGTCCTGGCGCGCCCGGCTCTGCCTGGGACGTCATATGCCTCAATAGTTAGAAAGGCACCCTCTGCTCCTGGCCCATCCAGGCCAACGAGCACGGTTGTTTCCGCGCCCATTCGGAGCCCTTCTGCGGGCTCTACTACACCCGGGCGCTCCCCTGGTAGAGCTGGCGGCAGAAAGGGTTCACACCCAGCCCCGGCTAAAACCAGGGCTCCCCCCTCTTCCCCCAGCGTGACCGTTTCCCGTAAGGCGAAACGGCCACGCGCCTCCACAGAGTCATTAGACTCACAGGAGGCAACACCCCTGAAGATGGTCGCTAGGCCATCTTCCGGGGTTCCTAAAGCTGTTCCCCGAAAGGAGGACAGCAACAAAAAAGCTTTGGCCCCTTCGCCCACGCCTTGAGGTGGAGCGAGTGGCTCGGAGACGGTGGTTCCTCGAAATGAGGGCCCCCCGCCTCCCAAGCCGCAACGCCCGCCTAAGGTTTCGAGGCGGAGGGAGGAAAAGACTCGCATGGCGAGCCCAACCTCCCCCAATAAGTCCTCGAAGGCGACAGCGCCTTCAGCGCTTTGTCCGGCCAACAGCGCCTTCAGCGCTTTGTCCGGCCAACAGCGCCCGGGGTTCTGCCCCCGGGAAGCGTACGGCCATTCCCGTGAGGGTCTTCAATTCGAGGAGGGCCCCCGCGTCTCCTCCGAGCTAGGCCTGGAGGGCATATTCCTTCAATGGAATTGCCGTGGACTCCGGGCCAACTAGGAGGAGCTGCGGAGGCTCGTCTCGTCCCGCTCCCCGTTAGCTATTTTTTTGCAGGAGACCATGCTATGCGCGTGCCCGCTGCCTGCCCTCCCGGGGTATAAGGGTCTTGCAACCCCACCACCGCGGGATGGCCGGGCTGGGGGATGCGCGGTTTACACCCGGCATGATGTCTCCGTTCTTCCTTTCTCTTTAGATACCTCCTTTCAGGCAGTGGCTGTGAAGCTGCACCTGGATCAGAGGTATACTCTCATTTCTGCGTACATTCCACCGTCAGCTGACTTCGACGCGGGGGACTTCCGCCGCGTCGTGGCACGGTTGCCGAGGCCCTATCTCTTGCTTGGAGATCTGAACGGCAGGCATCCTCTCTGGGGAGATTACTCCATAAATCCCAGGGGACAAGTCCTTGCCGATCTGATCGAAGAGCTTGAGATGGGTGTCCTAAACGTGGATGAGTTTACGCATCACTGTCCGAGAACCGCTTCATTTTCTTGCCCTGACCTATCTTTGTGCTCTTCGGATGCACAGCCTGATTTTGATTGGGGGGTGGTCGATGACCTCCATGGTAGTGATCACTTTCCCATTCAAATATCATTTTCAGGGCAACTGCCGCCTGAGAGACCACCTCGGTGGTGCTTGGCGCGGGCGCGGTGGCCTGCATTTCAGGAAATGACTGAATTCTCTATCTCAGTCGAGGAGTTTAGGTCGGTAGATGAGGCCGTTGAGTTCTTCTCCGGCAACCTCATCGCCGTGGGCCTGACTACTATTCCTAGGACGTCTGGCCGTTTTGCACACCGACCACTTCCATGGTGGTCGGCCGAGTGTGAGACGGCCCTCAAACAGAAGCGTTATGCCTACATGCGCTATAAGCGCCGCCCGAACGATTTCACTGTCGCTGAATTTCGTCGGGCTAGGGCTAGGTTCCGGTATGTTTCGAAGCACGCCCGCCGCTCTTCTTGGCGGGCATACGTGTCTTCACTTAACGGGAAGACCCCTTTAGCTGAGGTGTGGAAGCGAGTCAAAAGGATTCGGGGCAAGTTCTCGCAGGACCCCCCCTCCTGTTCTCCAGGAGAATGGGACCGCAATCTCGGACCCCGCGTCCGTGGCGGAATCCTTAGCGACCGCTTTTTCCGCATTCTCTAGCCGTGATGCTGCTCCGCCAGCATTCAATGCACGTCGTGATGTCGCGGAAGGCCGCCGGCTGGACTTTACCTCCAGAGGCGGAGAACCCTTCAACGACAAGTTTACTGTGAGTCAGTTGCGTTCCGCTCTCGCTTCGTGCGCGGACACCGCCCATGGTCCGGACGATGTCCCGTACGCCATGCTTCGACACCTGGGTGAGCGAGGCATGGCCTTTCTGTTAGATTTGTTCAACAGGATCTGGGTGGAGGGTCTTCTCCCAGACTCCTGGCGAATCGCTACTGTGCTCGCCTTTCGCAAGCCGGGAAGAGATCACTCTACTCCGACCGGTTTCCGCCCAATCTCTCTAACCTCTTGCGTGTGCAAGTTGATGGAGAAATTGGTAAATGTTAGATTAGCCTATTTCCTGGACAGCGGAGGCCATCTGTCTTCTGCACAGTGCGGCTTCCGTAAGTTCCACTCCACGTCGGATGCTCTGCTCCGACTGGAAAGTGCCGTCTGCGAGGCTTTCCTTCGTAGACAGCACTACGCCACGGTGTTTTTTGATCTGGAGAAGGCCTATGATACCGCATGGCGATACGGTATCATGGAGACTCTCCACACGATGGGGGCGAGGGGACGCCTCCCAATGTTTATATCTGAATTTTTGCGAGATCGTCGATTCCGCGTATCGGTGGGGGGAGCCCTCTCCGGCCCAAAGGAGCAGGAAGAGGGTGTCCCACAGGGTCTCTTGTACCCGCGCCATTGACATTCTCCGTTCCGTGACGTTCAGCGCTTGGGGTGCTGATAGGGCTACTGCCTTACTTTTTTATCGATCCTTTGTTCGCTCGAAGCTCGACTACGGATGCGAGTTTTATGCATCCGCAGCCGAGCGTTTATTGCGGAAGGTGGATTCGATCCACCACACCGGCCTTCGCCTTGCGACCGGTGCCTTCCGCACTTCCCCCATTGAGAGCCTGTTGGTCGATGCTGGTGAGATGCCACTCGCTCTGCGCCGCGTGCAGTGCATCACTCGCCTGTACACGCGAGCCCGGCGCCTCCCTCAGTCGCCAACAGCTCTCACTGCATCTGCAGCTGATCTCGATGGTGCCTATGCCGCCGAGAGACGCCAGTCATACCCTAAGCCCTTTGGGTTTAGGGCCAGGAAACTCCTTCGAGAGGTAGATATAGCTCTCGGGCCGGTGGCGCCCCTGGTTCTGCCTAGGACGCCACCCTGGAGGGTACCACATTTGGCTATTTGTCGCCACGCCTCTGCTCCCAAAGCTTGTACTGCGCCGGGAGTATTGCGTTCGACCTTTTTGGAGCACACATCGTGTCACGCTGGTACCGTGCTAGTGTATACGGATGGCTCCAAGCCCTAAGAGGGGGTCGGCTTCCACGCCGTATCACCTCTGTTTGAAGTCAGCGGGGCTCTACCAGGCGCTGCGTCTGTCTTCACGGCCGAACTGGTGGCAATACACCACTCGGTACGGGAGATTACGCGACGTGCCCGGTTCGGAGACCGGATTGTGATCTATAGCGACTCACAAAGCGCCCTGAGTGCTCCCGGGGCATTGGAATCTCCGCATCCCCTGGTTCGCGAAATCCGTGACGCCACGGTTTTGGCGAGCCGGGCAGATGTCGAGATTATCTTCTGCTGGGTTCCTGGACATGTAGGAATTGCGGGGAATGAGCGCGCCGATGAGGGCGCCAAAGAGTCCGCGAGGACTCTGCGACCGGACCAGCGTTTCGCTCTTCCTCACACTGACTACATGGCAGGAATACGGGGAGCTCTTCGGACTGCTTGGCAAAGAAGATGGGAGACGGTCGAGGGGAACTTAAAGTTGCGTGCCATTGCGCCGCGACTGTTCCCATGGACCTTTTCCTCAATGCCGCGGCGGCTTCAGGTTGCTTTCTGTCGTCTCCGAATCGGGCACACTCGTGTGACGCATCGCTATCTGATGGAGCGCTCGCCTGCGCCCTATTGCAACGACTGCGTCGTCCCCCAGACTGTTCGGCACATTCTTGTCGAATGTCCCAGTCTGGGGGATCTTCACGCACGACACCTGTCGCGGTACCGGGATGGGCGGGGTCGCTACCGCCTGTCCCTTGTGCTCGGGACGAGTGCGTGTACTTTGACTGGTGGACTTATTGACTTTTAGGGGGAGGCCGGCCTTCTCCCTTTTATTTAACCCGATTTAATTGTTGTTGTTGTTTTTGTAATTGTTTTTGTTATTGCTTTGTTATTGTTATTTCTTTTTATTGTTTTCTGTTTAATTTTTTAAAGTAGCCTAGAACTAGGCTGTTTTTTACGGCGACTTATGCCTAAGTCAGCAGTCGCCAGATAGCCCCTTAAATAAAAAAAAATAAAAAAAATCTCGCCTTGAGAGCAGCGAATTGCCTAAGAGGTGGCTTTATGTGTCCTTGTACCTTGAACTTCTGGCTCTGAATGCAATTCCTAACACATTCACGAAGTTCCTTTCTCATATGTTTTCACACAGACCTCTTCCAGATGGATTTGAGAGATTTGCTTGTAACTAGATGGTCTAAGTTATGATAATAACGAAATGCAAGTTTACGGAAATCAGAAGTTAAATAATGTTGGACAAACCTTTTGGATAGATCACAAATTATATATGGAGTTATTTGAGGAGGACGAAGCAATTTCATGAAGCTGGAGCGAGTTAGAAGGGTCCTTTTGTAAAGCAATCAATTCTGAATCGGATATTTGAGAGTTAGTTAAAGGTTCAATACAGTTTAGCGTTGATGGCGCAACCATGTGGAACAAGCTCGAAATGCAGTAGTCCTTGGAAATTCCTCCAGACAGAGACTAGGATCTTCTTGTTAAAACGATTAAGCGAGAGACCTGCGCGAAAAGGATCCGGAGCCTCCTGTGAGATGACCGTTAAAGCTCTCAAACCTCGAGATCCTGTGTGAAAAATTGGCGAGCTAATCCTAGGTAAGGACCAACTCTGCCTCTATATGCTCTCTGAGGTGTAAGAGAGGGTCCTTTGTGACGGAGGTCACTCTCGATTGCCGGCTCCGGCTCAGCGCTACATTCCATGACATGTCTTAGGAGTAAAGCGATTCAGGATGGCGGATTTTAAAATCAGTACGTTGTTATTTTGCTGCTTAAACCAAAATGATAGGACATCAATGATTGGATATGGCAACACTCTAACTAATGATTTTCCTTTTTTTAGTCATTTGTTGTTCTTTCCAATAAGAAGATTAGTTAAACCTGATAAAACCAAGATTAAAGTAATGCAGTTTGAAATTTAAGCATAAAAAATGCAAAAGTCGTAATTGTCATGTCCGATTATTTGTGGGTGTTCAAGATGATGGATGCGTGTGGATTCTTCGGAGTGGACAGTTGAACTGTGAGATAGAAATTCTCTTGTTGTAAGTTGCAAATGAAAGATTAAGGTAAAGGTCAAGGCGATTCCTTAGGAGGTTGTGGATCAGAAAACTCTGAAATCCATTTTATGTGAAAACTTCTTTAGAAAAGAGAAACTCTTCGTTTAATATTGTATAAGTGAAACAGATCTTAAGGAATCTGTGAAGAAGTGTACCAAAGGTGTTTAGTTTAAACGAACGACGAATGTAATTAAAGAAGCTGATTTCTATGCCAGTGAAGGTAGGCTTGGTGTATCCGGTAGAGGAAAGGCGAGTGGTAGTGCGGCATAAAGTGCTATCTAAATAGATTAGGGAGCCATTGTTTTCTAATTCTATTGTAAATTTTATTTCGAGGGTCAGTTGTTAATAAATTCCAGAAATTTGAGGGCAAGTTCTTTGTTACGGAACAGGATTAGGCAATCGCTTACAAAAGTCTATAAAAGAGGGAAGAAAATTCGCGTCGCCATGTTTGGAGCCGAGCAGCCTCATGGAAGCTGAGAAAGAAATTTGGAAAGGCTGGTCCTATGAACGAACCTAAAAACTATTTAGAATGTTTCTTGTAATGTGGTGTTGCTAAACAAATTTGTAGCATCAAAGTAGCTGAGGTATATTTGTGACCGTTGGAAAGGCCACAGATTTGCTCAAGTAAGTCAAAAGAATTATTGAAGGAAAATTTATCTGCGGTGAGAGGGGAGAGAAGAGGGACCAGAAGTTTGGCCAAGAAATAGGAAGAGGGTGTTTATACGAGAGAAAATTGTGCGCAAGGGAATTGAAAGCTTATGTATTAGGTTGAGAAATAAGTTCTTGCGTTTTTTTTAATGTTGTGTTGATTTAAGTTTTGTTGACGTGATTTGTGCACATATTAAGGAACAATAATAAATAATGAGAGCAAAATTTGCAAAGGTTAGGATACGTGTCTTAACAGCGTAGACTATTAGGCTTTTGCTTAGGCTACGTCTTGAAGTTGAGTAATAAGTTATTGCGGTTTATTTAAAAGTTGTGTTAATTTAATTTTTGTTCTGTATCCTCAAAATGGAATGTCAGGTTGAAAGAAAGGCGCATTTTCGACACTTTTTGTTATTCATTTTCAATCGAGACGGGAACAATGCAAACACAGCCAAATCTCGTTGCGATATTTGTGCTGTGTACGAAGAAAATGCTTCATCAGAAAGGATAGCTCGATGGTGGTTTTCACGTTTCAAAAATGTTCATTTCAATCATAATGACGAAGAACGTTCTGGTTGCCCCATTAAGTTGGATGAAGATCGATTGAACGACCTTCTTCATGAAAATCCTCGTCAATCGACTAGAGAATTAGCTGTAAAATTGGCGTGTGATCAGAAAACTGTAGTGAATCACCTTCATTCGATGGGGAAAGTTAAAAAACTCGGTGCATGGGTTCCGCACGCTTTGAGCAGAAGCAACAAACTTCAACGCTCCACGATTGCCACAGGTTTGCTTGCTCGTCACAAGGCTACTCGTGGATATAAGGACAGATTTCTTCACCGCATCATCACTGGCGACGAAAGGTAGTGTGTTTAGGTGAACATGAACCATCGAAAACAATGGCTTAGCCTCAATAAAAAAACACTTCCGCGATTAAAGCAAGGACTTCATCGACGAAAGACGATGCTGTGTGTGTGGTGGGATTGTGAAGGCATCATTATTTATGAGCTCCTTGCGAACAACGAGATTGTAAATGCAGAACTCTACGTTCAACAAATATATCGACTCGCCGAAGCTCTTCGTGAAAAGAGACCTCATCGACGTTATGGAGTCCTTCTGCAACACGACAATGCTCGTCCTCACATTGCCAATATGACAAAATACGTCATCCAAACGCTTAATTGGAAAATCGTGCCGCATCCTCCATATTCGCCAGACTTGGCTCCATTGGATTTCCATCTGTTCCGATCGCTCTCCGACAATGTGCACGGCGTTTCGTTCAATACTGATGTAGAATTAAGAACTGGGTTAGACGAATTCTTCGAGTTAAAATCTAGAGATTTTTATTGCAGAGTCATCGAAAAACTAGTTGAACGTTGGGAAGGAGTCGTAAATAACAACGGAGAATACATTATTGATTAAATTTCATATTGCTATCAATTAAAAATTAAGTTTTTCTAAAATTGTTAATGGTAATGAATAAATTTGAGAAAACCGCATTTAATTAATTTAAATATAATATTAGAAGATGAGAACATAACATTGGTCTCCTTTTACATGTTTCAGATAATTATCCCATTAATTGGAATTCTGACAAATTCATTTATCATTCCGAAGATTTTAAGAAAAGAAATATCGTAGAGTTTTCTCTAATTAGTAGCTTTCTCAACATAAATTTTCCCCTTTTGTCTATTTAAACTCGATCCTTTAATTACTTCTTTCATTCGTCCCTTCTATCTCTCTCTATCGCCTCCATCTTTTCCAGATTTTCTAATTCGATGATTTTTGTAGTTATTTCTTTAATCCTAATCTCGTTGATATAGCTTTAACTCCTTTCTCTGCCACCCTCTCTGAAATCTTGTCACTGTTTGTTTAATCCTTTTGCTAGAGATAAATATTGTCGTTGTTTGTGTGGTTATTGCGGGTTGATCATAATACTGAACTTTATCATTGGAATTTTATATTACATTGCGTAATGATTCGGGCATCTTTCAATTACAGAAAGGTGTAACACAGGCAGAGCTTGCGTGATCTGCCTGAGTTAAGCTAGCTAAGCTGGCGGACTTTTAGTCCGGTAGGGTCACCCATGCCAGTAAGGTAGCTGTAGTAGGATCCAGACTAAGGGTTGTCAAACTTCTCTACCACTTCTTTGATGCGTCTCCTTGCATCACCCTACCAACCTATTCGATTCTGTTAGTACTAAGTTTCACCAACTCTCTTCAACTGTCAAAAAATCAAAACAAAAACCCAATAACAAAAAAAAACCTTCATCTCTATTACACATAAGTTGTTTATTAATAAGGGCCTCACCAGCCCCCTTATGCCGCGTGAGAAGAGAGGCTTTGGAACCTCTTTAATAACGCCTTGGAGCACTCATAGGTTACAAGAGACTGAGATTGAAGGGATCTTAGGCGTTTGGGGTACGATTAATGGAGAAATGCTAGGTACCCCTTAAAAGCTTTCTCCTAACGTGTAATTGCCTGACCAGCTCCCTGTGACCGCTACTTGGTGAATAAAGGCTCAACTGATCTTTGGAGAGAGAGCTTTTGTGCCTTGCTGGTTGCCAGATCAGCTAAAGATCTCGGATGAAGTCGTGGGCACTTAGCTTTACTATTTGCCTCAAGTCTGGCCGTTTTTAGTTGATTAGTAGGGCTTAGTAGGAAGACAGTTACACCTCAAGCACCCCTGTCGAAAAATCAGAGAACCAGTTCACTGGGGCTCTCGTGCTGCTCAGTTGGGAGCTGCGGCTCGATTGGGGACGTCCGGCCCATGGGAGACCTTAGGGTTGGTGTGCTTGATCAAAGGGTTTCTGTTCGCCGAACGACCGAAAACCTCCTGGAAATAGGCGGATGTGATTAGTGCGAGAGAAAATCACAACCAAAAACCCCTTTTTTAATGCGTATGGTCCGAGATTTTTGTAACATGGCGAAAAGAATGGTCCTCCGTTTCGAAAGCTAACCTGCAAAATATGCAAAGTCTATAGATGGAGTGAAGACTTCGGGGGAAGGAGTTGCAAGGAACTCACAGATGGCGTCAGTGTCTGTGACTTCTGCGAACTCGAGAAGCGCCTGGGCGAGAGCATCGCCCAACTGAGAGAGGAGAACTCCCTCCTTAAAAGGGAAGTTCAACTCTTAAAAACAGAGAGATGCAGATGCTCAGGCGAGAAGGCTCCGGACGTCCAACAGTCGATTTCTTCTGCTGAAGGGCTTCCTCAACGAGCCAAAAAGAAGAAAAGAAAGAAGAAACAAGAGAAAGTAGAAATAGAAGAGGAGAAAGTAGAAAGAGAAGAAGAGAAAGTAAAAGGAGAAGAAGAGAAAGTAGAAAGAGAAGAAAAGAAACTGGAAACAGAAGAAGAGAAAGTAGAAGCAGAAGAAGAGAAACGGGAAACAAACGAAGAGATAGCAAAGGAAGTCAAGAAGATGAATAAGAGGAAGAATAAGAAGAAGAAGAAAGAAAAATTAGAGATACAAGAGGAAAGCGGCAAGTCGCCTCCGAAAGGAAAGACTAAGTCGTCCGCAGTCAAATGTGTAAGAGTCACCCTTATTGGTGATTCTCAAGCACGGGGTCTGAAGCCCCTGCTAGCGGCCCGCCTTCGCACAAGCGTTAAGGTGAGCTGCATCCCAGGTTGTGGGAATAAGCAGGTAAGAGCTGAGGCCGAGAAGTCTCAGATTTCAGAGACTTCAGTCGTTGCCCTTATGGTAAGTGGCAACGATCTCTACCTCAGAGGAGGTAGGGTAGGCCCTACAGGTGAAATTATGAGGACAGTTATGGGCGCTGTCGACGACTGTGGACTGAAAACCCGCAGACGCGTCGTGGTGGGGATGCTCCCGAGGTGGGGTCCAAGCCGGACTGCCCACTTGAGGAACATGTCGCTAAACAGGCACCTTGCAGACCTCTGTACGGCTGAGGGTGTCTTTTTTGTGGACCCGTACGCCGTGTTCTATGGTAGAAAAGACCTCTACCAAAGGGACGGGGTGCACCTCTCCTTTAAGGGCAAGGCGTTCCTAGCCAACCTCATCCAGGATGTCGTGGAGCGCACCCAAAGGAGTGTCCGGCCCATTGGGAAGGCGGACGTACGCCAGTACGCCCGAGTCACTCCCCAAACAACCTTCTCGGAGGAGGTCAAAAATGGTGCCACCACGACAAACAAAAAGCCGGGAAACGGAAGAGTATAGGGAGTCCTACATTAGGGGACTCCCTGAAAGTTCTTCTGTTCAATGCGAGGTCAATCAGGAACAAGTTTCCTGAGCTCCGTGGCCTCGTAGCGACGGAAGAACCCGAAATGGTAGCCATAACAGAATCGGGGATAAAAACCTCAAACCGAGGCTTTGAAGGCGAATTCACGGTTCCTGGCTACCAACTCTTCCACAAAGATAGGTCAGACAGAGAGGGTGGCGGTGTAATGTTGTATGTCAAGGATACAATCAAATCTACGAACTCCAACGTTATATCCGACCACGAGCTCCTAGGCGTTGACCTAGAGATCGGTCCTGCCAAATACAGGACCCTGCTGCTTTACAGACCCCCTTCCCAACCTGTTGAGAAGGACAAGGAACTGCACCAGCTGCTGGGTGAGCTGGTTCAAGGCAGAGTGTGCATCGTTATGGGCGATTTCAACAGCCAAGTTGACTGGGAAACCAGAGCAGCCTGTGGCGAGAGCGCGCTACTCCTGGAGTTCGCCAACAACGAGTTCCTCACTTAATGGGTCAGAGAACCGACGAGAGGAGACAATATCCTCGACTTGGTCTTCACCTCTGAGGATGATATCGTTGAGGATATCTCTGTAGGCGAAGAGCTCGGTGGCAGTGATCACCAGCTAGTTAGATTTAGCATCAAGATCCCGAAGGTAAGGTCTGTTGCCAGTCAATTAAAGAAACTTGACTTGAGAAGAGCAGACTTTGCAAGCCTTCGAGCTGGACTGACTGACGTGAGGCTAGAAGTGTGCGCTGCCTTTGAAGACTCGTGGAATAGTTTCAAAACCACATTCATGAGTCTTCAATCGCGTTTCATCCCTCTGAAATGCCCCCGTGTGTCTTCTGTTCAACCTAAGTGGTTTAATCGAGAAATCGGCCAACTGCTTAGGGAGAAGAGAAATGTGTACCGGCAATCGAAGATCTCGGGTGACTTTGACGAATACCGGAGGCTAGCCAGGAGAGTGAAGTCCAGCATAAGGGCGGCTAAGCGGTCTGAGGAACTCCGAGTGGCGAGACTCTGTAAAGAGAATCCCAAGGAGTTTTTTGGATATGTGAACAGCCGTAAACCAATCCGTCGAACGATTGGCCCTTTGAGGAACGAGGAGGGGACATTAAAGCATTCAGATGCAGAAAATACCAACCTCCTCAACGACTACTTCTCTTCAGTGTTTACTGAAGAGTGTGGTCCCATTCCCCAGCCGACGCATTCCTACTCGGGGGAAAAGCTGGAGGCAATGGACTTCACCGAAGGAGAAATAAAGAAAAAGATCGCTGACCTAAAGACGAATAAGTCCTCTGGACCAGACGGGTTTCTACCTAAAGTGTTGAAGGAAGTTTGCGATGAAGTATCACGACATCTGTGCGCTATCTTTAACATGTAAATCCGGACCGGATGCGTTCCTAGAGACTAGCGTGAGGCGTAGGTGACTCCGATCTTCAAGAAAGGATACCGTAACCAACCGTCGAACTACCGACCTATCAGTCTGACTTCGATAGTCGGTAAACTCATGGAAAACATCATGGTGGACAAAGTGACGTCGTATTTAGAGTCAAACCTGCTACTGAGGAGTTCCCAGCACGGCTTCCGAAGGCAACGGTCATGCCTGACGAACCTTGTGGAATTCTTTCACTTCGTTTTCAGTGAGCACGATCGGGACAAGGCGGTGGATGTGGTCTACCTAGACTTTCAGAAAGCCTTTGATAAGGTACCACACCGCCGCCTTCTCCGGAAAGTGCGAGCGCTTGGCATAGACGGAAAGGTAGCCGGCTGGATCGAGAACTGGCTAAGTGGCAGACGGCAACGAGTGGTGGTAAATGGACAGTCTTCTGAGTGGGTGCCCGTTACTAGCGGGGTGCCTCAAGGTTCTGTCCTGGGACCACTACTATTCATCATCTACGTCAACGACATGGACGGTGACATGGTCCCTAAGATTTCCAAATTTGCCGACGATACCAAGCTTGGTATGAACGTTGCAAAGGATGGAAATACTGCCCGCCTGCAGGAAGATCTTGGGAAGATTGGGGAGTGGTCGGACACGTGGCAAATGCCTTTTAACGTGGGCAAATGCAAAGTGATGCATATCGGCCACAGAAACCCCCAATCTCAGTATATCCTTAAGGGCACTGCTATGGAATCCACCGACACTGAGAAGGACTTGGGTGTAACAATCACTAGTGACCTCAAGTTCTCGAAACAGTGCATTGAGGCGGAGAAAAAGGCCCAAAGGATGCTAGGCTATATTAAGCGCCAGTTTGGTTATCGGAACCAGGAGATTGTACTGTGCCTGTACAACTCACTTGTCCGACCGCACCTGGAGTATGCCGTACAATTTTGGAGTCCTTCATTTCGAAAGGACATCGCGAGATTGGAACGCGTACAAGCCAGGGCAACCAAGCTGATTCCCTGTATCCGACATAAAAGTTATGAGGATAGACTGAGGGAATTAGATCTGTTCTCGCTGGAAACCCGTAGACTGCGTGGTCAGCTCATCGAAGTTTTCAAAATACTTCGAGGGTTCGACAATGTTGACTACCGGGATATTTTCACACTGAGTGAGAACAGAAAGCGCAATCACGGCTTCAAACTTGAACTGAAGCGTTACAACCGCAATCTGTGTGGAAATTTTTTCACCTACAGTATCTGCGGTAAGTGGAACGCACTTCCAGTGGAAGTTGTCAACAGTGAATCTGTTGACCAGTTTAAGGCAAGACTAGACAAGGTCTTGAAAAGTGGCCGTTTAGGGACGCAAAACAATTGAGCAGCCTTGTGCCCGCTCGATTGCAAGTCCAATGGTACCCTCTTTGAATGGACCGTAAAGTCTCCTAGGGTACCTTCTTTCCTTGTTGTTACTCCTTGTTGTTACTTCAATGGAGGTACTTATTTCTTTGTATCTATTTGCTACATCCAAACTTTTTATTATGCTACTTGTGCTACATTATGCAAGAGTTAACTCTTTTTTGTCAATTTGCTGTTCTCTCATAACTTACTTATTCTATATAATATTTTACATGCTAATATATATACAGTGGCGGCAACAAAAAAAGTGACATTTAATATTGGCAACAGAAATCGATACACAAAATCGTTTTCACGATTTTACTTGCCAACTAGCCAATGAAAAGGTGCGGGGCTTATGCCGCAAGTGGACGACTCTCCTGAGCTAAGACAAGAGAACTGCGCTTTACTGGAACTCAGTGTCTCGTTTGAGCTCGTACAGTTAGGCTTTAGTGTATGGCACTCCAGCGTGCTGATTTCCTGCATTCGTGCCTACATTTGACGTGCTATAACTTCTGTGCAAATGGATACAATGGGGCGGAAAAAGCTTTCTTTGACAGAGAAAAGCCGTGCCTTGACCCTATTAGAGCATGGAAAGTCTTTTATTGATGTAGCAGCAGATTTAGGAACCTCAAAAAATACGATTCATCGCCTAAAACGGGCAGCTGAGTTATTGCCACCAGGTACCATACCAAAGATGAAGGAGGGCATTGGTGCAGCTAGGAAGACATCTCCAAGGACTGATAATATCCTAAGGCGTGAAGTGATGTCAGACCCTTCTGTAACCTCCGCTTCAATCAAGAAAAAACACCCAGACCTCCTCCAGAACGTCGCCCTCAGGACCATCCGTCATTGCTTACAGAAGGACTTATGCCTACCGGCTCGCCGCGCTGCCAAGAAGCCACTTCTTACCAAGACTATGAAGATGAAAAGGCTCAATTTGTGCAAGACCTATAAACATTGGACAGCTGCCCATTGGAAGAAGGTTATGTTCAGTGATTAAAACACCTTTAGGCTGGTCAGAGGAGAGTCAAAGATTGTGCGTCGTCCCAGCAATGTGTCTCGGTATAAACCAAAATATACCGTGAAAACTGTGAAGCACCCTGATAGTGTGATGGTGTGTGGTGCCTTTAGTGGAAACAAGGGCAGAGGGGTCTGTACTTCCTTCCCAAGAATGTAACCATGAGGATGACTAACTATCTGGAAGTTTTGAGGCAGCACATGCTGCCATTTTGGGAAATTCATCAGTGTGAATTTTTCATGCATGATGGTGCCCCTGCTCACAGGTCCCAGTTAGTGAAAAGGTTCTTCAATGATAATAATATTAGTGTTTTGGAGTGGCCTGGTAATTCCCCGGACCTAAATCCTATTAAGAATGCTTGGAATCTGATGAAAACCAAAGTTCAAGAGCCAGCACTCGGCAGCATCAAGGATCTGATAGAATCACTGAAGAAGATCTGGGTTACGATCGACCCCACCTACTTCGCAAACCTTACTGAATCAATGCCCAATCGACTCAGGATGATCATCAAGTGCAAGGGCAACATGACCAAGTATTAACTTTCATGAAATATTCATAATAAAATATGTAAGTTACATTTTTCTGTTTCATTTTCTCTGAATTGTCACATGTCACTTTTTTTGTTGCCGCCACTGTATATATATATATATATATATATATATATATATATATATATATATACATTCAACTTAGATTAGGGTTTCTCGTCCAATATTAGCACATAAACTCGTTCTTTGTCTTTGGTTAATGATTCTGAGCTATAAGGAATATTTAGAACATATTCATGTCTAAAAGCATTTTATTATGATTGCATACAATAAATATATTTTATAATAAATACAATTAATATTTTGTAAATCTTAAAATTAGCATACAAATTTTATTTTAACTTATTAGTGACGTCACATATTATGTTAGATTTCTTAAAATTTTGTCTAATTTCTTTTTAAAATTTTCTACTGTATTACATTTCACTACATCCTCTGGTAATTGATTCCACTTGTTCACAATTTTATACGCAAATGAGTTCCCACATATATTTGTGCGAAAATTCTTGGGTTTTATTTTCATTCCGTTTGATTGCGTAGTAGATGTGCTAAACTGAAACCAAATATTAGAGTCTACATTTTCTATTCCTCTTAGTATTTTAAACATTTCTATTAATTGACCTCTCAATCTTCTTGTTTCAAGGCTGAATAAATTTAATCTTTCTAATCTTGTTTCATAATAATAATTCCTTAGTTCTGGAATCAATTTCGTGGCTCTGGCTTGTACTTTTTCTAACTTCTCAATATCTTTTCTTAAGTAAGGAGACCAGGCTTGGGAACAATATTCTAATTGTGGCCTTATTAGTGCATTGTACATATTCAGAATTGTAATCTTATTTTTGAAAGTGATTTGGCGTTTTATATATCCAAGAATCCTTTGCGCTTTCTTTTCGACTTCGATGCACTGCCGTGAAAACTTTAGATCGTTTGTAATGTAGACACCTAGGTCTTTTTCATTTTTAGTTTCTTTGATCTCATTGTCGAACAGTTTGTATTCTCTCCTTGGATTATTATAACCAATATGCATTATTTTGCACTTTTCAAGATTTAAGGGCAATTCCCATTTTTCCGTCCATCTTACTATTTTATCAATATCATTTT
Source organism: Ceratothoa steindachneri (assembly GCA_963969495.1). Taxonomy (NCBI): domain Eukaryota; kingdom Metazoa; phylum Arthropoda; class Malacostraca; order Isopoda; family Cymothoidae; genus Ceratothoa; species Ceratothoa steindachneri. The sequence goes on from OZ018318.1 coordinate 3,393,498, forward strand.
GAAATTCTTGAACGTCCTGTTCAGTAATTATCCCTTTTCCTAATTTACAATCATCAGCAAACTTAGAAATTTTCGATAGTAGGCCATCATCTATATCATTAACGTACATAATGAATAGCAACGGGCCAAGGACAGAGCCTTGCGGGACGCCACTACAAACGGAAACCCATTCTGACGCTTGTCCGTTTATAACTACTCGCTGTTTTCTATCCGTAAGCCAATTTTCTATCCATTTTGCAATTTCGCTTTTTATTCCAAAGGCTCTTACTTTACACATCAACTTCTTATGCGGAACTTTATCAAATGCCTTTCGGAAGTCTAGATACAAGATGTCAACCGATCTATTATTGTCGTACAAGGTATTTATATAGTGAAAAAACTCTAGTAAATTTGTGAGGCAAGATCTCTTTCTCCTGAAGCCATGCTGAGAATCATTTAGGAGTTTATTCTTTTCTAAATGCTCTACAATTGTATTGGAAATGTGAGTTTCAAGGAGTTTCCCAACTACGGAAGTTAAACTTATAGGGCGAAAATTGCTGGCAGTCTCTTTACATCCATTCTTAAATATTGGCGTTACATTTGCCATCTTCCAGTCTTGAGGAACAATTCCACTCTCTAGGAATAAATTGAAAATTTGCGTAAGATGTTCTGCTACTTGATTTATGACTTCTTTTAAAACTCTTGGGTATATTTTATCCGGTCCCGGGGATTTAAATTTATTCATCTTCTCTATTAGTTTCTTTGTGTTGTCGACACTGCATCGAACCGATTCGAGTGGTATAATATTAGCCATTTCACGTGTTTCTGTATAGTCATACGAGTTACACTCTTTTGTGAAAACAGATACAAAATATTCGTTGAGAGTGTTTGCTATTCCAATATCATCGAACTGCAAATTATTGTACTTATCTCTTATTGGGCCAATATTGTTCTTCATGGGTTTTCTGCTGTTTACTAAGGCAAAGAACTCTTTAGGATTATTTTTGCAATTTTGAGCTGCTCTTATTTCTTCATTTCGTTTTGCTCTTGTAATCTCGGCTTTAACTTTTCTTCTCAATTCCAAATAATGATTCCTGTTTTCTATATTATGGTTGTATTTTAGCCTTTTATATGTTTTATCTCTGTTTCTAATGAGTTTCATAATTTCTTGAGATAGCCATTTCGGTTTATTAACATTTTTATCTTTAATAACAGCCAGTGGTATGAATTGAAACTGTTTGTTGAGAAGATTGTTTTTAAATTCATGCCATGCTACGTTTATTTCTTCATTATTTATCCTAAAAGTGCTCAAACTCTTTCTTAGTTCAGCATAATTTGCCCTTTTGAAATTAAGTTTAGCGGTGGTGTCATTTTGTAGGACACGTGGTATATTAATTTCAAAATCTACTGCGTTATGATCACTATTTCCTATTCTGTCTCCAACATTTAAATTTGAAATCAATTCATCGTCTGATGTTAACACTAAATCCAATATGTTTTCATCTCTTGTTGGTTCTTTCACCCACTGAGTCAGGAAATTATCCTCAATAAAATTAATCAATCTTTGTCCTTCTGAGTCTGCAGTTTTGTTAGGCCAGTTTATTTTAGCACAATTTAAATCTCCAATGATCACTGATAACTTGTCTTTACAAATGTTCGTTAGGTATTCATAAAATTGGTCATCTGTCTCCCGGAGCTGATGTGGACTCCTATAAACTAAAATATCATATAGGTTCTTTTTTTGGTTTATTTTAACCGTTACCATTTCAAAAACAGAGTCAGTGTTACATTCTACAGGGTGCAAATCTTCGCGTACATATAAAAGAACACCTCCACCTTCTCTCTGTAATCTATCTTTATGAAATAACTTGTATCCTTTTAACTGGAATTCTGAAATAATATCACGTGACTCTGTATGTATCCATGTCTCAGTTATTCCTATGATGTCGTACTTTTTGGTCAATACCAGCGCTCTGAACTCCGTAAATTTGTTTCTGATTGATCTTGCGTTAAAGAATAGAGTTTTTAATGTGTTTAACTGATTTCTTCTGAATTGGGGCTTCGATCGTTTCCCTGTGGTTCTTGACTTGGTGCTTTATTTTTCATTAAATTTCGTAGGTTAGTTTGTAGCAATTCTCCATATTTCATTTTACCTTTTGTGGAGAGATGGATGCCATCCTGAGAAAACAAGTCTTTGTTGTGGATGAAAAGTAGCCAGGGGTCAATAAATTTAACATTCTCCTACTTGCAAAGATCTTCTAGACGATGATTTATCCCAATTGCTCGACTTAGATTTTCGTATCTCTCGTAAATTCTTGGTAGCACCCCAACAACAATTGCATTATCCGTTTTGGTCTTGATTGTTTTTATCATTTTCTTGTAGTCATTAATTATGCTTTCCGAACCTTGATGGTTTTTTTCCATTGAACACATCGTTGCTTCCAACATTCGCTATGATTTGACTCTCTTTGCTTTTCATCTCAAAGTTGTTTAATTGTTCTGTTAATTGCTCAATCTTTATTCCTGGATAACATCGGAATTTGCGCTTTTTGATGTTCCAACTTCCAAAGTGATCGATTTAATTCCGAATTATTGAGTCACCAGCTAAATACGTTTCTTCCTCTTCTTCGTAGGACAATATATCATATCTATTTTTGGTTGAGATTGTTGTTTTTTTCTGAATGATTGGTTTGAATGGGCGCTTATTTTTGACTTGGATGAAATTGTCCTCGTCTTTTATGTTTGATGTATCAATTTTGTTAGTCAGAATTGCGACTTCTTGTTCCAGTTTCACGATTTTAGTATCTACTCGAGCTATTCTGGTTTCATCTTCTGTTTGACAAGCGCAGTTCTTTAATTCGAGGGCATTGATGCGGTTTTCCATAGAGCTTATTACAGACATCCATTTTGCCTTTTCGATATCAAATTTTTTTTTTATTTGGCAGAATTCGCATACACTTCTCGAAGTGATATTCTCAAAGCATTGTTCTTGAAAATCGATGATCCAACGTGTATTCTTGCATTTAAAGCAACAATGCTTTAATTTGAGGGCTCCGGGCATCCTTCTTTTTTATAATAACCTCACTTTTCTTCACTTTTCTTCGATTTCACTTATGTACACTTATACTTGACCACACCGTTTTATGCTTGATTCAATACACGTTAATTAAACACTTGATCTTACGGTGGCGAAAATTGGTATTTAGAACTTCACTTTATATTAAAAAAATTGCTAAACAATATGATAAATACACTTACTTACAAATTTTAATTGCAAAATAGATTTATTATTACAGACTGGTCGATTTTAAAAAGGACGTGCTAAAAACCAATGCCTATCAACCGTTAAATATCAACCGAAATGAAATCTATAATTCACTAAATCGAAGAGATATATCTTGTATTATAGAAAAATTAGTATTTAAAACTTATCTTTATTCCTGAAAAATCACTAACAAATAGGGAATATATACTAAATAAATTATGATTTTAGAACGAAATATTTTTAGGAAATTACTCGCTTAGAGAGAAAGATGAATCAAAATGGCGCTGGCAGAAACAAGAGGCGGATTAAGGGATTAAAAAGGCTCTGTTGTGATTGGTCAACGGCCTGTAACAGGACGGTTAGCAACAGGAAAGAACAGAATTAAACGAAAAAAGGGATAACTCGAAGACAATATTGATAAATAAAATAATTTATTAACACTCAGAAATTACTTACAGTTGGGTGTCTATTGAAGATGAGCTTAGGAGATGACGGCAAAAAAAACAAAACAAAACCGGCCGGATAGTGTAGATTATGTATTTATTTATATACCCGCACACACACAAAAAAACATTTAATTGTAATTAAAATGGAACAAATCTATTTTAAAAAAGAAAAAATCACTTTGGATATAAGTAAATTATGTCAAAATTTTTTTTAAGAATTATATTCGAGCGCGCAACACTGAACACCTGCGAACACACACAAACACACATATATATATATATATATATATATATATATATATATATATATATATATATATATATTTATATATATATATATATTTATATATATTTACAGAAAGTTTTAGCTCTTTCCCAAGCTCCGTGTGCTCACCATAGGAAAGATGTGTGGCTGAAAACCAGAATACACCACCGAGAAATGCCTTCACTGCGAAGCAAGACACTCTTAACACTTTCAACTGAAAACTGCACTTTTGACCATCCAAATGAGATTTTTCAGATAATCTGAAACGGACTTGCCTACTTTTCATATCAAAGGGCCTGTTCAAAGGAATTACATGCCTCCATCCAACAGCACTTTAATTGGTAACTCAGGCTTGATACATCCAATACACCTTCACATTCCCTGATCTCACCCTTTCTTTTTAGCATCTTTTCAATTACTTTATAGAGATGCGCTTTTTGTTTTTTTTCATAAGGAAGTCTTTCACTCTGTGCTCTTTTGTCGACTCAAGAAGTAGTTTGTGTTGTCAACTTCTTTTGCCGAGACTTATTCCACTTGGGGCCGATCAACCAGACTTGCCACTATCACGTGATCTTGCCTCACTAGTCTTCCGCATGTAAATTACATAATTAAAAAGGGGTAGGTAAGCACAGAGGCTTCTAGTGTTTAGCGCCGTTTTTCACCCTTGACCCTGTCTATTTTGGAATGAAACACCTGCGTCAGCTACTGCTTGCATTCTTCTTCTTACTCACAAGTTGATATGAGTTGACATCCGCACGCTCTTGCTCTGTTTCAACACCTACAATTTGCGTTCCTAGCACCAATACCTGTAGAAGGATCTGTAACTAGATATCTGTGAGGGCCGGTAGCATACGTGTCTTTTCCCACTATAATTGCCCTACGAGCACGTGCCTTCCCGTGAGACTAAAGGAAATTTCCGGTTGAGCTTCCACCTGCATTTGAACCGAAAAAGAGAAAACGAACTTCTCCGTGGTTCTTAGAATAAGTTTCTCGTTGTCTCCTTCCGTTTTCGTCGGAAGCAACACATCATGAGGAACGCAATTCTTCTCCAATTTGGGGAGAACCAGACTCACACAATTTTGGGAGAATATACCCTGCTTGTCAAAAAGCAGTCCAATCAGTGCCAAGCACTTCATTCAAGATACTGCCTACGCAGATCATCTCTCTCTAGTATCCATGGTAACGGTTCTCTGTTAATAAACTTAGTTCATATCCTCAGCGCATCTCGAAGCCTACATTCTCCATTGCTCAGACAGTTATCAACTCGCGTTTTTCGTAAAAGTTCACTGAACTTATATACCATTAAATTCATTCCGTGCTTTAATAAACTTTAACATATGGTGGAAACGTAATTATCATTTCATATATAATTACAATGTTTTAACAGGTTATAAAGTGAAGCGAATAAATTCACTAGAATAGAAGCGAATTAAATCTGTAGAAATTGTGATCAAAGTGAATATTTTCATATTTTGTGTCAATAAAATAGATCTCATATTTAATTAATATCGTTTTGTACCAGCAGTCGCCCTAACAATTGGTGCCAAATATCTTCGACACTTTTTACACCATCTTTAACTTCACCAATTTCTTTACAGATATCTCCTTATATCTTTCTGCTTGATGCACCCTCGTTGCTAATACGGTTTAAATTCGAGGAAAAATCATTGTTCTTCACTTTTGATTTAACTTCTGTATTTTGTATATTATGAAAAAAATCATATTTAAAATGTATGGCGGGAGTGACACTCGAGGTGTTTGTAATGGAGTGGCATGCAAGACTCAAACAACTACACAAGGAGAGATAAAGCTTCTAGTCTGAAACTCACCCAGCCGGCTTTCAAATATCTTCCTGTGGAAACCCTTAAAAGATGTATAAAGGTAATGAAGGCCAGGACTTAACAGATTGTACCCTAGATAGACTCAGCCAGTTGTACGATCATCTAATCTCCTGCTTTCAGATTCAATTGAAACTGTTATAGTAATCAAATATACACATCTAAATCGGTTCTTAAAATTGTCTATAGGTAAACTTGTAGATAGCTTAGAGTAGGAAAAGGGGAAAAGAAGAATAAAGAAAGAAAAGTAACCAAACGAGTTTCGAACGCGCTTTACGCGTCGCTGGACAGCCGTTAGCGAGAGTCTTAAACTAATCGGCCATCCTGAGACCCCCAAAAGACCCATTCAAGCAAAGCATTTAAGACGCTCACCTGAACTTCTCGCATGCTACACAGGGGGCTCTTAGAAGCGGAGCGTATTTTGAGGATTGAGGAGAACGGCGTCAGGAAAATGTTATTTCAAAGACTAATGTTCTCCTTCCCCGGCTCCCCGGGTCTTGGCACCATTGTAGATAGCTTTGAGTAGGAAAGGGCGCAAAGAAAAAGAAAGAAACATAAGTAGCGAAACGAGTTTCGAACGCGCTCCCCGCGTCGCTGGACAGCCTAACGTTAGCGAGAGCCTTAAACCACTTGGCCATCCTGAGTGCCCAAAAGACTCATATTAATGTTATTCAGAAACAAGTGAAATCGGCAGAGTTCCTTGTCATTAATTTCAACCCCTTCTTGGACGCTGTTGGTAATGACTGTACAGAGCGACCCTTGAACTCTTTGGCGATGGGTCTATTTATTTGTGGTAGACGTCTTGCTATTGGTTTACACTTCCATTTGGGAGGGTCTTTCTTAGTGGAGAGCTAGACCTTAACCAAGGACCCGAACCACAAAAGACTACATGGCAACCATGGAGAAAAGAACCCGAATCGGGAGTCTGCCCGACGGGTAACCACACTTGAGAGGACCTGACCTTATTCAATTGTAAGCGATAGTGGACGATGTTTGTAGTACTGGTTATAGATGACTAGTTAATAAAGTACTAGAGGCTCCTTTGCGGCACACATATACACCAGGGTTCATTGAACCCCTACTGCTAATTATTACAAGGCAAGAGGTTTAAGTTGGCACTTTTGAGTGCCTGTATTATTTACGGGGGTTTGTTCTTTACAGTTAATAATCTGGTGTCTCGTCCTCGGTATTTAGGGGATGAGAAGATAATTAATTGATTTCATTCTTGACCTTTTTTATTGTTTATTTTCCTTCTCTTTATCCTCCTTTTTCCTTCAATCTGTATTTACATCCTTTCCTTCTCTTCAGGACAAATGCTATCGTTAGTTACATCAATTAAAAAATTATATTCCATCCAACTGCGAATTCCTTCCATAATCTACACTCACAAGTGAACGAGTTCCAGGAATTCGGTTCATTTCGCACTCGGTCCTCCGCCTGCTCCCTTGATTAGTTGATGACCCTTTAAAGGAAGCCATTTTTGTGACCTTCCTCTGCAGATCGGTTGGGCGTGGACAGTTTCCTGGAAGGCCGGAGACTTGGCCTGCCGTTGCATGGCCTTCTTCAGGATCTTCGGGATCTTCCTTAGTAGCTTCCTACTGGTGGTGATCAGTGTGGACAGATACCAGGCAGTGTTGCGCCCTCTAACTATTACAGAAGCAAAGAAACGAGTTCTTCGTATGCTGTGGATCGCCTGGATTTTCTCGGTTCTGTTTTCGCTTCCTCAGGTGAGTTTTTTTTGCCCTTTATCATCCAGATGTACTTTTTTGTCCACCTGAATTCCACAAGCCTTGTGTGGCTTTTAGCCTAAGGTTTCTTCCGAATGCCGATGTGAACAATATCGAACACTTCCATGGGGGAATTTGTAGCGTCATTGAGTTGCCAACTCGTACTTCTCATTGTTTACCTTCGAAGAATCTCTAATATCCTAAAGTCTAGCCAGGGAGGGAGGGGGGGGGATAAAGGATTATCCTTGTTGCGATATCTCCAAGCTAAACCGTGTGTTGCTGAGGTCAGAAGGGCGAGGCCCACTATCTACTCGTCAATCCTTGGACGTAAAAAGACTAAGTTCAAGCAAAGCTATAAAACGACCCTATGATGTGCGTATACACCAGCATACATATAAGTGATGTACATGATTAAATATATGAAGTGATAGAGGGGGAGGTAGAGGCACACACAGGGTACGAAGTTGAACGAAAGGTTTTAGAGATAAATGTATATAAACTGGGGTGTATTTATCAGCAATATTGCACCCCACAAAGGGGGGTGACTTCATAATTTCGAGTGCAGAGGAAAGTTCTCTCTGGGGGAACAAAATGCAAGGGGGTCAAGATCTGGTTGGCTTTATACAGAACCTCAAAAGTGCCAACACTCTGTTCAAAAAGAAGCAACAGCAATGATGGACCTGGAGAAGCCCAAACTATGAGTCATACAATGAAATTAACGACATCTGGTCGGCAAAAAATCACTCTCAATAATTTCTAAGTCATCCATAAAATTAAAATCGGTGACCACATGATGATCAGATATAGAAAAAAAGATAACATTCAGAAAGAGAGAAGAAAGCTATTCACTTAAAAATAATAAGCCCATTAATAGCCAGACAACTCTGGTTCCTGAAATCTAGTGCCATCTCCAGAAAGCAAATTATGAAATCCCCTTGACTCAAGTGACACCTGGAGTATACAAACAATGAGCAATAACTTAATGAACACCTGACAGAAATGCTGAAAAATACAAGGAAACACAAATTAAGAACAGTAATAATGTCTTATAATGTCGTGGAACACCACTTTATGCCATACACTACTCCGATATTATGTGGGGGGTGACTTAATCACCTACTGCAACGCGAACCGTTGAAGGACTGTTCGCAGGGATTAACGACCGACTAGGAGGTCAAACTTGAGGCGTTGGGTTTCAAATCCTTAATAATCAGACAGAGTGCAAAATTGGTTGGCGAGATTTACTTGAATAGGCCGAGAGTATCGTTCAAGGTTAATTAAAGATGAAACAACAAAATATAATTTTATTTACAAATATTAAAATAAGAATTATTTAAATTAAAATAGTCTCTTGATAATTATTATGCGAAGGGATTCTCAAATGGAATTAATTGATTAATGTTACTTGGCTCAGATCAAAATGGGGAAATTGACAATATTAATAATTCACTAGTCAACAATGATTTTGCTACTTCGGTATTAGCTTGTGATTTATATTAGATCGAGTATGCTGATTCCGAATTTGCAATCAGAATTGTTCTAGCAGGTAAGGTTCTTGAGTTATGCACATACTCTTTAGTTACACATATGGGCAGTGTTGCTTCCGCTACCGTAGTGAGAGGGTGTGTTGTCTATGTTTGGTTCCTGCTTTACACTCCTGCTTTGCCACGTTGTCAAATTTAGCCCTTATAGTAGTGGTGTTGAAACGGTATTTACATATAGTGATTAATTGCCTTTTTCTTTCAGATTTATCTCTCAATTTATTTGTAAATGAAATAAGATTGTACAAAAGTATATAACAGGATATATACAAATTAAGTTGAAAACATGAATCCTCGAGGATGTATAAATAGCCCAGACAACTTTTGTTATATCTGTAGAAGATATACTCCAGGCAACCAGCGGAAAAAAATTAGCTAAAAAAGTGAAAACTGTATACAATTATTATTTTGGTTGTAAAGTTGGTGACCAAGACAAGCCCTGGGCACCTCACAAATATTGTACTGTGTGCTATACGGGGCTCACATAGTGGTTAAATGGCAAACGGAAGGGTATGACTTTTGCTGTAACAATGGTGTGTCGCGAGCGAGCCCTCAAATCATGTTTTTGATTGCTACTTTTATATGAGAAATATTGCGGGATTCTCAAATAAGAACAAGTCAAAAATTGTATATCCAGATTGTAAGTCAGCTATAAAACCAGTCCTCCATAATATGGAGATGCCAATCCCAGTTCCTCCATCAGCTAGTGCAGTTAAAGAAGATGAGTCATCGCCTGAAGAGGAGGATAACAATTACGATGAAATGTATGAGGATGATTCTAAGGAAAAGAAGATCCAGTTGATAAATCAAGAAAGATTGAATGATTTGGTGACGGATTTGTCATTGTCAAATGAGAACGCAAAAATGTCGGGCTCCAGACTACAGCAATAGAATTTTCTAGAGGACGGTGCAAAAATATCTACTTTCCGTAAACGGCATGAGGCCTTAGCTGCCTTCTCTAAAGAAGAAGATGGTGCTTGTTTCTCTACTGATGTTAATGGCCTAATGAATCAGCTAAGAAACGAGCATTTAGATGATGAATGGAGACTATTCATCGATGCAAGCACTGCTAGACTCAAAGCTGTGTTGCTACACAATGGTAACAAAAACCTTCAATTCCTGCCGCACATATTGTTGGAAGGATAGAGACATATGACTCAATGAAGTTTATTTTGGAAGGTGCTCATTACTCGCATTATATGTGGAATATCTGTGGTAATCTAAGCGCAAGAGCAAGAGTCTCAAACATTTTTTAAGAAATTTATAGTTAGGTGAGTACTACCTCATTTATATGTAATACATATCTTGCCTGGGTATGCAAAAGGACATACATAATTCCAAGTAGGCTGCCCCGATTCCAAACCTTTGCCCAGGAACGTCTCATTCTTCTCAAACTCGTAATAATTATATCATTACTTGATCCAAGGTGACAAAGTGAGCCATAGAATCTAGTTGTATAACTCAGGAACCTTACGTGCTAGGACAAATCTAGGCACAGGTTTGGAATTAGCCCACCAAAATTAGTTAGATACAACATTTACTCAAGTAGCAGAGACAAAGATAAAATTTGTTGGCTAGTGATAATGGAGGGGGTTTCAGTCTTACGGGTCGGTGATTTCGAGGAAGATTCTTTTTGCGATGAGGCGAGTGGGGAACCCCGATGAGGCAAGTGTGGGTACGATCCGAATGAAACAGGTCGGGCACGATCCGAACCAAGCTTCCGACGGGGAATGTGGGAATTCTCGTAATCCCATCGAAAGAGGAAACTTCTTTTCTTCAAAGGTAGTCGATGGGGATTTTCTTCGGTTTGATTAAACAAAGGAAGACTGCTGCGCAAATTCTAAGGTTTGCCGTTCACAGAAGCTAACAATTGACTGGGGTAGAATCATGGCGGAGTAAGTCTTGCTGTTTGACGAACGCTCACGGGATTTAAGATTTGAGACGATGAGGACCTCCTTGAGGTGCGGGCTGGACTCCTCGAACTACAGAATAACCCGAGTATTTGTATACTCGATTCTGAGTGGGAAGGGCGAGTTTGGAGAAAGGAGTCACATCTTAATCCGGAGGAGGAGTCGATTCATCATTTAGCAGCGAGGTGCGAGAAACAGCGGCTCTTCCTTGCCTCGTCACCGAGGAGAAAGGAGGCTTGGGACGTGTTCACAGGATTGAGGAATATTTCCCCAATGCGCTTAAGAGTAAAAAATTCGTAAATGTTCGAACAGGAAATGACATTCCTCATGGTGAGATACCATCACGTGTAGTCTCCGATAAAGTGTGTGTGGTGTGGGGGGAGTTCAGAGGTTGTTTTTTCATCACTAACTATAATTTAAGAAGGGGATTTTTTGAGTATTTGAATAATAATTTCATCTTAGTTTGGTTATGCCTTATGTTTTTTATCAAAGTTATTTTTAATAATTCTTTTATAATTTTAAAAACAAAATGGTGAAGTTCAGAAATTAATTTTTATATAACTTCTATAACTATATTTTAGCAACGTGATATTTTGAAAGGGGGGAATTTAGTTTAGAGTTCCTTTTTAAAATTATTATAATGGGGAGGGAAAGAGACATGAAAGATCTCTTTCAATCTGTTTTCAGTTAAATGTGGAGAGTAGACGATGATAAGGCTTAATCTTGGGTTGTGTGTGAGTATTGGGGCCGAGAGGAATAAACAAACAAAACTGAATGAGGAACTGGACAACAAGAGCTTTGAAAGAATTAGTTCTCGATATGCTAGGAAATGGGAAGGAGTATTCGACTAGGTAAAGTGTACTTCCATGTGTGTTTATAGGGGACAAGGCGGATTGAGAGAGAGAGAGAGAGAGTGAAGACGTAAATAGGAAAGTGTATGCTGAGGGATGTTAAAATTTTCTAGAAAAAGTGAGGTTGCAGAATAATTAGCGTGGATCATCTTCAGAAATTTCGCGAGCTCATCGAAAAATTTGGTCCGTGGGATGTCCTGGTAGAGAAATTGGTCCGTGGGATGTCCTGGTGGAGAATAAACAATCTCAACTATAAGGATGGGTTTCAGACGTGATGATGCAATCAGAGCTTCGAAAGCTCTGATTCGGATCACCAATTAATCTTCCCCTCGTCCCCATCGATAAAAGAATATTCACCGGGAAACAGTAACAAGCTGTGGTGCACACAATATATGCACACACAAACCCATGAAGTAGTATGTGTACACTTAGCCAATGTAAATAAAGTTGTGTGTGTCAAACGAAACAAAAAGAAACTCAAACGAAACACTGTAAGATGTAACAGGTTATTTTAGAACCATTCCCATTTTTTATTTCACAAAAAGACTAAAGTCGCGGTGAAAATGTAAACTGGGAATGGGACTAATTATTCTATGGTTACAAAGGGAAACCTTAAAATGAGTTAACTCAATCGTAACGACATTCGGTGAGCATCAAATAACAACCACAATATTATATTTCTATTTTGTTAAGGGAGATAGAAAGAGCGTTTGACCCAATTTCACCATTACAGTAAATTTTCTCACGAGAGAAAAGGTTTAAAAAAGTATTGTATATGTATATATGTGTGTGTATGTTAGTAAATGTGTCCAAGTATAAAGCGAGCAAATTGAGGAGAGACATTATTCAGAGACATCATACGAGAGACATCATTCATTCGGGAAAATCATTTCGAGGGGCAGTTTCACATATCGCTCGGGTCATACCAATCAAGTCATTTTACTCCGCATTAGGAGATACCATTTACGCAACTGATCTTACATCAAGACGAGTCTTATTCATTCATCGTACCACATACGAACATTAAGAGAGTTGTATTTAAGCATCATCAAAGATAAGCCCGTGAAATCGATAATCAATTTAATTCGAACTCCTCCTCCATTTGCTACCCAAAGCAACTAAATAAATAGAACTGCAGTCTTCTTGTTTTCATCATCATTTCGTTCGAAGGCAAAATCATATCAGAATTTGTGATCATCGCACAGCCCCAAATAGTCATCCATTACCTTTTGGAGTCAGGAATAATTTCTCGGAACGTTATCGTATCACCCAAATCCGGTTTAACGATCAACGTTTCGCAACAATTTTATGGGGAGCGCAATAGCAAAGATAATCACAAAACGAAGCGGAATATAATTATACCTGGTGACCAACGAAGAGATCCTTTTCATCCAAACCTTACAAAACCTCTTCAAAGCCCCCCCCTCCATAAAGCGTTATTTTATTTCTCTCTGTTTGTACAAAAGCAAAAATGGCAGCGCTTCTCGGATGAGATAAAGTCACAGTTGAAGCTTTTCCCAACGCCAAGATGATATTTCTTTTTAGAGCAGATGGAGGGAGGGACTATTTTCGAAGAGCCCTCCCATCTCATAGCTTGAGAGAAAGTATAGTAAAGCTGAAGGCTCTCCCCACACACCTCTCCCACCCGAATCATTCGGAAAAGACACCTGCTGTGTGCAATAAAAGTTCACAGTCAGGAATTTTTATAGAAAAGATGAATCTATCTGTACATTAATTTCCACCTTAACTTTACGATAACTTTTATAATTAGCAACAAGTATTATTTTTAATAGTTAATATTCCTTATGTCTTCATCTAACCTATTTTTAAATGTGGTAACGGTGGGATTCGAGACAATCTCTTCCGACAAATGATTCCATACATTGATATTTTATAGGAGAAAAAGTTACCGCATACAGTGAGTCTGTACTTTTTTGAAATGAGTTTCATGCTGTTCTTACGTGTAATGTTTCTATTGAGTTCGAACCAGATGGAATAGGCCACATTTTCGATTCCATTTAAGATATTATATACCTCAATTAGTTGACCTCGTATGCGTCTTGTTTCTAATTCAAAAAGGTTGAACATTTCCAGCTGTGTTTCTTAACTGAATTTTCTAACGAAGGTATCAATTTTATAGCCTTAACGTGTACTTTTTCTTATCTTTCTATATCTTTTCTATGGGAGGATGAACAATCCTTTGCACAATATTCTGGTTGCGGTCTTACTAGGGCATAGAACAAGTTTATTCATACCTTTTGATATCTTTTTTTTCTAAGAATAGTCAGCGAATCTATCCAAAATGGTTAGTAATTACTAGTCAAGTCTCCGAAACCAAGATTCAGCAACGAGTTATTACGACAAAAATAAAAACAGGCAATCACTAATTCACAGATAACTAGTAAATGTCTGGCCAAGGGCACCCCCTGGCACGAAAAGGACAGCCCGAATATAACTAAAAACGTCACTAGAGAATTTAACGTAAACACGAAAACACATTAATGGATAGGCAGAATCAATAAATATGACCAACTTTGCAAAGAAGAAAAAAAAGTGTTTGAACGATAGATTTTCGCTCGTCTTAAAGGCACATAAAATTGTCGCTCTCCCGAATTAGGAAAATGATTTGTTGTGAGCAAATTTTAGGCTTTATCTAAAGAAGAGTCATTTAATATATTCTGATGAGTTACGCAGCGTTGACAGTAAAAAGCATCTTTGGAGAATACAACTATATTTTCGGCTTTAATTTTCCATTAATTATCATATAAATCTTCAATTAATGCACGAAAACAAAATAATACTATTACTCTCCTTGTAAAACTGGTTATAGTTTGGTTTCCATGGGAAAATTAATATATATATATATATATATATATATATATATATATATATATATATATATATATATATATATATATATATTAGGGTGGTTCTCCCCCCCAATTTTTCTTTAGTTTTTTATCTCCACAGGCCTGATTGTATTACCACATTGAACAGAGGTCACATACTCAATTTCATCAAAATCGAACAATATTTACTGGTCGCTATATGGATCTTAACTTATTAGTCTGCTGGTAAATTAATTTTTGGGATAGAAATGAACAGTCTTTGCAAATACTAGTTTATTTGAAACAGATCTTGGTGTTGAAAGACAAATTTTTAAAAAATATTTATATTAAAGTGAAAAGAAAATAGTTAAATGGTAAATGATTTCTTTTTGACACAAATTATAACTAAAATTGCTGATTAAACATTGATCCTTTTGAGCATGAGGGAAAATTTGTGTGATGTTTTTCCACAAGTCTGAGAAGCAACTGTTTCTGTTCTTCATCTTTTGTTAGAGATGCATTATACGATTTGATAAGTGCAATACCTCTTTCTGCTGGATTGTTAACAACCATTAAGTTAATCGCTCGACATTGAAATTCTTGAAAGCACGTATTCTCTTCCCAAGAACTTGGGTTAGTCTTCAGAAATGTATCCTCTGCAAACTTGTATCCATCTTTCATTAGGAGACTGAAGATTAGCTTAGTTTTTTGAGTTACCTGTTCATGCAAGTCCAAATCTTCGATGTTTTTTGTAAGATTCAATTGGCGAACAACTTTGGTGTTTTCATTATGTTGGAGATTGGAGACCATCTTCTGTTTGGTCTCCATTAATTCTATGATCAAAAATGCAAGACCAACAAGATGTTCTCCAAGATACCAAAGATGTCTGTAAAGGGCTGTGGTTGCTTTTTTATATATTGTCTGATTTGGGTACTTTTGCAAAGTTTTGAGAAGCAGAATCTCATTTAAAGGAGCATTAATTCCAAAATGGGCTTCATTCCAAAAACGCGAGTAGACCAAAGCAATAAAAAGAGAGCACTTTGTAATATTGGCCTTTTCACGTTCCGTTAGTTTCAGTTGATGCTTAAACAAGTATATTTTCAGGATATACATAGCCTTAGCCATCGAGCGTGCATGATGAGAAGCTCCTGGGGCTCTTAATGTAACTTCTGTCTTATCAATGCCCCCAAGAAAGATGAGACCGAGTCGCAGCAATTCTTCATAATCGTCACGAAACAGACGAGATTTCAGAGCTTCCTGAAAATATGGGACCATTTCTCCTCGAAGATTATGCATTACTGGATTGACGAATAAACTGCTACCCGCCTCTAAAAAAGGATCCTTTTTAAGTGACGACCATTGTTCTTCAAAACCTTCAAAGAGACTCCTCTTTGGACCACTTGTAGGCCCAAGTAAAATATTGCAAGCACATGACAACATAATTTCGAAAATATGATGACGGCACGCAATACAAACAAGCTCCCTTCCTAATACATTTTCAATTATGGTACAGGCTCTTTTTATAGGCATGTATTTGATGCAGTTGTGTCAAATACAAGGCCTTGAACTTCGTCACGAAGATTCCAGTCATTAATTGATGAAATACATGCTATAGCCTGTTCTTCTCCTGTTGCTCGTGTTATTTTTGGCACACCAATAAGTTTTTCCATTCCATTTACAGAAACTATTATTGCAATTCGTTCTAGTGTTTCCTTGCCTCATCAATAGCAGGTAGTAGTTTTCTATCCCAGTGAAGAAGGATCGGTCCTTCAACAGACAAAGAAGCTTTGTCTTCATTGTATGTTGCCTCTCTTACTTGCTTTCTGGAACGTCGTATAGAACTCCTGGAAAGTGTCATAGCTGCAATATCCTGGCCCAAGGCTTGTGCTATTGATCCAGCAACTATTGCTGCTTTTCTATCCGTAATATTCGCACGATCAAGAACAGCAGCCACACCTGAAGTTGTAAAGATATTTTTTGAATTTGACGGACTACATTGTGCATTCTTTTTTCTAGTTAAAGAAGGTGGATAAAACTCTTTGTCTGCCGCAATTTAACTTTCTCCTTCAGATGATGATGACTCTAAATCTGCATGAGCAGCAGCCTCTGCTTGATTTATAAAAGTATATACTTTTTTTTGTATTGTAAAGCCTTCTCATGTCGATATATTTTGGAAATTCCTTGACTGAAGTAATCTTATCACGGTGCGACATACTGCAGGAGAAAATGTTCTCTCTGCATCAACAGAAATTGGCGGTCTTCTTCATTTTTTACCACATTTAAAGCATTTTTGAGGCTATGTCAAAAAGTTTCGAAAGAGTAGATTCGAAACTACGCTCATTCATTCTACATGAGTACAGTTCAGTTTTGTGGTTCTGTTTCAAAAAAAGGTATTCTTCATACAATCTTGAGAGTTTCATAACGCAAGAGTCTATTCGCTGTGTGGGAATTCGGGACCTTTCCCATACTTTTATGACTTTTTTGCAAGTGAGGTTGTAACTTTGTGTCAAAGTCATTGACAACACTTGATAGTGGTACTGAACAACACCAAGTACATCACCAGATGCTGGTAGTCTTGCATATGAAAGCTCACTAGTAGGATGTCCTAAAAGCCAGACTGCCGCAGATGAACGAGTACTTCCAGCCATAATCTGAAACAACAGAAATAAAAATTTATTGTAACTGAGTGAGCTCACGGTTCCCCTCCATTTAGTTATACTTAGAAGATATTTTTTTTATACTCTAAAATATCTAAATATTCAATATTCATGAAAGGATAAGCTTTCATTTGACATAAATAAATAAACTCCTGTGATGGTAAAAAATTACGGCAGTCATGCTTAATTAATATATATATATATATATATTCATTGTGTGAATTAAAATATGAACATAAAGTGTGTTAACATATAATTCTAATATTCTTTAAGTAAGTCTGATATTGATAAAAAACTGCAAATTATCTATGCACTGAATAAACAAAGTATATTACTTACCTAAATAATCATATATATATACTTGCATAAACCAGCACTTGTATTACGTCAACTGTTAAACTTCCAACTAAAAATGAACAATTAATCAATCCTCGCTGACTTATATAGGAAATGGTGCGATTGCATCCCCTTTTGAAACGATGGGGCGTTATTGCGTCATCTCTTTACAAATGGGCTCAGATATCAACAAGCTGAAACAACAATTATTATTGCATCATACGCCGAGTATCTGAATGTTATTCCACTTTTCAAAAAATGCAATATCTTGATTTTCTTGCGAATTACTGTAATTCATAAGGAATGAGTTATCAATGACAAATATATGATAGTATATAAGTAACAACCAATAAATGCCTACTATTAAAAAGTTCCAATATTTTGACTGAAATTTAAAAATATAGAGACACAGCGACCTCTAAATATTCACCAATTTAGTCAATATTTTGCATCAGCTCTTTTAACATCTAATAGCTTAATTTTAGCCATGTGGAGAACATTTCCAAAATTCAATTTTTTGCATATATTTTTGGACCACCCTAATATATATATATATATATATATATATATATATATATATATATATATATATATATATATATATATATATATATATATATATATATATATATATATATGGAAAACTCACAAAGTATCGCGTGAGTAAGCAATAAATGCAACAAAGCCCACAGGGAAAATTAATACGAGGAATCCAAGTAATTTCGAACTATATTTCGAAAGTACTTGGAATCCTCGTATTATTTTTTCCCTCTGGGCTTTGTTGCATATATATATATATATATATATATATATATATATATATATTTCGTTTTCGTATATTCACCTACTTTCTCACGTTATCTATCCAGGCACAGCTTCCAGATTGTGGAAGTGGAAGCTGCCTCTCCATTTCCCCTCTTTTCGCTTCTAAGGACATGCCACACTGTTTTATCGCGAGCAAACGCACATAAGTGATTACATAGGCTCCTTCCATGGCAATATCACAGTCTTCGCCCATTTTATATTGACATTAATACCTAATCTCTCTCTTTTTGAGGCACAAAACAAATGGGAATTACATCAGGAAGGACAAGTTTCTTCCCATTCACGTTCGCATACGCTCCATCTACCGAGGAAGGACCTAAGCTCACCTAAGTGCACTCACTTCACTTCACCAAGCCATCCTCGCTGGATAGATGGATAGGCAGCCCCAGTCATAATCTTGATTCGCGCTCTGTCCTCTTCTTGTCATTCTCGCGTCGCAAAATTAAATTCCGCTCCTTTCACAAAGGAAGGAGTTTCATTCAGTTAATTCCTTTCATTCACTTGATCAAACATTCCTCTGGAATAAAGACACCTAGAAATATTAACTCACGTATTGATATAGATTATTCACGATCTCATTTCATTATATTTATATTGTCGAGGTATGCCTGTGTAGACTAGCTCTGCGCACAGAGTCGTACACAAGTGGTTGACCGGGTTTAGATTAATGGTTTGCCAAGTTGCAGTTCAAATACATATATAAAGACAATACCCCAAAATATAATTTTAATATATATAATAAAAGGGAGAAATTTACATTTATATATATATATATATATATATATATATATATATACAAAAGGGGTGAACAAATATGTATGGTAGTTAAATGAATTAAGTGAAGATTAACGAGGTATTCTGGGCATAACCATACAGGATCGCTTTACCTTCATGCGCGGGCGAATTGGAGGGGGTGGGGGATGGAAGACAACTTTGCAGGTCTCCAATAAGATACTTCGGAAAGTCCTGACGATGCCACGAGGACGGAAAAGGACATCCCCCAAACATGAAAAAACTGACCTTCATTGCAAGCATTCGTTCGTATCCCAAAAGGTTTGTTCGTGTTCGGGAGTCTCAGTATGGAAGCTGATGTTAGTTTTCCTTCAGCTGATGGAATTCGGCGGTCGCTTTGGGGTTCCATGTGAGGGGGTCGGGGGAATGTTTCTTTAGTAGGGAGCTAAGGGGGAACGCTAAGGCAGCGAAATTCGGAACAAACCATCTGTAAAAGAAGGCCGACCCGAGAAAAGAGCGTAATTGCTTTTTAGTACTCGGGAAGGAAATGTCACCGATGGCCTTTCTTTATCTTTTTTGCTAGGGACCATTGGATTTTCACCATTGTGGAAGCCGCGATATTTAATAGTGCTATAGGTGAAATTGCACTTTCTAGGTCTATAGTGAGGCTGTTTTCACGAAGCCTATTTTAGGAGTTTGTGGAGAGGGATAAGATACTGGTCCCATGTACGGGCGGCCACATAAACGTTATCGAAGTAAAAGGAAATGTTACTCAGCCAAAAAAAAACAGTATCCTGCGCATCATTTGATTATAGTTACTACAGGCAGTAACTAAACCAAAAGGTAGGCGCTTAAACTGCATACGACCTTTTTCTGTGGGAAATGTGGTGTATTTCCAGGCACTATCCTTAAGGGGGATTTGATAGTAGGCCTTACACAAGTCTATCTGAATTTAAGTCCAAATTTTTGTACGCTATATCGGCGCATTCTTCTAAGCGGTTACTAAGAGCGAGCACGTAAGAATACGAGGACTTAATCTCATCCAGGCGGGGATTAGAAAAAAGTTCATTCAAAATGCTCATTATTCCGCGTATATTTCGGCTATACAAGAGCTCGAAGGGGGAAAATCCCAAAGATCTGTGGGGGATTTCTCTGCAGGCAAACATGGCAACCGGCCGGAATTGATGCCATTCTAGGGGCTGAGCATGACATAACATTTTTAGAATGGCATTCAGAGTGCCATTCAACTTTTCACAGACGCTGTTAGCGGCGGGATGAAAAGGGGAGGTGAACAAGAGTTTGATCATAAGGAGTTTACCGACGTGTTCCATCATCTCAGAGGTGAACTGTCTACCTCTGTCGGACAAGCTCTCCCTCGGGATGCCAACGCGGGAAAAGATAGAAATTAGGGCCTCCGCACAGGTCACGCTATCTATTTTCTTAAGGGGGACTGCGTCGGCTAATCTCGTTGCAAACTCAACAAGAGTGAGGACGTACGAGTGTCCTTCGATAGACGGGGGGTGAATTGGGTCAATTAGATATATGGCCACTTTAAAAATAGGCTTCGAGACAATTGGGGTCTTCGGAGGGGGGCAGTTGGTATTCGTCTTTTTGCTGTAGTCTTCTGACAAGTGTCACACGATCTGTAAAACTCGGTAATTTCTTTGGCAGCGCTGGGCCAGAAGAAATACTAGAAGATTCTCTGAGCCGTTTTATTTTGACTGTAGTGACCAGCCATTAATCCATCGTGTGCGAGTCGGAGGACTTGGGGAACATGGGAACTGGGGATACACAACGAGCTAGTGGAGTTTTTATCATCAGCCGAACTGGAGCCATAAAGGTGTCCGTCGCTAATGAGGTAGGCGACTTTCCTTTGACCACGGGCAAATCCAAGTTCGCCACTTCTCGCTTTTTCCCACAAGGAATGGAGAGTGGCGCATTCCTATTGAGCGCTTGTGAAAGTCCCATTTTGAACGGCTGCAAACTCTGGGTCATAAGGGGGTTCTAATAACACACGGGGAGCAGTGTCCTTCAGCACTTGGGCCCTCGTGATGACGGGCTGTGCGACGGAGTTAGGGAAGTGCTGCCGGCTCTGGCCGATCATCACGGCGCAGAACTTAATGGGGGCTGCTATCACTTTGGCTCCAATAGTGAAGTATCTGCATTAGAGATAGCAGCGGACCACAGGGAACTGATTTGCACGTCCGACGTAGTCATAGGGAAGCTTTTGTTGAACAGGAAATTAACTTGCTGTCCTGGGGGACTGCTTGTCGGGGAAGTTGCTAGCGTTTCAAGGCGAGCGAGTGAATGAGAGAGAGAGGCACTTATTTGGTGGATTCGATGACTAGGAGCAGAACGAAATTGTGAGTTTTGGAAACAGTGGGTCCTCACATGGGCGGGAATACCGCAGGAAAAACATACTATGGGCCTACGATGGTAATCCGACGCAGGGGATTATTTACGAGGGGCTTAATATCCCTCGATTCTGGAGGGGGGGATGACTTTGGTTTAAAGGGACCAGGTACCTTCACAAGCTTGAGCGAATTCTTCGGGGGAAATTTGGAAAGTTATTTTTACTCTGGGGGGATAGGGGATGGGGGATAAGACTTCATGGGGGTATTTTGGGTATAGCTGGTGGCTTGATGCGTGAACATCCGCTTCTTCTATACACTCCTTGAAAGAAGACACACATTGTCCTTCACGAATGTGCGGATTTTAGAGGGTAGTGCAGCCATCAACTAATCCAGTAAAACGAAATCAATTATGGACTCGGATTCGCGGTGGACTTGAGCTGAGTCCAGCCAGAACTGAAAAGATCTCTGGAGGGTGAATCCAAATTGACGGTAGGTCTGGCCGGGAATTATTCTCGCCTGGCGGAAGTTTGACCTACAGTAATCGGGATTCATATTAACAGCTCATAATAACTCCGACTCGAGGGAGGAGTAGTCGAGAGTAGCCTCGGCCAGGAGCGAAATTAAAATTTCTCGAAGGTTAGTATTAAGGAGAGGAAGTAGTCGAGCGACCACATCGGCTTCAATGTCCCAGTGGTTCACTTCGAAAATTTTCTCGAAGTGAATTAAGTAGGCGCTGAAATCTTCGTCGTCCTTAAACACAGGCAACTTTACTGAAGGGGTTTGGGGAGATTCATTTCTCGAGCTAACAGAAAGGGGTTCCAAATGATTACTGTTAAGCTCACGCTCTGCTGACGAATATTTTCTCTTTCTTCAGCTTCTCTTTGTTCTATTTCAGCTTCTCTTTGTTCTTTTTCTCTTGTCTCTTCAGCTTCCCTTTTTTCTTTTTCTCTTCTCTCTTCAGTTTCTCCTTGTTCTTTTTCAGCTTCTCTTTGTTCTTTTTTTACTACCCTTTCATTTCTTTCTTCCTCCTGAACATATGCAACTAGATCCTTGCCTTACAACCTAAGGATCTCTCCTTGTTGACGGAAACGCTCCAATGAGGACATCTATTTCATCTCTCCGCATTAAAGAATCACTCTGTATTAAATACAACCACACAAATTTAAATGAGGACACGTCATCCTATCCTCTCTTTATAACTTAACAACCAACCAAGCTGTATTCATTCTTTGAATTCCTTTCTGTTTTCACTCGTCATTGTGATCCGACCATGTAAGGTAATGTTTCAGTGTCTATATTTTAGTTTTACCTTTTGTTTGTATCCAATTCTCTATTTTTCCATTTCAATTGTTTAATTTTGTAATATTACGTTTACTTTGCTTGTCCTTAATTGATAGTATCTCTTTACAAATATTTTTCCGCTGTTCTTTGCTTCACTATTTTGTTTGTTCATTAACGTAACGTTCATTTTATATTTTTAACGTCGTTTTTATGATTTTCTCTTATCTGTGGTTTTTAACTTTGAACTTGTGCTGTTTTTTATGTTTTTAGGCTTAGATTACTCATTTAGAATTTGTTTCTAGCTCCTGAAGATGGGTTTTGTAATAACCCGAAACGTTGGAATTAAAGATGGGACGCGCCTTCTTCGTTTTGTCCTTCTTACTGAATATAAGAGTCAAGCTCTCTAGAAAAAATCTAGGTGAATACATATTATCCCGCTATGGACAAGAAGGTATACAAATTTACCGTCGCTACGAGAA